>JAGIQG010000034.1:7500-474579 GCA_024679065.1 Sphyrna mokarran | reverse complement strand
ATCTCCTCTCTTGCCTCCCAGAGAATCCTAGGGTAAATCCCGTCCGGCCCAGGGGACTTATCCAACTTCAAACCCTCGAGAATATCTAGCACATCCTCCCTATCTACTTCGATACTTTCCAGTTTGCTACCCTGTACCTCAGTGTTCTCCATAACTACATTTACATCACCCTGCGTGAATACCGAAGAGAAATATTTATTCAGTACCTCTCCAATCTCTTCAGGCTCCACGCACAACTTCCCACTGCTGTCTATGACTGGCCCTAATCTTGCCCTAACCAATCTTCTATTCTTAACATATCTAAAGAAAGCTTTAGGATTCTCCTTAATCCTATCAGCCAAAGTCTTCTCGTGTCCTCTCTTAGCTCTCCTCAATTCACTCTTTAGCTCCCTCCTGGCTAATCTATAGCTATCCATTGCACTAACCGAGCCTTCAAGCCTCATCCTGACATAAGCCTCCTTTTTCCTTTTAACCAGCAAATCAACTTTTTTCGTACACCAAGGTTCTCTTACTCGACCATTTCCTCCTTGCCTGACAGGGACATACTTATCAAGGACTCACAGCAGCTGCTCCTTGAATAAGCTCCACATTCCAGATGTTCCCAGTCCCTGTAGTTTCCTAGTCCAATCTATGCACCCTAATTCTCTCCTGATGGCCTCATAATTACCCTTCCCCCAGCTATAACTACTGCCCCCAGTTTCATGCCTATCCCTATCCATCACTAAGGTGAACGTAACCGAATTGTGGTCACTATCACCAAAATGTTCACCAACTTCCAAGCCTAACACCTGGTCTGGCTCATTGCCCAGCACCAAATCCAATGTAGCCTCACCTCTAGTTGGCCTATCTACATACTGAGTCAAAAAACCTTCCTGCACACTTCGTACGAAAACTGACCCCTCTAACGAGCTAGAACTATAGCTATTCCAATCAATATTAGTAAAGTTAAAGTCCCCCATAACAATTACCCTATTACTTTCACTCTTGACCAGAATTGACTTGGCAATCCTTTCCTCAACCTCTCTAGAACTTTTAGGAGGTCTATAAAAGACTCCCAACAGGGTGACCTCTCCTTTCCTGTTTCTAATCTCAGCCCATACTACCTCAACAGACAAGTCCTCATCAAACTTCTTCTCTGTCACTGTGATACAGCCTTTGACTAATAATGCCACTCCTCCCCCCCTTCTACCTCCTTCTCTACTCCGACTAAAGCATTTGAACCCCGGAACCTGCAACATCCATTCTTGTCCCTGCTCTACCCATTTCTCTGAAATGGCCACAACATCGAAGTTCCAGGTACTGGTCCAAGCTGCAAGTTCCTCCCCCTTATTGCGAATACTCCTTGCATTAAAGTATACAAGGAGTAGATAAGGTCATAGATAAGTCATAGATAAAGTCATAGATAAGGTTTCTAGGTCACAGCAGTGTATTGGCAGGCAGGGGCGTGCTTTGAAGCGCGTATGCTTTAATGTGAGGAGCATACGCAATAAGATGGATGACCTTGCAGCTGAATTGATACCTGGGATTTCAATGTTGTGGCCATTTCACAGACATGGATAGAGCAGAGACAGGAATGGTTGTTGCAGGTTCCAAGGTTCAGATGTTTCAGTCAGAGCAGAGTAGGTGGTAGAAGAGGGGGAGGCGTGGCATTCTTAGTCAAAGACTGTATTACGTTGGCAGAAAGGACATTTGATGTGGACGTATCTATTGAGGTAGTATGGGCTGAGATTAGAAACTGGAAGGGAGAGGTCACCCTGTTGGAAGTTTTTATAAGCTTCCAAAAATTTCCAGAGAGGTAGAGGAAAGGATTACAAAGATGATCCTGCATAGGAGCAAAAATAACAGGTTAGTTATTATGGGGGGGGGACTTTAACTTTACAAGTATAGACTGGAAAAACTATAGTTCAAGCTATAGTTCAACTATAGAGGGGTCAGTTTTTGTCCAATGTGTGCAGGAAGGTTTCCTGACACAGTAGGTGGACAGGCCAACAAGAGGTGAGGCTACATTGGATTTGGTTCTGGGTAATGAACCAGACCAGGTGTTAGACTTGGGGGTAGGTGAGCACTTTGGTGATAGTGACCACAATTCGGTTATGTTTACCTTAGTGATGGAAAGGGAAAGGCACATACTGACGGGCAGAAGTTATAGCTGGGAGAAAGATAATTATGAGGCAATTAAGCGAGGTTTAGGATACATAGGTTGGAGTAGGAAACTGCAGGGGGTAGGAAAATCTGAAATGTGGAGCTTATTCAAGGAGCAGCTACTGCGAGTCCTTGATAACTTTATCAGGCAGGGAGGAAGTAGTCGAGCGAAGGAACTGTGGTGTACTGAGAAAGTTGAATCTCTGGTGAAGAGAAAGGAGGAGGCTTATGTAAAGACGAGATGTGAAGACTCAGTTGACCACTGGAGAATTATAAATTAGCCAAGAGGGAGCTAAAGAGAGAGTTAAGAAGAGCTAGAAGAGGACTTTTGAAGACTTTGTCGGAAAGGATTAAGGAGGATCCTAAAGCTTTCTTTTGGTATGTCAAGAACAATAGATTGGTTAGGGCCAGTCACAGACTGCAGTGGGAAGTTGTGCGTGGAACATGAAGGGATAGGAGAGGCACTGAATGAGTATTTCTTGTCAGTATTTACACAAGAAAAAGTCAGTGTAGTCAAGGAGAACACTGAGATACAGGGTTGTAGACTAGACGGGATTGAGGTACAAAAGGAGGACTGTTAGCAATTCTTGAGAGTATGAAAATAGATAAGTCCCCTGGGCCAGATGGGATTTACCCTAGGATTCTCTGAGATGCTAGGGAACAGATTGCAGGTTCATTGGCTTTGATCTTCATGTCGTCATTGGCTATAAGTGTAGTGCTGGAAGACTGGTGGATAGCCAATGATGTCCCCTTGTTCAAGAAGGGGAGTAGAGACTACCTTGGGTATTACAGACCAGTGAACCTTACTTCCGTTGTGGGCAAAAGTTTAGAAAGAATTATACGGGATAGGATTTATAATCATCTAGAAAGAAATACTTGATTAGGGATAGTCAACACAGCTTTGTGAGTTTAAGCCGTGCCTCACAAACCTTGTCAAGTTTTTTGAAAAGGTGACCAAAGAGGTGGATAAAGCTAAGGCAGTTGACGTGGTGTATATGGATTTTAGTAAAGCGTTTAATAAAGTTCCCCGTGGTAGGCTACTGCAGAAAATGCAGATTGATGATGATTTAGCAGTTTGGATCAGAAATTGGCTAGCTGATAGAAGACAGAGGGTGGTGGTTGATGGGAAATGTTCAACTGGAGTTCAGTGACATGTGGTGTACCTCAGGGATCTGTTTTAGGGTCACTGCTGTTTGTCATTTTTATGAATGACCTAGATGAGGCTGTAAAAGGATGGGTTAGTAAATTTGCTGACGATGTCAAAGTCAGAGGAGTCGCAGACAGTGAGGATGGGTGTTACAGTTTGCAGAGGGACATAGATAAGCTGCAGAGTTGGGCTGAGAGGTGGCTAATGGAGCTTAATACGGAAAAGTGTGAGGTGATTCACTTTGGTAAGAGTAACAGAAGTACAGAATATAGGGCTAATGGTAGGTCTCTTAATAGTGTCGACGAGCAGAGAGATCTTGGTGTACATGTGCATAGCTCCCTGAAAGTTGGCACCCAGGTTGATAAGGTTGTTAAGAAGGCGTATGGTGTGTTAGCTTTTATTAGTAGAGGAATTGAATTTCGGAGCCATGAGGTCATATTGCGACTGTACAAAACTCTGGTGCCGCTGTACTTGGAACATTGTGTACTGATTTGGTAACGACGCTATAAGAAAGATGTGGAGGCATTGGAGAGGGTACAGAGAAGATTTACCAGGATGTTGCCTGATATGGTGGGAAGATCTTATGAGGAAAAGCTGAGGGACTTGAAGTTATTTTCATTAGAGAGGAGAAGGTTAAGAGGTGACCTAATTGAGGCATACAAGATGACCAGAGGGTTAGATAGGGTGGATAGTGAGAGCCTTTATCCTCGGATGGAGATGGATAACACGAGGGGACATAGCTTTAAATTAAGGGATGGTAATTATAGGACGGATATCAGAGACAAGTTCTTTACTCAGAGGGTAGAAAGGGCGTGGAATGCCCTACCTACGGCAGTTGTGGACTCACCAAATTTGAGGGCGTTTAAATGGTCAGTGGATAGGCATTTGGATAACATTGGAATAGTTTAGGTTAGAGGGTCATTAGATTGGTTCCACTTGTCGAAGCAACATCGACAGGCGCTGGAATGCAGCAGCAAGGTGAACATCACAGCAATTTTCTTGCAGTGTTAATATCAGCCTTAATTGGGATTAACAAATGCAATTTAACATTACTTTACCTTGTTCATATAGCCAATGATAGATCACTGTGCAAGTTGTTGGGCTTCAAACCCATCACGTACACAGCAATGTGATGACTGTTGAGTTCAGGCAGAACTCCTTCTCCAATTTAAGAATAACTTAGAGCCATGTGTACTGTAATTTATCAGGAAATTACCAGCAAAGGGACAATTGTGTGCAGTTCTTATTTGCAAAAAATCTTTTGGGCCACATTGTGACTATTAAGTGCTGTCCATTTTCCCCAAATCTCGTTTCTTGAACACAACTGGAATACTGCACGCAATTCTAATCTCCAAATCCCTCATTTCGAATCCCCTAGGGTCATTGTGCACAGCCCAGTCATCGATCACTCTCAATTGGACAAATCCTGCAATACTATCCTTTTCTGCCCATATCTCTGTTATGCATTGCCAGGAGTTTTGAGCACAGGTAAGGCCTCAATATTCATTATTCTAACGACACAGATAGCAATGTGTACAGTTCAGGTATTAAATATGATCTACAATATTGGTTGTTGTGCTCACAGTATCCATAAACCATAAAGGCAAAGCCTAAGGTATTGTATGATCAGGGGCAGGCTAGAAAGTCAGGAAACTTTCAAACATAACAAAGAAAGAGCTCAGGTAAATTGCAAAAGAAAACAAACACAAAATAGCATGAAGGATAGCAGAAATTTCCAATGTTACGTAAAAGGAAAGAGAATCATCAGGATAAAAATTGGTCCATTGGAAAATGAAACCAGAGAGTTCATACTGGGGACACTAAGGTGACAGATATGTTAAATCAATATTTTGCTTCAGTTTTCACTGTGGACTATTCCTGTAGGAACAGCAAGTCAGAAATAATAGAAAGGGTATAACTTAAACAATCAACATCGAAAGAGAAGAGGTACACAGCAAAGTATTGGGATTGAGGACAAATAAATCCCTCGGGCCTGTTGGCCGACATCCCAGGTTTCTTCGAGATAGGATTTGCTCCAACATGAAAATAAGTGAATACATTATTGAAAAGCAACATGCTTTCTGGAGGTGAGGCCATGTCTCACTAAATTGATCAAGTTTCTTTCCAACGAAGTAACAAAGATGATTGATGAGCGTAAGGCAGTGGATGATGATCAGTGGATGGAATTCCATAAGGCCGGTGGTCAGCGCTGGACCTTTGCTGTTTTAAAAAGGACATAAATGATTTGGAGGAAAATGTAACTGCTTTGATTAGTAAGTTTGCAGACATCACAAAGATTGGTGGAATGGGGGTAGTAATGAGGCCTGTTAGAGAATGCAACATCATACAGTCTGTTTGGAGACTTTGGCAGAGAGATGACACATGGAGACTAATCTTGAAAAAATTTACTGTAATGCATTTTAAAACATCAAACACTGATGGGAAATATACAGTTAATGGCAGAACGCTCAAGAGTACTGACAGTAGAGGGATCTGGTTGTACAGGCACACAGGCCACTGAACGTTGAAATGCAGGTGGAGAAGTTATTCAGGAAGACAAACGGCATGCTGGCCTTCATCATCTGTGGCACTGACTTTCAAAATCGTCAAGTCACGCTGCAGTTTAATATAAACTTAATTGGGCGGCACGTGAAATATAGTGTTCATTACTGGTTGCCTCACTACAAGAAGGATGTGGAGGCTTTGGAGAGGGTACAGAAAAGATTTACCGGGATGCTACCTGGTATGAAGAGAATTCAGATAACCTTGGTTTGTTCTCACTGGAACGACGGAATAGCGACCTGCTAGAAGCCTACAAAATAAAAGACAGGCATAGCCGGAGTGGATGGCCAGAAACCATTTTTCTTGGGGTGGAAATGTCAATTCCTGGGAGTATAAGGTTAAGGTGTGAGGGGTAAGGTTTAACGGAGATGTACACGTCTAGATTTTACACAGAAGGTGGTGGGTGCCTGGAAGTCACTGCTAGGGGAGGTAGTGGAAGCAAATATGATAGTGATTATTGGGGGAATCTTGACAAATACTTGAATAGGATGAAAATAAAGGGATCTGGTCCCCAGAAGAGTAGGGATTTTATTTCGTTCAGGCAAGTAGTCGGTGCAGGCTTGGAGGGCCTCAAGGCTGTTCCTGTGCTGTAATTTTCTCTGTTCATTTCTCTCCATCTTTTGTTAACTATTTCAAATATATGTGAAATATCAGCATAAATGTTTTACATCATAATTAATTGTTTAAAGCTCTTGCTGCATTTTCACGTGCGTAAACTGTTCTGTGTTAGCCATTTTTGTGATAAATTTAACTCTTTGCAGGTTGTTCTGTCTTTGCCTTATTGTCTAATGTTTAAAAATTCTGTTCACCTATGAGGAGTGGCCCACATCCACCTCCCCCGTTTCTGACCATTGGCGAGCCCAATACAAGGCCAGCAAATAGAATGGCCTAAAACTGAAGAGGTGACTGGTTCATGATCTCTTCCTTCTTAAACTTGATAGTCATTGCTAATGTTATATAAATTATATATAACCTCATTTAAAACGAAATCCTCACTCATAACAACAATCCCAGGCAAAAAAATAATCTCATGTTGTCCTTTAGTAGATCCCTGACAATACATATTCTCATATGCTGGAGGAGCGCATGGAAATAAGGACAGTTCCTTGTCCACCTGTATCAATGTCTCTGCTCTTGCACCCGCTCTGGATTTTGCTCCTAAATTTAAACATTGTAAAATGATAATGATCATTAAGAGAGCAATAAAGAAAAAAACATAAACCCTTGCATATGTTTGACACCAAATAACCCATCCATTCAGTTGCCCAGTTCCATAAGGAAAATTATGTTATATCTGCAGAGTATTGACATTTGCTTATACCCAAGTTCACACCAAGAATTTGTTTTCATTCTTCACAGGCAATATTCCTTTTGGTTTTGTTCTGGCTTATTTAAAATAAAGTTGGGTGCTGAATTGGATGTTTAAGAACTGAGTAGATTTCAGTAGTCTTTATCAATCCTGATAAGTGATAATCTCATCTAAAATCCACAAATGATAACTCAGGGCCCACTCCTATATCCAACAAAGATTTAAAGCTTATGATCAGACATCCTATTGTTACTGTATTTCCATCCCTCCCTAATCCTTGCCATTCCATGTAGACCATTGATTTTCTGACCTTAAAAAGTGTTGGATTGAATGGGGTTAACTGAAGCTGTTTGTTCAGTAACTGTGATTAATATGTCTCCACGGATCCATGCAGCATCACTGGAGGTTTTCCTTCTTCGTTTAATAGTGGATCCTATTCAGTGTGTTATTCCATCGTGCCAGTGGGACTGATAACTCCGAGACTAACAGAGATCATCAGTCGCAGGGACAGTGGGAGGAGAGAACGGAATCTGAGAACAATGAATGTTTCAACCCTGGATCAGAATCTGGGTACATTCCGCCCCCACCCCCAGCACCCTTACCACCTTTTTATATTTATAATAGTGGCACTTTCACTCAGGGTTTTTATTTTGTAACAAGTGAAATATATTCATGGCGGATTGAATGTTTACTCTACTTTGTTCAAGGATTTTACTATCCCATCCTAGCTATAGTTGGTGTCCTAGGTAAGTGTCAAGTCCAGTACTTACTTCTGTAAACCCTATTAACTTTATCCCTGATTTTGTCATTTGTTCTGCACTGTTGTTGCCGTTGCTGTTGTGTCTCTATGTCCATGAAGAAAACTGATTTAAAATAGGTATCATGAGCCTTGGGAGTCTATGGGAAGTGTGTAAATAGATGATGATATTGATGTACTTGTTTTTATCCTACAGGTGCTTTGGTCCACCATGTTGTCTAACGAGGGGCAAACATGCAATGGGTTGTGAGAGGGCTGCTCTTGGATTTTTCGAGAGTATCCTAGTTCTTCACATCGTTAGTGTACTTTTGACCTGGACCATTTGATGGGCAACACGACAGCTCAGTGACTATCTCTGTGCTGTGCAGATACATGGATTTGGACCTGTGTCTGTGGGAGTTTGCACATTCTCCCCGTGCTTGCGTGGGTTTTCTCCGGATGCTCCGGTTTCTTCCCACATCCCAACAATGTTTTCTTAGGCTAATTGGCGAAACAAATTTTCCCTAAATCGTCTAAAATTTGGTTTTTAATCCATAATCTATAAACATCGACAGGGATCACGGTAGAGGTGGGAACATCGGGGTGGCGGCACGGGCACGTTGGACCGAAGGGCCTGTTTCCCGTGCTGTTTTGTTCTTTGTTCTAATGAACCCGACAGAACAGTGAAAAGTGTTTCAGTGTATTTGATAGCTCAGATTATCTAAATTTCTCCCATTATGGCATCTGGTAAAGCTCCATGTCAGCGATTGTGTTTGTAAACTATCATTCAATGTATTAGTGTCTTTGTCATTGGTTTTATGGATACATCTACATTGACTTCAATAGTTGTTCTTCCAATCTTTTTTCTACTCATACCATCCCTGTACATAATGTTAGCTCACAATAAATGCAATCTTTGTTAACTCTTTTACCCTGAGCTGAAATCTGACCCCATAACCTCTCCGTCATTAATCCTATTATCGTTGCTTCTGGGGTATTATTCTCTAGTTCCCCCAGCTGTCATTCTGAATACTGGATTCAACCGTACCAATTTTCCAATGACCAGCTTCCCAGTTACGAAGCTGCTGAACCAAAGAACATCTGTTGTCCATGGGCCAACTTTCACAAAATCCCATTTAGAACATAGAACATAGAACATAGAACATTACAGCACAGAACAGGCCCTTCGGCCTTCGATGTTGCGCCAACCAATATAAAAAGCAGTGTCCCTCCAAACTAAACCATTCCCTTCTCTTCCATATACTTACCAACTAACCTCTTAAACGCCACCAAACCTGGTGCATCTACAACTGCTACAGGCAGGGCATTCCACTCCCGAACCATCCTTTGGGTAAAGAACCTACCTCTGATATCCGTCCTATAACTATCACCCCTTAATTTAAAGCTGTGGCCCCTCGTGCTAGCTTTTTCCATCCTAGGAAAAAGGCTATCACTGTCCACCCTATCTAAACCTCTAATCATCTTATATGTTTCGATTAGGTCCCCTCTTAGCCGCCTCCTTTCTAACGAAAACAACCTCAAATCCCTCAGCCTCTCTTCATAAGACCTGCCCTCAATACCAGGCAACATCCTGGTAAACCTCCTCTGTACCCTCTCCAACGCCTCCACATCTTTCTTATAATGCGGGGACCAGAACTGCACACAATACTCCAAGTGCGGCCGCACTAGAGTTTTGTACAGTTGCAACATGACGTTGCGGCTCCGAAATTCAATCCCCCTACCAATAAAATCTAAGACTCCATATGCCTTCTTAATAACCTTCTTGACTTGACAGCCTACTTTCAGGGATCTATGCACATACACACCAAGATCCCTCTGTTCATCAAGACTACTAGGAATCCTACCATTAGCCCTATACTCCACACATTTATTATTCCTGCCATAGTGCATTACCTCACACTTCTCCACATTAAACTCCATTTGCCACCTCTCGGCCCAGCTCTGCAACATGTCGAAGTCTCTCTGCAAACTATAACACCCATCTTCACTATCTACCACCCCTCTTCACCATCTATCATTTACCCATCATGCATGTGCTCATTCATTTCTGTCACCAGCTGCTCTGGAAAAGCCTCAGGTTTCTCACTCACCTGTTCAAATCTCCCCATGATCTGGTCATCTGATTACCCCATTCCCTATCAATTTCACAAAATGTCTGTATTTGTTCACATCCATACTGTACCTGAAAATACATACTCCATTCAATTTCCCCTACCCCAGTCCCACAACATGTATCTCCCTGACAGTGATGTTATCTGCTACAGTCCCTCTTGTACCCATGATATGGAAATTTATATCCACATATAGAGCAGACACAGTGCTAGTCTGTTCCAGTGCATCTGGTATATCTCCCCATGCTGGGAAGGTATCATGTAGGGACTGTATCCAGCTTGGGCTGAGAGTTGAAGACTCAAAATGCGACATCAACAAGTCAGTTCAATCAATCTAATAGTACGCAGATTTAATATTCCCATTCTTATGTTTGAATATCTTCTCCAATGTGTTGCAACCTCTTTTTTCAGTTCTCTGGAGTAGTTCTGTTTAAGTATTTTTAAAAATTCCCTGATTAAAATGAATGTATGTCTCGGGTTTGTATCTGGTGTTCTGTAGAATCATTGGTGACAATTTGACAGACTCTGCAAAAAGGAAGTCCGATGGATTTGTTCCTATTGTCTCCGTGTCGAACTCTATTTTGACGGGGGTTTCAGCTGCTCTGACATATGTGTGCAAAACTTGGATGTGGTCTGTCTATTAAACACATGCGTCAGTCACTCTCTTAACGTGGGTTAAAACATAGAACATAGAACATGACAGCGCAGAACAGGCCCTTCGGCCCTCAATGTTGTGCCAACAAATTAAGAAAAAGCAATGACCCTCTAACCGAAACCATTCCCTTTTCATCCATAAACCTTTCCACGGAACTCTTAAACACCCCCAAACTTGGCACATCTACAACTGCAGCAGGCAGGGCATTCCATAACCTGACCACCCTCTGGATAAAGAACCTACCTCTGACATCCGTCCTATAACTACCATCCCTTAAATTAAAACTATGTTCCCTCATGCTAGCTTTCTCCATCCGAGGAAAAAGGCTATCACTGTCCACCATATCTAAACATCTAATCATCTTATATCTTTCAATAAGGTCTCCTCTTAGCAGCCTTCTTTCTAACGAAAACAACCTCAAATCCCTCAGCTTCTCTTCATAAGATCTGCCTCCATATCAGGCAACATCCTGGTAAACCTCCTCTGTACCCTCTCCAATGCCTCCACATCTTTCTTATAATGTGGGGACCAGAACTGTACACAATACTCCAACTGCGGCCGCACCAGAGTTTTGTACAGTTGCAACATGACATTGCTGCTCCGAAATTCAATCCCCCTTCCAATAAATGCCGAGACTCCGTATGCCTTCTGAACGACCTTATCAACTTGATTGCCAACTTTCAGGGATCTATGCACACATACAGCAAGATCCCTCTGTTCATCAACAATATTAAGAGTCCTACCATTAGCCCTATACTCTACACATTTGTTATTTCTGCCAAAGTGAATTACCTCACACTTTTCCGCATTAAACTCCATTTGCCACTTCTTGGCCCAGCTCTGCAACTTGTCCAAGTCTCCCTGCAAACTATAACACCCATCTTCACTATCTACCACTCAAACGACTTTGGTGTCATCCGCAAATTTACTAATCCATCCTTCTAAACCCTCATCCAGATCATTTATAAAAATGACAAACAGCAGTGGCCCCAAAACAGATCCCTGAGGTATGCCACTTGTAACTGAACTCCATGATGAATAATTTCCATCAACCACCACCCTCTATTTTCTGTCAGCTATCCAATTCCTGATCCAATTAGCTAAATCACCCTCAATCCCATACATCTGCATTTTCTGCAGAAGCCTTCCATGGGGAACCTTATCGAACGCCTTACTAAAGTCCATATATACCACGTCAACTGCCTTACCCACATTCACCTCTTTGGTCACTTTTTCAAAAAACTCAATAAGGTTAGTAAGGCACGACCTACCCTTCACAAAACCATGCTGACTATCCCCAATCAATTCATTTCTCTCTAAATAACTATAAATCATATCCCTAATAATTCTCTCCAATACTTTGCCCACAACAGAAGTAAGACTCACCGGCCTATAATTCCCAGGAAAGTCTCTCTTCCCCTTCTTGAACAATGGGACCACATTCGCTATCCTCCAGTCTTCCGGAACTATACCCGTAACCAAAGACGACCTGAAGATCAGAACCAGAGGTTCTGCAATCACCTCTCTCGCCTCCCAGAGAATCCTAGGGTAAATCCCGTCCGGCCCCAGGGGACTTATCTAACTTCAAACCCTCAAGAATATCTAGCACATCCTCCCTATCTACTTCAATACTTTCCAGTTTGCAACCCTGTATCCCAGTGTCCTCCACAACTACATTTACATCTCCCTGCGTGAATACCGAAGAGAAATATTTGTTCAGTGACTCTCCAATCTCTTCAGGCTCCACGCACAACTTCCCACTGCTGTCTATGACTGGCCCCAGTCACATATCTAAAGAAAGCTTTAGGATTCTCCTTGATCCTATCAGCCAAAGTCTTCTCGTGTCCTCTTTTAGCTCTTCTTAACTCACGCTTTAGCTCCCTCCTGGCTAATCTATAACTTTCCAGTGCACTAACTGAGCCTTCAAGCCTCATCCTGACATAAGCCTCCTTTTTCCTTTTAACCAGCGAATTAACTTTTTTAGTACACCAAGGTTCCCTTACTCAACCATTTCCTCCTTGCCTGACAGGGACATACTTATCAAGGACTCGAAGTAGCTGCTCCGTGAATAAGCTCCACATTTCAGATGTTCCAGCCCCTGTAGTTTCCTAGTCCAACCAATGCACCCTAATTCTCACCTATTAGCCTCATAATTACCCTTCCCCCAGCTATAACTACTGCCCCCAGCTTCAGGCCTATTCTTTTCCATCACTAAGGTGAATGTGACCAAATTGTGTTCACTATCATCAAAATGTAGATGGATTGAGAACTGGCTTGGGAGGAGGAGACAGCAGGTAATAGTGGAAGGCTCATTTTCCAACTGGAGGTATGTCACTAGTGGTGTGCCACAGGGCGCAGTACAAGGACCTCTTCTATTTGCCTTACTAACCTCATTGAGTTTTTTGAAAAAGTGACTAAGGAGGTGGATGGGGGTAAGGCGGTTGATGTGGTATATATGGACTTTAGTAAGGCGTTTGATAAGGTGGCCCATGAAGACTTCTGCAGAAAATGCAGATGTATGGGATAGAGGGTGATTTAGCTAATTGGGTTAGGAATTGGCTAGCAGGTAGAAGACAGAGGGTGGTGGTTGATGGGAGATATTCATCTTGGAGTCCGGTGACAAGTGGTGTACCTCAGGGGTCTGTTTTGGGGCCCCTGCTGTTTGAAATTTTTATAAATGATCTGGATGAGGGTATTGAAGGATGGATTAGTAAATTTGCAGATGATACTAAAGTCGGTGGAGTGGTAGATAGTGAAGAGGGGTGTTATAGTTTGCAGAGGGACTTGGACAAGTTGCAGAGCTGGGCCGAGAGGTGGCAAATGGAGCTTAATGTGGAAAAGTGTGAGGTAATGCACTATGGCAGAAATAATAAATGTGTAGAGTATAGGGCAAATGGTAGGATTCGTAGTAGTCTAGATGAACAGAGGGATCTTGGTGTGTATGTGCATAGATCCCTGAAAGTAGGCAGTCAGGTCGAGAAGGTTGTTAGGAAGGCATATGGAGTCTTGGCTTTTATTGGTAGAGGGATTGAATTTCGGAGCCGCAACGTCAGGTTGCAACTGTACAAAACTCTAGTGCGGCCGCACTTGGAGTATTGTGTGCAGTTCTGGTCCCCACATTATAAGAAAGATGTGGAGGCATTGCAGAGGGTACAGAGGACGTTTACCAGGATGTTGCCTGGTATGGAGGGCAGGTCTTATGAGGAGAGCTGAGGGATTTGAGGTTGTTTTCGTTAGAAAGGAGGAGGCTAAGAGGGGACCTTATTGAAACATATAAGATGATTAGAGGTTTAGATAGGGTGGACAGTGATACCTTTTTCCTAGGATGGAGAAAGCTAGCACGAGGGGACACAGCTTTAAATTAAGGGGTGATAGTTATAGGACGGATATCAGAGGTAGGTTCTTTACCCAAAGGGTGGTTCGGGAGTTGAATGCCCTGCCTGCAGCAGTTGTAGATGCGCCAAGTTTGGTGGCATTTAAGAGGTTAGTTGATAAGTATATGGAAGAGAAGGGAATGGTTTAGTTTGGAGGGGCATTGCTTTTTATATTGGTCGGCTGAAGGGCCTGTTCTGTGCTGTAATGTTCTATGTTCTATGTTCTATTTGTCGTTTATATAAATGACTTGGAAGGGGGGGTAGGTGGTGTGATCAGCAAATTTGCTGATGACACTAATATGCTTGGATTGGCGGGTACTGAGGAGCAGTGCCAGGCAATACAACAGCACATAGATAGGCTGGTAGATTGGGCAGACAGATGGCAAATGGAATTTAATCCGGATAAATGCGAGGTGATGCATTTTGGCCGGAATAATGTAGAAGGGAGTTATAGGATAAAAGGTAAAACTATCCGGAGTATAGAGACGCAGAGAGATCTGGGGGTGCAGTTTCATAAGTCTCTGAAGGTGTCAGTACAGTTGGAGAATGTGATAAAGAAAGCGTATGGTATGTGACAAAGGCAGTGCGTAAGGCAGTGGATGATGATCATTGGATGGAATTCCATAAGGCCGGTGGTCAGCGCTGGGACCTTTGCTGTTTTAAAAAGGACATAAATGATTTGGAGGAAAATGTAACTGCTTTGATTAGTAAGTTTGCAGACATCACAAAGATTGGTGGAATGGGGGTAGTAATGAGGCCTGTTAGAGAATGCAACATCATACAGTCTGTTTGGAGACTTTGGCAGAGAGATGACACATGGAGACTAATCTTGAAAAAAATTTACTCTAATGCATTTTAAAACATCGAACACTGATGGGAAATATACAGTTAATGGCAGAACGCTCAAGAGTACTGACAGTAGAGGGATCTGGTTGTACAGGCACACAGACCACTGAAAGTTGAAATGCAGGTGGAGAAGTTATTCAGGAAGACAAACGGCATGCTGGCCTTCACGTCTGTGGCACTGACTTTCAAAATTGTCAAGTCACGCTGCAGTTTAATATAAACTCAATTAGGCGACACGTGAAATATAGTGTTCATTATTGGTCGCCTCACTACAAGAAGGATGTGGACGCTTTGGAGAGGGTACAGAAAAGATTTACCAGGATGCTACCTGGTATGAAGAGAATTCAGATAACCTTGGTTTATTCTCACTAGAACGACGGAGTAGCGACCTGCTAGAAGTCTACAAAATAAAGACAGGCATAGCCAGAGTGGATGGCCAGAAACCATTTTTCTTGGGGTGGAAATGTCAATTCCTGGGAGTATAAGGTTAAGGTGTGAGGGGTAAGGTTTAACGGAGATGTACACGTCTAGATTTTACACAGAAGGTGGTGGGTGCCTGGAAGTCACTGCTAGGGGAGGTAGTGGAAGCAAATATGATAGTGATTATTGGGGGAATCTTGACAAATACTTGAATAGGATGAAAATAAAGGGATCTGGTCCCCAGAAGAGTAGGGATTTTATTTCGTTCAGGCAAGTAGTCGGTACAGGCTGGAGGGCCTCAAGGCTGTTCCTGTGCTGTAATTTTCTCTGTTCATTTCTCTCCATTTTTTGTTAACTATTTCAAATATATGTGAAATATCAGTATAAATGTTTTACATCATAATTAATTGTTTAAAGCTCTTGCTGCATTTTCACGTGCATAAACTGTTCTGTGTTAGCCATTTTTGTGATAAATTTAACTCTTTGCAGGTTGTTCTGTCTTTGCCTTATTGTCTAATGTTTAAAAATTCTGTTCACCTATGAGGAGTGGCCCACATCCACCTCCCCCGTTTCTGACCATTGGCGAGCCCAATACAAGGCCAGCAAATAGAATGGCCTAAAACTGAAGAGGTGACTGGTTCATGATCTCTTCCTTCTTAAACTTGATAGTCATTGCTAATGTTATATAAATTATATATAACCGCATTTAAAACATAATCCTCACTCATAACAACAATCCCAGGCAAAAAAAAAAATTATCTCATGTTGTCCTTTAGTAGATCCCTGACAATACATATTCTCATATGCTGGAGGAGCGCATGGAAATAAGGACAGTTCCTTGTCCACCTGTATCAATGTCTCTGCTCTTGCACCCGCTCTGGATTTTGCTCCTAAATTTAAACATTGTAAAATGATAATGATCATTAAGATAGCAATGAAGAAAAAACACTAACCCTTGCATATGTTTGACACCAAATAACTCATCCATCCAGTTGCCCAGTTCCATAAGGAAAATTATGTTACATCTGCAGAGTATTCACATTTGCTTATACCCAAGTTCACACCAAGAATTTGTTTTCATTCTTCACAGGCAATATTCCTTTTGGTTTTGTTCTGGCTTATTTAAAATAAAGTTGGGTGATGAATTGGATGTTTAAGAACTGAGTAGATTTCAGTAGTCTTTATCAATCCTGATAAGTGATAATCTCATCTAAAATCCACAAATGATAACTCAGGGCCCACTTCTATATCCAACAAAGATTTAAAGCTTATGATCAGACATCCTATTGTTACTGTTTTTCCATCCCTCCCTAATCCTTGCCATTCCATGTAGACCATTGCATTTTCTGACATTAAAAAGTGTTGGATTGAATGGGTTTAACTGAAGCTGTTTGTTCAGTAACTGTGATTAATATGTCTCCACGGATCCATGCAGCGTCACTGGAGGTTTTCCTTCTTCTTTAAAGAGTGGTTCCCATTCAGTGTGTTATTCCATCGTGCCAGTGGGACTGATAACTCCGAGACTAACAGAGATCATCAGTCGCAGGGACAGTGGGAGGAGAGAACAGAATCTGAGAACCATGAACTGGAACGTTTCAACCCTGGATCAGAATCTGGGAACAATGCATCGGAACATTCCACCCCCACCCCCAGTACCCTTACCACCTTCTTATATTTATAATAGTGGCACTTTCACTCAGGGTTTTTATTTCGTAACAAGTGAAATATATTCATGGCGGATTGAACATTTACTCTACTTTGTTCAAGGATTTTACTATCCCATCCTAGCTATAGTTGGTGTCCTAGGTAAGTGTCAAGTCCAGTACTTACTTCTGTAAACCCTATTAACTTTATCCCTGATTTTGTCATTTGTTCTGCACTGTTGTTGCCGTTGCTGTTGTGTCTCTATGTCCATTAAGAAAACTGATTTAAAATAGGGATCATGAGCCTTGGGAGTCTATGGGAAGTGTGTAAATAGATGATGATATTGATGTACTTGTTTTTATCCTACAGGTGCTTTGGTCCACCATGTTGTCTAACGAGGGGCATACACGCGATGGGTCATGAGAGGGCTGCTCTTGGATCTTTTTCGAGAGTATCCTAGTTCTTCACATCGTTAGTGTACGTTTGACCTGGACCATTTGATGGGCAACACGACAGTTCAGTGACTATTGCTGTGCTGTGCAGATACATGGATTTGGGCCTGTGTCTGTGGGAGTTTGTGCATTCTCCCCGTGCTTGCCTGGGTTTTCTCTGGGTGCTCCTGTTTCCTCCCACATCCCAAAAATGTGCTCTTAGGCTAATTGGCAGGACAAATTCTCCCTTAATTGTCTCAAATTTGGTTTCAATCCATAGATCTATCAACATAGACAGGGATCGCGGGTAGAGGTGGGAACATCGGGGTGACGGCGCGGGCTCGTTGGACCGAAGGGCCTGTTTCCCGTGCTGTTTTGTTCTTTGCTCTAATGAACCCGACAGAACAGTGAAAAGTGTTTCAGTGTATTTGATAGCTCAGATTATCTAAATTTCTCCCATTGTGCATCTGGTAAACCTCCATGTCAGCGATTATGTTTGTAAAACTATCATTCAATGTATTAGTGTCTTTGTCATTGGAGTCATGGATACATCTACATTGACTTCAATGGTTGTTCTTCCAATCTTTTTTCCCTATCTACTGATACCATCCCTGTACATAACGTTAGCTCACAATAAATGCAACCTTTGTTAACTCTTTTACCCTGAGCTGAAATCTGACCTCACATCCTATCCATCATTAATCCTATTATCGTTGCTTCTGGGGTATTATTCTCTGGTTCCCCCAGCTGTCATTCTGAATACTGGATTCAACCGTGCCAATTTTCCAATGACCAGCTTCCCAGTTATGAAGCTGCTGAACCAAAGAACATCTGTTGTCCATGGACCAACTTTCACAAAATCCCATTTATCCGTCATTCATATGCTCATTCATTTCTGTCACCAGCTGCTCTGGAAAAGCCTCAGGTTACTCACTCACCTGTTCAAATCTCCCCATGATCTGGTCATCTGATTCCCCCATTCCCTATCAATTTCACAAAATGTCTGTATTTGTTCACATCCATACTGTACCTGAAAATACATACTCCATTCAATCTCCCCTACCCCAGTCCCACAACATGTATCTCCCTGACAGCGATGTTATCTGCTACAGTCCCTCTTGTACCCATGATATGGAAATTTATATCCACATATAGAGCAGACACAGTGCTAGTCTGTTCCAGTGCATCTGGTATATCTCCCCATGCTGGGAAGGTATCGTGTAGGGACTGTATCCAGCTTGGGCTGAGAGTTGAAGACTCAAAATGCGACATCAACAAGTCAGTTCAATCAATCTAATAGTACGCAGGTTTAATATTCCCATTCTTATGTTTGAATATCTTCTCCAATGTGTTGCAACCTCTTTTTTCAGTTCTCTGGAGTAGTTCTGTTTAAGTATTTTTTAAAATTCCCTGATTAAAATGAATGTACGTCTCGGGTTTGTATCTGGTGTTCTGTAGAATCATTGGTGACAATTTGACAGACCTCTGCATAAAGGAAGTCCGATGGATTTGTTCCTATTGTCTCCGTGTCGAACTCTATTTTGACGGGGGTTTCAGCTGCTCTGACATATGTGTGCAAAACTTGGATGTGGTCTGTCTATTAAACACATGCGTTAGTCACTCTCTTAACATGGGTTAGAACATAGAACATAGAACATTACAGCGCAGAACAGGCCCTTCGGCCCTCGATGTTGCGCCGACCAATTAAGAAAAAACAATGACCCTCTAACCTAAACCATTCCCTTTTCATCCATAAAACTTTCCACGGAACTCTTAAACGCCCCCAAACGTGGCGCATCTACAACTGACGCAGGCAGGGCATTCCATACCCTTACCATCCTCTGGGTAAAGAACCTACCTCTGACATCCGTCCTATAACTATCACCCCTTAATTTAAAGCTATGTCCCCTCGTGCTAGCTTTCTCCATCCTAGGAAAAAGGCTATCACTGTCCACCCTATCTAAACCTCTAATCATCTTATATGTTTCAATAAGGTCTCCTCTTAGCCGCCTTCTTTCTAATGAAAACAACCTCAAATCCCTCAGCCTCTCCTCATAAGACCTGCCCTCCATACCAGGCAACATCCTGGTATGGCAGGATGAGGCTTGAAGGCTCAGTTAGTGCACTGGAAAGCTATAGATTAGCCAGGAGTGAGCTAAAGAGTGATTTGAGGAGAGCTAAAAGGGGACACGAGAAGACTTTGGCTGATAGGATCAAGGAGAATCCTAAAGCTTTCTTTAGATATGTTAAGAATAGAAGATTTGTTTAGGGCAAGAATGGGGCCAGTCAGAGGCAGCAGTGGGAAGCTGTGCGTGGAGCCTGAAGAGATTGGAGAGGCACTGAATAAATATTTGTCTTCGGTATTCACGCAGGGAGATGTAAATGTAGTTGTGGAGAACACTGGGATACAGGGTTGTAAACTGGAAAGTATTGAAGTAGATAAGGAGGAAGTGCTAGATATTCTTGAGGGTTTGAAAATAGATAAGTCCTCTGGGCCAGACGGGATTTACCCTAGGATTCTCTGGGAGATAAGAGAGGCGATTGCAGAGTCTCTGGCTCTGATCTTCAGGTCGTCGTTGTTTACAGGTATAGTGCCGGAAGTCTGGAGGATAGCGAATGTTGTCCCATTGATCAAGAAGGGGAATAGAGACTTTCCTGGGAATTATAGACCGGTGAGTCTTACTTCTGTTGTGGGCAAAGTATTGGAGAAAATTATTGGGGATAGGATTTATAGTTATTTAGAGAGAAATGAATTGATTGGGGATAGTCAGCATTGGTTTGTGAAGGGTAGGTTGTGCTTTACTAACCTTATTGAGTTTTTTGAAAAAGTGACCAAAGAGGTGGACGGGGGCAAGATAGTTGATGTGGTATATATGGACTTTAGTAAGGCGTTCGATAAGGTGGCACATGGAAGGCTTCTGCAGAAAATGCAGATGTATTGAATTGAGGGTGATTTAGCTAATTGGATTGGGATTTGGCTAGCTGATAGAAGACAGAGGGTGGTCGTTGATGGAAGTTATTCATCGTGGAGTTCGGTTACAAGTGGTGTACCTCAGGGATCTGTTTTGGTGTCCCTGCTGATTGTAATTTTTATAAATGAAACGAAGGGCCTGTTGTGCGCTGTAATGTTCTATGTTCTATGTTCTGTCACTGTGATACAGTCTTTGACTAATAATGCCACTCCTCCCCCCCTTCTACCTCCTTCTCTACTCTGACTGAAGCATTTGAACCTCGGAACCTGCAACAACCATTCCTGTCCCTGCTCTATCCATGTCTCTGAAATGGGCACAACATCTAAGTTCCAGGTACTGATCCAAGCTGCAAGTTCGTCCATCTTATTGCGAATACTCCTTGCATTAAAGTATACGCATTTCAAACCATGCTCTTCTCCACCCATATGATGCTGTGCTTTAGAGTCCTTGTCTATGACCCCCCCTATTCTCATCCCTCTTAACATCTGAGCTACTCAGGATCCCACTTCCTCTCTGAATCAGTTTAAACCCCCCTGCATAGCCTTTGCAAATTTCCCCCCAAGATATTGGTTCCCCTCTCGTTCCACAATACAATGAACCTGTCACGGCAGCACAGTGGTTAAAACTGAAGCTACAGCACCAGCCACTCGGGATTGATTCCCAGCTGTGGTCACTATCTGTGTGGAGTTCGCACATTCTACCCGTGCCGGCATGATTTTTCTCCGAGTGCTCTCTTTCTTTCCATACTCTGAAAGGCATACTGATTCGGTGTATTGACCCAAACGCGTGCCGGACTATGGCTTCTCGGAGAATTTCACAGTAACTTCACTGCAGTGATGATGTCAGCCTTACTTGTGACTAAGAAATAAACTTTACTGAAATTTAAATATTCCATGAATCGAACTTGCATTCGAGGGGCTATAGACTGACTCTTGTGGTTGGAAAGTTAGCGGAGATGTTGTGGATAGGCTTCTGGAGGTTGTGTTGTGAGCTGCTTAGGGATAGCCGATGATTTGCTGACTGAATTCTAGGCAAGATAAAGGGATTGTATTTACAGTGCATCTGGGTGTGCAGCATGATAAATAAATAGAGCGTAGACTGTGGGTTTGTCATGCCCACGCTGGGGTTCTCAATCATCATGAAATTGTGGGCAAACTTTTCTTTTCATTAATTCATGGGTATTACTGGCTGGACAACTATGAGTTGCCCATTCCTCCTTGCCCTGTTACGCAATGCCTGAGGAATGCAACAGTCAAACATATCTGATATGGTGTGATTCAAAGCCAGGTCCCACAGCATTGTCCTGAGCCACTGTTTAACTAGTCCATTGACAATCCCACTGCACCACATTTCAATTATACGCTTCTGTCTTTCAATTCTCTGCTGCATCCCACGAATATGTAATCCAGGGAAAGTGTAGTTTTCAGAGAAGTCACAAACCTGAATCCGAATACAATGGCTGATAAGATTTGAATTCATTGAAAGAATCAAACTCAATAATTTTCTCTACTGGATAAGGGCTTTGAAAATAGACAAGACATATGAAGCTCTTCGAGAAGGGATTCTTGCGCAGGATTTTAAAAATGCATTTTGGAATGCAGTAAGAACTCATGTGACAGTGCAAAGGGATAAAAATGCGAGATGGACTTTAGAAATGACAATTGAAGAGAGATCAAAGAGCAAAGGCAATTACAGGAGTGGTAAAGGCCTTCGGCCCTCCAAGCCTGAACCGACAAAACTGTCCAACTGAAGTAAATCTCCCTACCCTTCTCGGGACTATATCCATCGATTCTCAACCTATTCATGTATTCGTCCAGGTGCCCCTGAAAAGTGACTGTTGCATCTGCTTCCACTATTTCCCAAGGCAGCTTGTAATCACCACTGTTCATGTTAAAAAAATTGCCCAATATACCTCAATTAACCCTTGATCGTACCTTTATCTGCCCCCTCGTACTTGACTCTTCCATCCTTGGAAAAGCTTCTGACTATCCACTCTGTCCATGCCCCTCATAATCTTGTAGACTTCTATCAGATCGTCCCAACACCAACTAACTCCCTCCGTTCTGTTGTCCTAATGAGAACAAACCACGTTTATCCACCGTCTCCTCGCCGCACTTAATATCCTCGATGCCAGTCAGCATATTCTCTGTGCCCTCTCCAAACCCTCCAGATCCTTCCATAGTGTGGTGAACAAAACTGAACACTATGCACCCAATTTTACCATTGTGTAGCACCTGTTTTCGGGTGGAAAAACTTGGTAAAGTCTGTGTGCGGCCACTAATGCGATCTGCACTCACATTCTCGCTGACGGCCACTTTACTGAGACCTGGGAATGGCCGCGATCCGATTCACGCCCAAAAGGTATGAAATCACGATTCCAATGCATTTGCGTACATTTTAATTGAATTAATGAACTGCCCGCCCAACTTTATCAGCATTTCCTCCTTTACCGCTGGGTTAAGCAACCAGAATCTTGCTGAAATAGGCATAAAAATATCTTTTATTAAACTCCATCCTCCATCTCTCCGACTGGTTTATATCCTGGTCTATCCTCTGAAGGTCCTCATCAATATCCACAAATATTTGTACCATCTACAAATGTATGCGTCAAACAAGTTACATTTTTCACAAAATCATTTTTTAAAATTACAAGTAACAAATTTCCCAGAACTGATGCCTGAGGAATATTATTTGTCACAGCCCTCCAAACAGAAGAAACAACCTCTCACTGCTATGACAGAGCTGGTGCATTTGGACTATAGTGTGCAATTCTGATTGCCACACTACCAGAAGGATGTGGAGTCTTTGGAGAGGGAACAGGCAAGATTTACTAGGATGTTGTCTTTATCGATGACATTAGCTATGAGGAGTTTGGAGAAAGTTGCTTTGTTCTCACTGGAAAGATGGAGATGGAGGGGCCACCTGAAAGAAATCTACAATATTATGAGGGGCATGGACAGAACGTACAGTCGGAAGCCTTTTACCCAGGCTGGAAGAGACAGTTATTAGGGGGCACAGATATAAGGTGTGAAGGGAAGGTTTAAAGGAGATGTACAAGACAAGTTCTTTACACAGTGGCTGGTGCTTGCCTGGAATTCACTGCCTGGAGAGATACTGGAAGCAGATATGATAGTAAGCTTTAAAGGTCATCTGAACAAATACATGAATAAGATGGGAATAGTGGTATATGGTCCCAGAAGTGGAGGGGTTCAGTCGGTGGAGGGGTTCAGTCGGTGGAGGGGTTCAGTCGGCGGAGGGGTTCAGTCGGCGGAGGGGTTCAGTCGGCGGAGGGGTTCAGTCGGTGGAGGGGTTCAGTCGGTGGAGGGGTTCAGTCGGTGGAGGGTTCAGTCGGTGGAGGGGTTCAGTCGGTGGAGGGGTTCAGTCGGCGGAGGGGTTCAGTCGGCGGAGGGGTTCAGTCGGTGGAGGGGTTCAGTCGGTGGAGGGGTTGAGAAGTGTTCAGTCAGGCAGTATAATCAGTACAGGGTTGAGGGCCCAAGGGCCTGTTCCTGTGCTGTAATTTTCTTTGTTCATTGTTAATAGAATTAGACTTAAATACAGGAATAAGGATGTCTTGCTACACATGCAGAGCTTTGATGAAGTTTTAGCATCCTAATCTGAGGAAGGACTCTCTTGCCTGTGACCAAATCCAGGGAAGATTCACCAGACTGAGTCCCGGAATGACACGGCTGGCATATGAGAAGAGGCTGGATCGACTGGGCTTGTATTCACTGGCATTTAGAAAAATGAGAGGAGATCCCATAGAAACACAAAAAAAAAATGCTGATGGTGCTGGACAGATCTTGATGCGGGAAGAATGTTATAGGTGTTGGAAAAGTCCAGAAATTGATTCACAGTCTCAAAGTAATGGGTACAACATTAATGGTTGAAATGAAGAACTTTTTTCACTCAGTGTTCTGAACCTGTGGGATTCTCTAACCCAGAAAGCTATTAGGGTCAGCTCGTTAGACATGGCCAAGAACGAGCTGCAATCGGCCCCTGCAGCAAGAGGGATCAAGGAGCACGGAGAGAAGTGGGGATGGGATACTGAAAGTGAATGATCAGCCGTGATCGAATTGAATGGTGGAGCAGGCTCGAAGGGCAGAATGACCTATTTCTGCAGCTATTTTCTATGTTGCTATGTTGCAACTCAAAGATTATAGAATAATGTTACTAGGAAGTGTACATGGAAGAGGAGTCCGATCCTATACCAGAATGTTTTAAAGTTATAGCTTTTTTGAAAGTTGTTTTATTTGTCACGAGTAAGCTTACATTAACACTGCAAAGAAATTGCTGTGAAATTCCTCTCACGGCCACACCACTGCACCTTTTCAGGTCAATGCACCTAACCAGCACATTCCTCAGGGTGTGGAAGGAAACCAAAGAGTCTGCAGGAAGCCCACACAGACACGGAGAGAACATGTAATCTCTATACAGACAGTGACCCAAGCCGGGACTAGACATAGAACATAGAACATTACAGCACAGAACAGGCCCTTCGGCCTTCGATGATGCGCTGACCAATATAAAAAGCAATGCCCCTCCAAACTAAACCATTCCCTTCTCTTCCATATACTTATCAACTAACCTCTTAAACGCCACCAAACTTGGCGCATCTACAACTGCTGCAGGCAGGGCATTCCACTCCCGAACCACCCTTTGGGTAAAGAACCTACCTCTGATATCCGTCCTATAACTATCACCCCTTAATTTAAAGCTGTGTCCCCTCGTGCTAGCTTTTTCCATCCTAGGAAAAAGGCTATCACTGTCCACCCTATCTAAACCTCTAATCATCTTATATGTTTCAATAAGGTCCCCTCTTAGCCGCCTCCTTTCTAACGAAAACAACCTCAAATCCCTCAGCCTCTCTTCATAAGACCTGCCCTCCATACCAGGCAACATCCTGGTAAACCTCCTCTGTACCCTCTCCAATGCCTCCACATCTTTCTTATAATGCGGGGACCAGAACTGCACACAATACTCCAAGTGCGGCCGCACTAGAGTTTTGTACAGTTGCAACATGACGTTGCGGCTCCGAAAATCAATCCCCCTACCAATAAAAGCTAAGACTCCATATGCCTTCTTAACAACCTTCTCGACTTGACTGCCTACTTTCAGGGATCTATGCACATATACACCAAGATCCCTCTGTTCATCAACACTATTAAGAATCCTACCATTAGCCCTATACTCGAGACATTTGTTATTCTTGCCAAAGTGTAAGGTAATTACCTTACACTTTTCCACATTAAACTCCATTTGCCACCTCTCGGCCCAGCTCTGCAACTTGTCCAAGTCTCTCTGCAAACTAGAACACCCGTCTTCACTACCTACCACTCCACCGACTTTAGTGTCATCTGCAAATTTACTAATCCATCCCTCAATACCCTCATCCAGATCATTTATAAAAATTACAAACAGCATTGGCCCCAAAACAGACCCCTGAGGTACACCACTTGTCACCGAACTCCACGATGAATATCTCCCATCAACCACCACCCTCTGTCTTCTATCTGCCAGCCAATTCCTAATCCAATTAGATAAATCACCCTCTATCCCATACATCAGATATTTCACTTCACTTTTGATTCAATTGATCGAGAGGTGGCAAATGGAGTTTAATGTGGAAAGGTGTGAGGTAATGGACTATGGCAGGAATAATAAATGTGTAGAGTATAGGGCTAATGGTAGGATTCTTAATTGTGTTGATGAACAGAGGGATCTTGGTGTATTTGTGCATAGATCCCTGAAAGTAGGCAGTCAAGTCGAGAAGGTTTTAACAAGGCATACGGAGTCTTAGCTTTTATTGGTAGGGGGATTGAATTTCGGAGCCGCATCGTCATGTTGCAACTGTACAAAACTCTAGTGCGGCCGCACTTGGAGTATTGTGTGCAGTTCTGGTCCCCATATTATAAGAAAGATGTGGAGGCATTGGAGAGGGTACAGAGGAGGTTTACCAGGATGTTGCCTGTTATGGAGGGCAGGTCTTATGAGGAGAGGCTGAGGGATTTGAGGTTGTTTTCGTTAGAAAGGAGGCGGCTAAGAGGGGACCTAATCGAAACAGATAAGATGATTAGAGGTTTAGATAGGGTGGACAGGATAGCCTTTTTCCTAGGATGGAGAAAGCTAGCACGAGGGGACACAGCTTTAAATTAAGGGGTGATAGTTATAGGACGGATATCAGAGGTAGGTTCTTTACCCAAAGGGTGGTTCGGGAGTGGAATGCCCTGCCTGCAGCAGTTGTAGATGCGCCAAGTTTGGTGGCGTTTAAGAGGTTAGTTGATAAGTATATGGAAGAGAAGGAATGGTTTAGTTTGGAGGGGCATTGCTTTTTATATTGGTCGGCGCAACATCGAAGGCCGAAGGGCCTGTTCTGTGCTGTAATGTTCTATGTTCTATGTTCTATCTAAGATCTCGTGCTTGCCATAGCCAAATTCAAATTGTCATGTTTATGATCCAGTCAGACCTGATAGGAGTCTCTGAGCTGGGTATTATGCGTGTGTGTGTGTGTGTGTGTGTGTGTGTGTGTGTGTGTGTGTGTGTGTGTGTGTGTGTGTGTGTGTTCCTGTGATTCGAGGAGAGTTTGTGTGTGTGGGTTTGCTGTCTTCTGCCTCCAGGAGAGTCTGTGTGCGAGTGTGTGTGTTCATGTGTCTCTGGGAGATTTTGTGTATTTTTATTATTGATTCGCAGGGTAGCAGCATCGCTGGCTGGCCAGCATTTATTGCCCATCCCTAGTTGCCTTTGAGAAGGGAATTCTGAGCTGCCGTTTTAAATCGTGCAGTCCATATTGTGCGGGTTTTCTCACAATGCTGGTAAGGAGATATTTTCAGCATTTTGACCCAGCGTCTGTGCAGGAACAGTGATAAATATCAAGTCAGGATGGTCAGTGGCTGAGAGGCGAACTTGCAGTTCTTGGCATTTCCATGCATCTGCTTCCAGATGGAAATGGTCGTGGGATTGGAACGTGCTGTCTAAGGATTTCTGGTGAATTGCTGCAGTGCATCTTGTAGATGCTACTGAGCGTGTGTAGTGGAGGAATTGAATGTTTTTAGATGTAGTATCAATCAAGCAGGGTACTTTGGTCTGGATGGTAGCAAGCTTCTCGATTTTTGTTTGATCTGCACCTACCCAGGCAAGTGCAATCATCCATCATACTCCTGACTTGTGCCTTGGACATGATGGATAGACTTTGGGGAGCCAGGACAGGAATTGTATGCCGCAATATCCCCAGCCACTGTCCTGTTCTTATAGCTATTGTATTTATGCAGTGAATCCAGTTGAGTTTCTGCTCAATGGTAATCTAAAGGATGTTGATAGTGAGGACTCTGAAGGTTCCACCATTGAATTTCAAGGAATGGAGTTAGAGTGCTTCTATTTGGTGGTGGTCATTACCTGGCATTTATGTAGCACAAATGCTATTTGCCACTTGTCAGCCAAGCCTGGATATTATCCAGATCGTATTCCATTTGAGCATACACTCTTTCAGTACCTGAGGAGTCACAAATGGTGCTTAACATTGTGAAATCATTGGGGAATATCTACATTTTTGACCTTGTGACGGAGGGAAGGTCTTCCATGAATTAGCCGAAGATTGTTGGACCTAGGGCACTATCATGAAGGACTCCTGAAGATATATCTTGGAACTGAGATGACTGACCACCTGCAATGACAAACATTTTCATTAGTGTCAGATATGAATCAAACCTGGGAGGTTGCTCTCTGATACCCATTCTCTCTAGTTTCACTGGAGCTCCTCGATGCCACACTCTGTCGATCTTGATGTCAAGGGTTGTCACTCTCACCTCACCACTAGAATTCAGTCTTTTGCACATATTTTAATTTAGGCTGCAATGAGGTCAGGAGTTGCGTGAAACTGGTGACACCCAAACTGGGCAGAATTGAGCATGTTACTGCTGAACAGATGATGCTTCATAGCGCTGTCGATAACCTCTTCCATTACTTTTACTGATGATGCAGTGTAATCTTATTGGGCAGTAACTGGCCAGGATGGATTTGTCCTGTCTTTTTATATACTAGACATATCGAGGAAACTTTCCACATTGTTGGGTAAATGTCAGTGTTTTAATTGTATTGGAAGAGCTTGTCCATAGAGCAGCATGTTCTAGCGGACAAGTCTTCAGTGCTATTGCTAGAATGTTGTCAGGACCCATTGCCTTTTCAGTCCCCAGTGTCTTCAACTGTTTATTGATATCACGTGTTGTGAATCGGAATGGCTGGAAACTGGCATCAGAAATGCTGGGAAACACTGGAGGAGTCAGAGACGGTTCATCCACTCGACACTTGTGAACATTGTTGTGAATACTTCAGCCTTATTTTTTGCAATGATGTGCTGGGTTCCTCCGTAATTGAGGATGAGGTTACCTGTGGAGTTTCCTTCACCAGTGAGATGCTTAATTGTCCATTATCGCTCTCGACTGAATGTTCAAGGACTGCAGACCTTAGATCTGATTCGTTGATTGGGAGATCTCTGAGTTCTGTCTATCACTTGCTGCTTTACCATTTCACATGCAAGTAGTCCCTTTTGGTACTTTTACAAGGTTGACAACTCATTTTTAGATACGGCTGGTGCTGCTCCTGGAATGTCATTCCACACTCTCCATTGAACCAGAGTTGATCCTGTGGCTTGACGGTAATGATTAGTGGTGGAAAGGCCATGAGGTTGCAGATTTTGCTAGAGTACAATTACATTGCTGTTCATGGCCACAGTGTCTCTCTGATGCCCAGTCTTGATTTGCCAAGTGCCCGAAGTCTATCTTATTCAGCAAACATAGCACCACACAAAAGCGTGGAGGTTAATCTCAACGTAAAGGCAGGATTTCGACTCCATAAGGTCTGTGTGGTTGTCACAGTTTGCAATTTCTTTTTGAGTTGGAGTATTATGCGCAGTTCTGGTTGCCTCACTATGGGAAGGATGTAGAGGCTATTGAGAGAGTTCAGAGGAGATTTACAAGGATGCTGCCTGGATTGGGAGGCAGGCCTTATGAAGATAGGTTGAGGGAGCTGGGATTCATCTCACTGGAGAGACGTAGGTTGAAAGGCGACCTGATAGAGATTTACAAAATGTTGAGAGGAATAGATAGGGAGGACTCTCAGAGACTATTTCCCCAATCTGAAATGGTCACTATGCGAGGACACAGATTTAAGGTGCAGGGAAGCAAATACAAAGGAGATGTCAGGGGTAGTTTTTCACTCAGACAGTGGTGAGTGAATGGAACCGACTGCCGTCGGAGGTTGTTGAGGCAAACTCACCAGTGTCTTTTAAAAGACTTCTGGATGAGTACATGGAAAAGAATAGTTTAGGGGGTTATAGATAGGTCTGTGGATTGGTAGATGTGATCGGTGCAACTCTTGAGCCGAAGGGCCTGTTTGTTCTATGTTCTATGTAACAGAAACATCTGCATCCAGCAGATTGGGAAGCATGACGTCAAGTATGTTATTTCTTCTTATTGGCTCCTTCACCATCTACTACACACTCAGCCGAGTAGGTCTGTAATTTTGGACCTGACCAGTTTGATCACTGGTGCTGCTGCCACTCTTGGTGATGGACATTGAAATCCCCCACCCAGATTACATTCTGACCCTTGCTGCCCCCAGTGTGACCTCCAAGTGTTGTTAAATATGCTGGAATACAGATCAACCAAATGAGGACAGTACACGGTAACTAGAAAAAAAGGCTTCTTTGCCTTTGTTTATCTGAAAATATGAGAATTGGTGTAATCCAGAGTGGAAGTTCAGGACGTCCAGGGAAATTCCCTCCCAAATGTGTAGCACTGTGCCGCAACCTGTTCTTGATCTGTCCTGCTGATGGGACAGAACAAATCAAGTGATGGTGTCTGAAGTGTTACCTGAAAGTTTTGATTCCGTGAGAATGACTACATCAGGCTATTGCTTGTATAGCCTATGAGACAGCGCTCACAAATTTAGCACGAGCTCCAGATGTTAGTAAGGAGGATGTTCCAAGGTCGACAGGGCTGTTTGATTTTCCATTGTCTTTTCCAATGCCTTAGTCAATGCCACGTGGCCCATCCATTTTCATTCCTTTGTGGAGACTTTGTAGTGATTGTTTCAACTGAGTGACTAGCTTGGCAGTTTCAAAAGCAGTTGACAGTCTGCCTAATGTGGCTGTGGTGTCACACGTAGGCTACACCAGGTAAGAATGTCACAAAAGAACATTAGTGAACCAGATGTTTTTTTCTGACAATCGACAATGTTTTCATGGTCTTTAGTAGACTCATATTTCTTGATTATTTTACTGAATTTAAATTCCACCATCTGTCGTGGCGGGATGCGAATCTAGGTCCCCAGAAAATATCTGGGTTTGGAGCTTAATAATCGAGTGATAATACCACTGGCCCTTTGCCTCCCATTGTGCTTGTTTTCCAATGTCTCTAGGAGATTTTGTATGTGTGGGTTTGTGTCCCTCTGCCTCTAGGAGTTTATGGGTCTGTGCATGTCTCTCTGTGTCTCTATGAATATTTGTGTGCATGTGTTTGTCTTTCTGTGTTTCCAGGAGAGTTTGCTCTGTGCATTTGCATTTTGTGTCTCTTGGAGAGATTTCTGTGTTGGTGTGTGTTCTTGTGTCTCTCCAAGAGTTTGTGTACAGGTTTCCTTTCCTGTGGGTCAAGGAAGTAATTTGTGTGGCTTTGCATTATGTTGTCTGTAGGAAAGTTTGTGTTTGTGTGTGTGTGTGTGTGTGTGCGTGTGTTTGTGTGTGTGTGTGTGTGTTTGTGTTTCCGTGTCTGAAGGAGACTGTGCGTGTTTGTACCTCATGGACCCCTTTTGTATTTGGAATTGTGTTCCCCTGCCTCACGGAGAATACGTTTATGTTCCTGTGTCGACGGGAGCATTTGTCCGTCTGTGCGCCTGCACTGTTTTTGTGTCTCCTAGAGATTTTGGACTATTGGCATTCTTGTGGCTCTATGAGTATTTGTTTGTGTATGTGTGTTGTGTGTGTGTGTTTTGTGTGTGTGTGTGTGAGAGAGAGAGAGAAACAGAGACTGGGAAAGGGGGACTTTGCTCTTACATTGCTAGGAGATTTTGTATCAATATGTGTGTCCTTGAGTCTCAAGAAGAGTTTGTGTGTGCATTTGTGTTCCTGTGTCTCTAGAAGTCGTTTTGTGTGTGTGTGTGTGTGTGTGTGTGCGTATATGTGCGTGTGCGTATGTGTATGTACATGTGTGTGTGTGTGTGTGTGTGTGTGTGTGTGTGTAGTGTGTGTGTGTAAAATTGTACATCTTTGTCAACAGCACTTCAGTGAAATTGGTGATTTCTTCTCCAGCCCGTTGTATGATTTTGATTTTTCATTCTTTATCTTCCAGCAAACATACTCACAATTCTGACACTAATGAGCCGGAACTGTGGCCTGTCCAAATGTGTCACTCGATACCTGGTAGCCATGTCATTGGGAGATCTACTGGTCATTTTTCTTGACCTGATATTGAGACACATTCCCATTCTTCATGCGGAACATTTTCGATTCCTGGTGTCCATCCCCGTGTGTAATATCCACGCCGTCCTGCTTTATGCAGCCACTGACTGTTCTGTCTGGTTCACCGTCGCTTTCACCTTTGATCGATTTGTGGCCATTTGCTGCCCCAAGCTGAAGAGTAAACATTGCAGTGAGAAAACGGCAGCTTTGGTTCTGGGAACAGTGAGTGTGCTCAGTTGTTCAAAGAACATTTTCTGGTATTTTATGTTAACCAGTAGATATATGTTGATGAACTTGCCCTGGTTTTGTATATTTCTACCGGATGTTGAGACATCTCCAGCCTGGGTAGCAATTGTGCTTCTCCACAACATTCTGAACCCATGTATTCCATTTGTCCTGATTTTGTTGCTCAATGTCATCACCATCAGACATATTTTAGTGAGTAGCAGAGCCCGTAGGAGACTCCGAGCTCATAGCAGCGGGGAGAGTCCCAGAGATCCCGAGATGGAGAGTCGAAGGAAATCCATCATTTTACTGATTTTAATATCAGCCAATTTCGTGCTGTTATGGTCAGTCACCATGGTTTATACGACTTCTGAGCGGTTTTCCTGGTTAGGGTATTTTACTGCAGTTTTTCCAGTTTACTTTATGGAAGTTGGCTACATGTTGCAGCTCCTGAGTTGCTGCACAAACACTGCAATTTATGCCGTGGCACAAACTCAGTTCAGGCAGCAGATGAAAAATGTGTTGAAATTTCCCTTCACTAAAATTCTTCAATTCATTTAACGCTGAGAGGAAGTCCCACCCACATAGCCTTTCTATTTTCCTATTGGACATTCAAGCTGTATGACACCAACCATCCTCATGCTGATTGGACAGATGAAACATCACTGTCAACTCTGCTCTGAGCAGAGCACACCACCTATCTATCATTGTGGTTCTTGATACTGATTGGACAGAAATGGGCCATTCACTAATTGCCCTCTTCCAGTGCTCAGCCAAGTTGCCCATTGTCACAACCTGTCACCAGCCTCCCAATGTTTCTGCCACTTCATTGGCCAGCAGGCACACTCATTACCTTCATCACTTACACAGATTGGATACTAATCCTCTAATCAGGAATAGTCGTTCATGATGAGGGGTGGGGGGAGGACCTGTGATGTGAGGTGTTTGCACAAGCAGGTGCAGTACAGCAACACCAGGTACAAACTGAGCAAGGCCAACTGACTGATCAGGCAAGTGAGGCCGACTACAGCAAAAATCAGGAAAAACGTTAGATCTCAGGAAGTGTTAGAATCCAAAAAAGATACAAAAACTAAAATGAGGGCATTTTATCTGAATGTTTTTAGCATTCAAAACAAGATAAATGAGTTTATGACACAAATCATTGTGAACGAGTGTGATTTGATGGCCATTTCAGAGACATGGGTGCAGGATGATCAAGATTTTGCCTTATATGTCCAGGGGGAATCAGCCTGTTTGGAGGGACTGACAGGAAATTAAGGGAGGTGGTGCAGCTCTGATATTTAATGATGTCATCGGGAAGGTAATGACACATATTATAGGTTCTTTGAAAAGAAACGTGCAATCCATTTGGGTGGAAAATAACAATAATTTGAAGATAAAGCACAGCGTATTGGCCATCAAATAATGACATTGTGATCGGATGGGAAATAAACAAATAAAAGCCTGATGCATGTAAATACGACACAACAATTATCATGGGAGATTTTAATCTGCATATAAACTGGTGAAACTGAGTTCGCCAAGGCAGCCTTGAGGAGGAGTTCACAGAATGTATCCGTAATATCTTCCTTGAACAGTATGTAATTGAACTTACTAGGCAGCAAACTGCCCTAGATCTGGTCCTGTGTAATGAGATTGGAATAATTAATGATCTTGCATTTATGGATCCTTTCAAAAACGGCTATCACAGTTTAACTGAATTTAAATACAAACAGAGAGTGAGAAAGTAAAATCCAAAACCAGTTTCTTGCGCTTAAACAAAGGTGAATTACAAATGAATGAGGGAGGCTTTGGCTAGAGTAGACTGGGAACACAAACTTTCTGGTTGGATAAATTATGAAGAGAGGCTGAGGGATTTGAGGTTGTTTTCATTAGAAAGAAGACGGCTAAGGGGAGACCTTATTGAAACATATAAGATGATTAGAGGTTTAGATAGGGTGGACAGTGATAGCCTTTTTCCTCGGATGGAGAAAGCTAGCACGAGGGCACATAGCTTTAAATTAAGGGTGGTAGTTATAGGACGGATGTCAGAGGTAGGTTCTTTACCCAGAGGGTGGTAAGGGTATGGAATGCCCTGCCTGCGGCAGTTGTAGATGCGCCAAGTTTGGTGGCATTTAAGAGTTTAGTAGATAAGTTTATGGATGAAAAGGGAATGGTTTAGGTTAGAGGGTCATTGCTTTTTCTTAATTGGTCGGCGCAACATCAAAGGCCGAAGGGCCTGTTCTGCGCTGTAATGTTCTATGTTCTAACTGAGGAACAATGGAGGACTTTGAAAGCTTTCATAGTTGTCAGTCACCTTATATACTCGTGATAAGGAAGGACTGTAGAAAAAGAGATTATCTGCCTTAGGTAACTAAAGAAATGAAGGAGAGTATCAAATTGAAAGAAAATCCGCACAAAGTGGCAGAATATTGGGAAATGAAAGGATTGGGAATTCCTTAAGGTAACGGAAAGCCATGAAAATCTATGAAGGAAAGTAAGATGGATTATGAGAGTAAACGAGGTCAGAATATAAAAACAGAATTCGGACGTTTCCTCACATGTATAAAACGAAAGAGAGTAGCGAAAGTGAACATTGGTTCTTTACAGAAGGAGAAGAGGAATGTAACAACTGGAAATCCAAAAATGGCTGTGGCATTGGACAGGTATTTTGTGTCAGTCTTCACAGTGAAAGGCAAATAATATGCTTAAATTTGATGCAAGGAAGTCTATGGCAGGTGAGGACGTAGAAAGCGTCATTATCACAAAATAGTAGTGTTGGGCAAGTTAATGTTCGTAAAGGTTGACAAGTTCCTTGTCCTGATGGAATGCATAGAACACAGAACAATAGAACATTACAGCGCAGAACAGGCCCTTCAGCCCTCGATGTTGCGCCAATCAATTATGAAAAAGCAATGACCCTCTAACCTAAACCATTCCCTTTTCATCCATAAACCTATCCACTGACCTCTTAAACACCCCCAAACGTGGCGCATCTACAACTGCAGCAGGCAGGGTAATAAAGGTAGTGGTGGGAGAATTAGCAAATGCAGTAATGGTAATTTACCAAAATGCGCTGGACTCTGGGGTTGTTCCTGCAGATTAGAAAATAGTACATGTGACGCCACTGTTTAAGAAGACATCATTTGGTTGAGAATTTGACCCTATTGATATAGACGACCGAATATTTTCCGTCCATCTGGTAAGTCATACATTACAATTCCACGCAAATCAAACAATACAGATAAATCAATAACATGATCGAGTGGTTTTAGCGAGTGTCACCCAAAGGTCAATCCTGCATAATCTCAGCAAACTTCCACCAGAACCACCAACTATATATTGATCCATTATTTGGCCAAACATCTGAATATGAGTGATGAGGTGAGAGCAATCTCATGTGACATCATTTGATTGGCATAATGCCACCCTGAGCAAAGTATCCCCGCAAATATAAATTCAACATAAACTAGATGAGACTTGAGGGGTTAGAAACTCAGAGAAAATTTCACTCGTGAAGAAATACAGAGAACAAAGAACAAAACAGCATGGGAAACAGGCCCTTCGGCCCAATGATCCCACGCTGCCACCCCGATGTTCCCACCTGCTCCCATGATCCCTGTCATCCCTGTCTATGTTTATAGATCTATGCATTAGAACTAAATTTGAGACAATTTAGGAAGAATTTGTTTTGCCAATTAGCCTAAGAGCACATCTTTGGGATGTGGGAGGAAACCGGAGTGCCTGGAGAAAAGCCACGCAAGCACGGGGAGAATGCGCAAACTCCCACAGACACAGACCCAAATCCATGTATCTGCACAGCACAGCCAGAGTCACTGAGCTGTTGTGTTGCCCATCAAATGTTCCAGGTCAAGCGTACACTAACGACGTGAAGCACTAGGATACTCTCGAAAAATCCAAGAGCAGCCCTCTCACGACCCATCGCTTGTATTGCCCCTTGTTGGACAAGGCGGACCAAAGTACTTGTAGGATAAAAACAAACACACCAATATCTTCATCTATTTACACACTTCCCAGGGACTCCCAAGGCTCATGATCCCTATTTTAAATCAATTTTCTATATCCCTCCATTCCCATCCTGTTCATGTGTACATCTAAGTGCCTCCACCACTTTACTTGGCAGTGTATTCCATACCCCCAGCATCCTCTGTGTGAAAAAACTCCCTCTAGAATCCAAATTATACCTTACCCCCCCTCACCCTAAGCCCATGACACCTCGTGCTATTTGAGTCCATCCTAGGAAAAAGCTTAATCCTGTTTACTCTACCTATGCCCCTCATTATCTGGTACACCTCTTAGATCCCCTCTAATTCTACGTCTTTCTAAGGAACACAGCCCCAATTTGCCTAACCTCTCCTCGTAGAACATAGAACATAAAACATTACAGCGCAGAACAGGCCCTTTGGCCTTTGATGTTGCGCCAACCAATTAGGAACAAGCAGTGACCCTCTAACCTAAACCATTCCCCTTTCATCCATAAACTTATCTACTAACCTCTTAAACGCCACCAAACCTGGCGCATCTACAACTGACGCAGGCAAGGCATTCCATACCCTTACCACCCTCTGGGTAAAGAACCTACCTCTGACATCTGTCCTAAAACCACCACCCCTTAATTTAAAGCTATGTCCCCTCGTGCTAGCTTTCTCCATCCCAGGAAAAAGGCTATCACTGTCCACCCCATCTAAACCTCTAAAAATCTAATAGAACATAGAACATAGAACATTACAGCACAGAACAGGCCCTTCGGCCTTCGATGTTGCGCCAACCAATATAAAAAGCAATGCCCCTCCAAACTAAACCATTCCCTCCTCTTCCATATACTTATCAACTAACCTCTTAAACGCCACCAAACTTGGCGCATCTACAACTGCTGCAGGCAGGGCATTCCACTCCCTAACCACCCTTTGGGTAAAGAACCTACCTCTGATATCCGTCCTGTAACTATCACCCCTTAATTTATAGCTGTGTCCCCTCGTGCTAGCTTTCTCCATCCTAGGAAAAAGGCTATCACTGTCCACCCTATCTAAACCTCTAATCATCTTATATGTTTCGGTAAGGTCCCCTCTTAGCTGCCTCCTTTCTAACGAAAACAACCTCAAATCCCTCAGCCTCTCTTCATAAGACCTGCCCTCCATACCAGCAACATCCTGGTAAACCTCCTCTGTACCCTCTCCAATGCCTCCACATCTTTCTTATAATGTGGGGACCAGAACTTCACACAATACTCCAAGTGCGGCCGCACTAGAGTTTTGTACAGTTGCAACATGATGTTGCAGCTCCGAAATTCCATCCCCCTACCAATAAAAGCTGAGACTCCGTATGCCTTCTTAACAACCTTATCGACTTGATTGCCAACTTTCAGGGATCTATGCACACATACACCAAGATCCCTCTGTTCATCAACACTATTAAGAGACCTACCATTAGCCCTATACTCTACACATTTATTGTTCCTGCCAAAGTGCATTACCTCACACTTTTCCACATTAAACTCCATTTGCCACCTCTCGGCCCAGCTCTGCAACTTGTCCCAAGTCTCTCTGCAAACTATAACACCCCTCTTCACTATCTACCACTCCACCGACTTTAGTGTCATCTGCAAATTTACTGATCCATCCTTCAATACCCTCATCCAGATCATTTATAAAAATTACAAACGGCAGGGGCCCCAAAACAGACCCCTGAGGTACACCACTTGTAACCGAACTCCACGATGAATATCTCCCATCAACCACCACCCTCTGTCTTCTGTCTGCTAGCCAATTCCTAATCCAATTAGCTAAATCACCCTCAATCCCATACATTTGCATTTTCTGCAGAAGCCTTCCATGTGCCACCTTATCGAACGCCTTACTAAAGTCCATATACACCACATCAACTGCCGTACCCAGTAACTCAGATCTTCCATATCAGGCAGCATCGTAACTCAGATCTTCCATATCAGGCAGCATCCTGGTAAGCCTCCTCTGCACTCTCTCCAGAGTCTCCACATCCTTCCAGTAGTTAGGTGACCAAAACTGGACGCAGTATTCCAAATGAGGTCTAACCAACGTTTTATACAACTGCAACATTAAAGGCCAGCTCTTGTACTCCATACCCCTTCCTATAAAGGCTAACATACTATATGCTTTCTTCACAACCTTCTCCACCTGCTCTGCCACCTTCAGAGAGTTGTTCACCTGCACCCTCAGGTCCCTCTGCGTTTCTATACTCTCAATAGGTCTACCCTTTATCATATACTTAAACTGGAAAGTATTGAAGTAGATAGGGAGGATGTGCTAGATATTCTTGAGGGTTTGAAGTTGGATAAGTCCCCTGGGCCGGGCGGGATTTACCCTAGGATTCTCTGGGAGGCAAGAGATCTTCAGGTCGTCGTTGGTTACAGGAATGGTTCCGGAAGACTGGAGGATAGCGAACGTGGTCCCATTGTTCAAGAAGGGGAAGAGAGACCTTCCAGGGAATTATAGGCCAGTGAGTCTTACTTCTGTTGTGGGCAAAGTATTGGAGAGAATTATTAGTGATAGGATTTATAGTTATTTAGAGAGAAATGAATTGATTGGGGATAGTCAGCATGGTTTTGTGAAGGGTAGGTCGTGCCTTACTAACCTTATTGAGTTTTTTGAAAAAGTGACCAAAGAGGTGGATGGGGGTAAGGCGGTTGATGTGGTATATATGGACTTTAGTAAGGCGTTCGATAAGGTGGCCCATGGAAGGCTTCTGCAGAAAATGCAGATGTATGGGATAGAGGGTGATTTAGCTAATTGGATTAGGAATTGGCTAGCAGATAGAAGACAGAGGGTGGTGGTTGATGGGAGATATTCATCGTGGAGTTCGGTTACAAGTGGTGTACCTCAGGGATCTGTTTTGGGGCCCCTGCTGTTTGTAATTTTTATAAATGATCTGGATGAGGGTATTGAAGGATGGATTAGTAAATTTGCGGATGACACCAAAGTCGGAGGAGTGGTAGATAGTGAAGAGGGGTGTTCTAGTTTGCAGAGAGACTTGGACAAGTTGCAGAGCTGGGCCGAGAGGTGGCAAATGGAGTTTAATGTGGAAAAGTGTGAGGTAATGCACTTTGGCAGGAATAATAAATGTGTAGAGTATAGGGCTAATGGTAGGATTCTTAATAGTGTTGATGAACAGAGGGATCTTGGTGTATTTGTGCATAGATCCCTGAAAGTAGGCAGTCAAGTCGATAAGGTTGTTAAGAAGGCATACGGAGTCTTAGCTTTTATTGGTAGGGGGATTGAATTTCGGAGCCGCAACGTCATGTTGCAACTGTACAAAACTCTAGTGCGGCCGCACTTGGAGTATTGTGTGCAGTTCTGGTCCCCACATTATAAGAAAGATGTGGAGGCATTGGAGAGGGTACAGAGGAGGTTTACCAGGATGTTGCCTGGTATGGAGGGCAGGTCTTATGAAGAGAGGCTGAGTGATTTGAGGTTGTTTTCGTTAGAAAGAAGGCGGCTAAGAGGAGACCTTATTGAAACATATAAGATGATTAGAGGTTTAGATAGGGTGGACAGTGATAGCCTTTTTCCTAGGATGGAGAAAGCTAGCACGAGGGGACACAGCTTTAAATTAAGGGGTGATAGTTATAGGACGGATATCAGAGGTAGGTTCTTTACCCAGAGGGTGGTTAGGGAGTGGAATGCCCTGCCTGCGGCAGTTGTAGATGCGCCAAGTTTGGTGGCGTTTAAGAGGTTAGTTGATAAGTTTATGGAAGAGAAGGGAATGGTTTAGTTTGGAGGGTCATTGCTTTTTATAATGGTCGGCGCAACATCGAAGGCCAAAGGGCCTGTTCTGCACTGTAATGTTCTATGTTCTATGTTCTACATTCTTTCTCCCGAAACGCATCACCTCGCATTTATCAGGATTGAATTCCATCTGCTATCTATCAGCCCAAACTACCAGCCTATCTATGTCCTGCTGCATCACCTGACAATGCTCCTCACTATCCGCAAGTCCAGCCATCTTTGTATCGTCTGCAAACTTGCTGATCACTCCACTTCCAAGTCAATTATATATATTACATATTTAAGACGTCCCAGTACCGAGCCCTGCGGCACACCACTAGTGACCGAACTCCAGCTAGAAAAACACTCTTCCACTATTACTCTCTGTATCCTATTATCACAGCCAGTTACTTATCCATCTGGCTACCTGTCCTTGTATCCCATGAGCCTTGACCTTTTCAACTAACCTCCCATGAGGGACTTTGTCAAACGCCTTACTAAAATCCATATAGACGACATCAACGGCTCGCCCTTCGTCTACCGTTTTCATCACCTCCTCAAAAAATTCGACCACATTCATAATGCACGACCTCCCCTTAACAAAGCCATGCTGTGTATCCCTAATCAGATCGCAATGCTCTAAGTGCCTATACATCCTATCTCTAAGAATCCTCTCCAACTGCTTGCCTACCACTGACGTCAAACTCACCGGTCTATTTTAATACACTTGAATGAGTGCCTTGTTCAAGTCTTCACATCGCTCGTCGACGGTTTTGTCAACCTCTAGTGGAAACCCAGTCAAGGGCCCACTTGATCTTGATTGAGGTACGTGCATTAGGGTTAAAGCTAAGATGTTCTAGCGAGGGAACGTGAGTTAAGTTCAGAGCTGAGGTGTTATAACCAGGTTATTTACTGTCATCCCTGATGTTAATGTGCCTACTGGTGAGCCATTTGTCTGTACCGAGTGCACGAGTTACTCCAGTGGGAAGGTGGAAATTTGGGGAACAATTGGGCCGAATTAAAGGGAATCCAATTAGGTGACACTTTAGCCGTTGCCAATTAGCCTAATTAGCACGTTTTTGCTGGTGTGGGAGGAAACCGGAGTGCCCGGAGAAAACCCACGCAAGCACGGGGAGAATGTGCAAACTCCCACAGACACTGACCAAGGCCGGGAGTACCGCGCTGGGTCTCTATGGCTGCACAGACAACAGAGCTACTCACCGGGCTGACGTGCTGCCCATTCACCAGTCCATGGTTAGCACACACCGCCGGCAGTGAAGTACTGGACAACTCTCAGATTGCTACCCAAGAACCATCCACAACCCACCGAGGGCATGTCCCTTGTCACTGACAAGGTTGACTGTGGCACCTGTGGATGGAATAGGTGTCGTTAGTAACATTTACACATGAAACACATGAAACAACACATACAAACAGTACAGCAAACACCAGTGAGTCCTCCATATGCATCCATATGGTCTCCTTGTGGGCTATGAGCCCTGATGTCTGACAAGTGACCAGCTTGTCTTGCGGTCTTCTGACGTCTCTCACCTGTCGTTGATGATCCCCAGTAGCTCCAACATAAGTGACAGGGTGAGCCTTGAGATTTGTTGGGCGAATGAGCAGAATCTCTTTATGCCCAGGAAAGCCATGAGGCTGTTGTTCTTTTCCAGCCACTTGCCCCTGGCGCCAACAACAAATCCAAAGTATTGGGGCTTCGGGCATCCAGTCAGTTTTCCAATCTCTGGTCTGAGGTGTTGGTACTTCAGGCACTTCTCCTGCCACTCCTTCTCCAAACTGTCGCAATTGTCTTCGAGACAGACAGTTACGTCCACCACCGCAATCCGCTGATCTTTCTCCCTCTTGAAGATGATGTCCGGCATCCAGAGGGTGCCATCTTTGGCGACAAGCCTCGGTTCCAGGTAGGACGTCCAGCTGTATTTTCCGATGTAATTGCGCAGTTGTTCCAAGGTCTTATTGTGGCGCTTGATTCGACAGTTCTCAACGAATGGGCAAAAGCCAGAAATGTGTCCAAGTGTTTCCCAACCTGCCTCACATCTTTGGCAGGTTTTTGTGGCAGAGGGATTCCCTCTTGACTGGGTCACCCTCGTCGGATATAAGTTGCATTGAAGCAACATGTTGTTGATCAGGCGATGGGATTTCAGCTGATACGCAGCCCTCATCCAACTGTTAGATATTTTATCATTGTGATAGTAATGGGCTCCCACTCCTTGAGATGTTAGCTGTCTCCATTTGTGGAATTCCCATTCCCTCCACCCTGCATATCTGTTCAGTGGCTTTCTTGGACCTGTCTGTTACGCAGCCAGCATTGATAATGCGGCTCTGATCATCGCCAATGACTCCGTCCCATCATTGTTGCCGTCTCTTGTATTTGTAATATATATAAATTACTTGGAAGAGGGAGTAAGTGGAGTGATCAGCAAGTTTGCAGACGATACAAAGATGGCTGGACTTGAGGATAGTGAGGAGCATTGTCAGGCGATGCAGCAGGACACAGATAGGCTGGTAGCTTGGGCAGATAGATGGCAGATGGAATTCAATCCTGATAAATGCGAGGTGATGCATTTCGGGAGAAAGAATGTAGGGAGGGAGATATATGATAACGGGTAGACCTATTAAGAGCATAGAAACGCAGAGGGACCTGGGGGTGCAGGTGAACAAGTCTCTGAAGGTGGCAGAGCAAGTGGAGAAAGTTGTGAAGAAAGCATATGGTATGTTAGCCTTTATAGGAAGGGGTATAGAGTACAAGAGCTGGCCATTAACGTTGCAGTTGTATAAAACGTTGGTTAGACTTCATTTGGAATACTGCATCCAGTTCTTGTCGCCTTACTACCGGAAGGACGTGGAGACTCTGGAGAGAGTGCAGAGGAGGTTTACCAGGATGCTGCCTGGTATGGAAGATCTGAGTTACGAGGAGAGGTTAGGCAAATTGGGACTGTTTTCCTTAGAAAGACGTAGACTTAGAAGAGATCTAATAGAGGTGTACCAGATTATGAGGGGTATAGATAGAGTAAACAGGGTTAAGCTGTTTCCGAGGATGGAGTCGAATAGCACGAGGGGTCACGGGCTTAGGGTGAGGGGGGTAAGGTATAATTTGGATGCTAGAGGGAGTTTTTTCACACAGAGGGTGCTGGGGGTATGGAATGTGCTGCCAAGTAAAGTGGTGGAGGCAGGTACTCTGGAGATATTTAAGAAATACTTAAATGGGCACATGAACAGAATGGGAACGGAGGGGTATAGAAAACTGATTTAAAATAGGGATCATGAGCCTTGGGAGTCCCTGGGAAGTGTGTAAAAAGATGATGATATTGATGTACTTGTTTTTATCCTACAGATGCTTTGGTCCACCTTGTTGTATAATGAGGGGCATACACGCGATGGCTGCTCTTAGATTTTTTTTGAGAGTATTCTAGTGCTTCACGTCGTCAGTGTATGCTTGACCTGGACCATCTGATGGGCAACACGACAGCTCAGTGACTATCGCTGTGCTGTGCAGATACATGGATTTGGGCCTGTGTCTGTGGGAATTTGCACATTCTCCCCATGTTTGCATGGGTCTTCTCTGGGTGCTCCGGTTTCCTCCCACATCCCAAAGATGTGCTCTTAGACTAATTGGCAAAACAAATTCTCCCTAAATTGTCTCAAATTTGGTTTTTAATCCATGGATCTATAAACATAGACAGGGATCACGGGTAGAGGTGGGAACATCGGGGTGGCAGCGCGGGCTCGTTGGGCCGAAGGGTTTGTTTCCCGTGCTGTTTTGTTCTTTGTTCTTTGTTCTTTGTCTTTGGTTGTTGGCATGAAGTCTTTGATTTCCTCAATGCCTTGAGAGACCTCAATTCTTCGATCTTCCTGCCAACATTCTGCTCGCAGAACTGGGAAGAGGCGCAAATGACTTGGTCACTTGAGGCAGACAGTAATTCCCATTTTCGGATCACTGCAGATTGAATCTGGACCTTGAGCTTGGGAATTCCCAGACCTCCATTCCGAGTCCATGAATAGATGATGCCATCTGTTGTATGAGGTGGAAGGTGCAGGAATTGCTTGACAACGTTGCGAATGATTTGGTTCAGTTTAGTTAGCGTATTTTGAGATGCTTCTGACAGGATCAGATGATAATATCGTCTCGGGATGACATGGACTGTAAGCAACTCAACGCGTTGTCTTGGGCAGGAGCTGCTGCCTGTAGGCTGGAGATTCGGGTCTTCAGCCTCTGTTCCCATGCTTCTTCTTCCACACCAGCCCACGGGTCTATCCGGGGTCCCAGGTATTTGTCAGTCTCTCCTGGGGGGATGCACGCGATGTCTTCCTTCTGAATCTGCCAGTTTTTGCATTGGTTGCATATGAAGGTCTTCCTCTTGTAAGTAAAGTGGAATCCATTGGTCTTGCTGGTGTTGACAGCAAGACCAGTCATTTCGCAAAAATACTGGAGAATCTTCAGGTTTTGTGTCATCCCAGTGTGCGAGTCACTGAGCAGGGCGATGTCATCTGCGAATGCAAAGGCCGAGCAGTTGATTCTTGCTCCATCTAGCGTCATGCTGATACCAGATCTCGCCGCTTTGAGACTGCATAGCAGCGGATCCAAAGCAATATTGAATATTATTGGTGAGATTGGGTCTCCTTGTTTGACACCCCTCTTGATCTTCATTGGGATGGTTTTGGACTTCTCACCTTCCACCACCGTTGTGTTGCCTGTGTAGAGGTCCTGGATGAGCTCCACAAAGGCTTTTGGGAGGTTGACTCTCTGCAGTGATTTAATGAGTAATTTATGGCCGACAGAGTCGAACGCTTTCGCCAAATCAACAATCCTGATAAATGTGAGGTGATGCATTTCGGGAGAAAGAACGTAGGGGGGAGGTATATGATGAAGAGTAGACCTATTAAGAGTATAGAAACGCAGAGGGACCTGGGGGTGCAGGTGAACAAGTCTCTGAAGGTGGCAGAGCAAGTGGAGAATGTTGTGAAGAAAGCATATAGTATGCTAGCCTTTATAGGAAGGGGTGTAGAGTACAAGAGCTGGCCTTTAATGTTGCAGTTGTATAAAACGCTGGTTAGACCTCATTTGGAATACTATGTTCTGTGTTGATGCATGATGGTGCACATCTGGATTCTGTGCATAAGTCTTTTGCAACCTTGTTCCACAGAGGCGTCAGTGTACTGCTGGATCCTATCATCGGGTGAATCAATAATTCCACATCCTTAAATCTTGGTCACTTTTGTGAGACAGAGTGCAACCTCGTAGCCGGTCATCTCCAAGTTGGAGGCAAATAATTAATAGATGTTAATTAATAGAACCGTTTGAAAGTAACAAATTGTTGCATTAAACAAAGGTCCACAATAGGATGATTCTGTTAACACCACCAAAACTCTGCACTTATGGATGTCCATATTTGTTGGTTCATAAGAACAATGTCAATTTGCACACTTCTGATCACTATCTCTCAATTAGGTTACAAAAAGATCACAGTGCATAGTTCTTGTTTTTATTGAACACGTTAAGATAAGTTTGAGATCATTGGTCACTGCTCTGATATCAATTCTGTACATTTAGACAACAGTAGGGATTGTATACACATATGGGTGGCACAATGGCACAGAGGTTAGCACTGCTGCCTCACAACACCAGGAATTTGGATTCAATTGCCGGCTTAGAACATAGAACATTACAGCACAGTACAGGCCCTTCGGCCCTCGATGTTGCTTCGACAAGTGGAACCAATCTAATGACCCTCTAACCTAAACTATTCCAATGTTATCCATATGCCTATCCACTGACCATTTGAACACCCTCAAATTTGGCGAGTCCACAACTGCTGTAGGTAGGACATTCCACGCCCTTTCTACCCTCTGAGTAAATAACTTATATCTGACATCCGTCCTATAATTACCATCCCTTAATTTAAAGCTATGTCCTCTCATTTCAGCCATCACCATCCGAGGACAAAGGCTCTCACTGTCCACCTTATCTAACCCTCTGATCATCTTGTATGCCTCAATTAGGTCATCTCTTAACCTTCTCCTCTCTAATGAAAATAAAAGTCCCTCAGCTTTTCCTCATAAGATCTTCCCACCATACCAAGAAACATCCTGATAAATCTTCTCTGCACCTTTTCCAAAGCCTCCACATCTTTCTTATAGCATCGTGACTAAATCAGTACACAATGCTCCAAGTACGGCGGCACCAGAGTTTTGTACAGTCGCAATATGACCTCATGGCTCCGAAATTCAATTCCTCTACTAATAAAAGCTAACACACCATACGCCTTCTTAACAACCTTATCAACCTGGGTGCCAACTTTCAGGGAGCTATGCACATGTACACCAAGATCTCTCTGCTCATCGACACTATTAAGAGTCCTACCATTAGCCCTATATTCTGTACTTCTGTTACTCTTACCAAAGTGAATCACCTCACACTTTTCCGTATTAAGCTCCATTAGCCACCTCTCAGCCCAACTCTGCAGCTTATCTATGTCCCTCTGCAAACTGTAACACCCATCCTCACTGTCTGCGACTCCTCCGACTTTGACATCGTCAGCAAATTTACTAACCCATCCTTTTACAGCCTCATCTAGGTCATTTATAAAAATGACAAACAGCAGTGACCCTAAAACAGATCCCTGAGGTACACCACATGTCACTGAACTCCAGTTGAACATTTCCCATCAACCACCACCCTCTGTCTTCTATCAGCTAGCCAATTTCTGATCCAAACTGCTAAATCATCATCAATCTGCATTTTCTGCAGTAGCCTACCACGGGGAACCTTATTAAACGCTTTACTAAAATCCATATACACCACGTCAACTGCCTTAGCCTTATCCACCTCTTTGGTCACCTTTTCAAAAAACTCGATAAGGTTTGTGAGGCACGGCCTACACTCACAAAGCCGCGTTGACTATCCCTAATCAAGTATTTCTTTCTAGATGATTATAAATCTTTCTAAACTTTTGCCCACAACGGAAGTAAGGTTCACCGGTCTGTAATACCCAAGGTAGTCTCTACTCCCCTTCTTGAACAAGGGGACATTACTGGCTATCCGCCAGTCTTCCGGCACTACACTTATAGCCAATGACGACATGAAGATCAAAGCCAATGGACCTGCAATCTGTTCCCTAGCATCTCAGAGAATCCTAGGGTAAATCCTATCTGGCGCAGGGGACTTATCTAGTTTCATACTCTCAAGAATTGCTAACACTCTTCCTTTTGTACCTCAATCCCGTCTAGTCTACAACCCTGTATCTCAGTGTTCTCCTTGACTACACTGACTTTTTCTTGCGTGAATACTGACAAGAAATACTCATTCAGTGCCTCTCCTATCCCTTCATGTTCCACGCACAACTTCCCACTGCAGTCTGTGACTGGCCCTAATCTTGCCCTAACCAATCTATTATTTTTTGACATACCGAAAGAAAGCTTTAGGATCCTCCTTAATCCTTTCCGCCAAAGTCTTCTCATGTCCTCTTCTAGCTCTTCTTAACTCTCTCTTTAGCTCCCTTCTGGCTAATTTATAATTCTCCAGTGCTCTAACTGAGTCTTCACATCTCATCTTTACATAAGCCTCCTCCTTTCTCTTCACCAGAGATTCAACTTTCTCAGTACACCACAGTTCCTTCGCTCGACTACTTCCTCCCTGCCTGATAAGTTTATCAAGGACTCGCAGTAGCTGCTCCTTGAATAAGCTCCACATTTCAGATTTTTCTAGCCCCTGCAGTTTCCTACTCCAACCTATGTATCCTAAACCTCGCTTAATTGCCTCATAATTATCATTCTCCCAGCTATAACTTCTGCCCGTCAGTATGTGCCTTTCCCTTTCCATCACTAAGGTAAACATAACCGAATTGTGGTCACTATCACCAAAGTGCTCATCTACCTTCAAGTCTAAAACCTGGTCTGGTTCATTATCCAGAACCAAATCCAATGTAACCTCACCTCTTGTTGGCCTGTCCACCTACTGTGTCAGAAAACCTTCCTGCACACATTGGACAAAAACTGACCCCTCCAACGCGCTTGAACTACAGTTTTTCCAGTCTATATTTGTAAAGTTAAAGTCCCCCCTGTAATAACTAACCTGTTATTTTTGCTCCTATGCATGATCATCTTTGCAATCCTTTCCTCTACCTCTCTGGAAGTTTTTGGAGGCTTATAAAAACTTCCAACAGGGTGACCTCTCCTTTCCTGTTTCTAATCTCAGCCCATACTACCTCAATAGATACGTCCACATCAAATGTCCTTTCTGCCACCGTAACACAGTCTTTGACTAACAATGCCACGCCTCCCCCTCTTCTACCACTTACTCTGCTCTGACTGAAACATCTGAACCTTGCAGCCTGCAACAATCATTCCTGTCTCTGCTCTATCCATGTCTCTGAAATGGCCACAACATTGAAATCCCAGGTATCAATTGAGCTGCAAGTTTTTTTTTAGAGCAACACAGCACGGGAAACAGGCCCTTCGGCCCAACGAGCCCGCGCTGCCGTCATAACTATATAGTAACAATTCCATTATCCTATTCTAATTTTAGGTTATTCCTAAAATTAGGTTCATCCATCTTATTGCGTATGCTCCTCACATTAAAGCATACACGCTTCAAAGCACCCTCCCGCCTGCCAATACACTGCTGTGACCTAGAAACCTTATCTATGACCTCCCTATTCTCATCCTCCTGTACACTATAGCTACAATTCATGTTCCCATCCCCCCACTTTGAATCAGTTTAAATCTACCTGAATAACATTGTCAAATTTACCCCCAAGGTATTAGAACCCCTGTGGTTCAGGTGCAAACCATCCCTCTTGTAGAGGCCCCACTTTGCCCAGAATGAGCCCCAAGTATCTGAACCCTTCCCTCCTGCATCATCCCTTTAGCCATGAGTTCAAATGTTCTCTCTCTTTCTATTCTTTTCAATGCTACCCTGTGGTACAAGTAACAAACCAGAGATGACCATTCTGTTTGTTTTGTTTTAGCCCTAAGCTTCCAACCTAATTCCCTGAATTTCTGTTGTATACCCCCGTTCCTTTTCCTACCTATGTCATGGGTATGCTTGGGCCACTGTCTGTGTAGAGTTTGCACATTTTCCCTGTGTCTGCAAGGGTTTCCTCCACATGCTCTGGTTTTCCCCACAGTCTGAACGACATGCTGGTTATGTACATTGACTTGAACAGGCGCTGGAATGCAGCAGCAAGGTGAACATCACAGCAATTTTATTGCAATTTTAATATCAATTTTATTGATATTATTTTAATATCAGCCTTAATTGGGATTAACAAATGCACTTTAACATTACTTTATCTTGTTCATATAGTCCAATCATAGATCACTGTGCAAATTGTTGGGCTTCAAACCCATCACGTACACAGCAATGTGATGACTGTTGAGTTCAGGCAGAACTCCTCCAATTTAAGAATAACTTAGAGCTATGTGTACTGTAATTTATCAGGAAATTACCAGCAAAGGGACAATTGTGTGCAGTTCTTATTTGCAAAAAATCTTTTGGGCCACTTTGTGACTATTAAGTGCTGTCCATTTTCCCCAAATCTCGTTTCTTGAACACAACTGGAATACTGCACGCAATTCTAATCTCCAAATCCCTCATTTTGAATCCCCTAGGGTCATTGTGCACAGCCCAGTCATCGATCACTCTCAATTGGACAAATCCTGCAATACTATCCTTTTCTGCCCATATCTCTGTTATGCATTGCCAGGAGTTTTGAGCACAGGTGAGACCTCAATATTCATTAATCTAATGACACAGATAGCAATGTGTACAGTTCAGGTATTAAATATGATCTACAATATTGGTTGTTGTGCTCACAGTATCCATAAACCATAAAGGCAAAGCCTAAGGTATTGTATGATCAGGGGCAGGCTAGAAAGTCAGGAAACTTTCAAACATAACAAAGAACATAGAACATAGAACAATACAGCACAAACCGGCCCTTCGGCCCACGAGTTGTGCAGATCACATCTACCAATCCACAGACCTATCTATAACCCCCTATCCTATTCTTTTCCATATAGTCATCCAGAAGTCTCTTAAAAGGCCCCAGTGAGTTTGCCTCAACAACCTCCGATGGCAGTCGTTTCCATTCACTCACCACCTTCTGAGTTAAAAACCTACCCCTGACATCTCCTTTGTATTTGCTTCCCTGCACCTTAAATCTGTGTCCTCTCGTATTGACCATTTCCGCTCGGGGAAATAGTCTCTGAGAGTCCACCCTATCTACTCCTCTCAACATTTTATAAACCTCTATCAGATCGCCTCTCAACCTACGTCTCTCCAGTGAGAAGAGTCCCAGCTCCCTCAACCTATCTTCATAAGGCCTGCCTCCCAATCCAGGCAGCATCCTTGTAAATCTCCTCTGAACTCTCTCAATAGCGTCTACATCCTTCCTATAATGAGGCGACCAGAACTGCGCACAATACTCCAACTGGGGTCTGATAAGAGTCTTATAGAGCTGCATCATTACCTCCTGACTCCTAAACTCTATTCCTCGATTAATGAAGGCCAGTACACCTTACGCCTTCTTGACCACTTCCACCAACTGCGAGGCCGATTTAAGAATCCTATGGACCCGGACCCTGAGATCCTTCTGCTCTACAACACAGCTAAGACACCTACCCCTTATATTGTACTCCTTCATCATAACAAAGGGATAAGAAAGAGCTCAGGTGAATTGCAAAAGAAAACAAGCACAAAATAGCATGAAGGATAGCAGAAACTTCCATTGTTACATAAAAGGAAAGAGAATCATCAGGATGAAAGTTGGTCCATTGGAAAATGAAACCAGAGAGTTCATACTGGGGACACTAAGGTGACAGATATGTTAAATCAATATTTTGCTTCAGTTTTCACTATGGACTATTCCTATCAGAACGGCAAGTCAGAAATAATAGAAAGGGTATAACTTAAAACAATCAACATCGAAAGAGAAGAGGTACACAGCAAACTATTGGGATTGAGGACAAATAAATCCCTCGGGCCTGTTGGCCGACATCCCAGGTTTCTTCGAGATAGGATTTGCTCCAACATGGAAATAAGTGAATACATTATTGAAAAGCAACATGCTTTCTGAAGGTGAGGCCATGTCTCACTAAATTGATCGAGTTTCTTTCCAACGAAGTGCTGAAGATGATTGATGAGCGTAAGGCAGTGGATGATGATCAGTGGATGGAATTCCATAAGGCCGGTGATCAGTGCTGGGACCTTTGCTGTTTTAAAAAGGACATAAATGATTTGGAGGAAAATGTAACTGCTTTGATTAGTAAGTTTGCAGACATCACAAAGATTGGTGGAATGGGGGTAGTAATGAGGCCTGTTAGAGAATGCAACATCATATAGTCTGTTTGGAGACTTTGGCAGAGAGGTGACACATGGAGACTAATCTAGAAAAAAATGTATTGTAATGCATTTTAAAAGATCCAATACTGATGGGAAATATACAGTTAATGGCAGAACGCTCAAGAGTACTAACAGTAGAGGGATCTGGTTGTACAGGCACACAGGCCACTGAAAGTTGAAATGCAGGTGGAGAAGTTATTTAGGAAGGCAAACGGCATGCTGGCCTTCATCATCTGTGGCACTGACTTTCAAAATTGTCAAGTCACGCTGCAGTTTTATATAAACTTAATTAGGCGGCACGTGAAATATAGTGTTCATTTCTGGCCGCCTCACTACAAGAAGGATGTGGAGGCTTTGGAGAGGGTACAGAAAAGATTTACCGGGATGCTACCTGGTATGAAGAGAATTCAGATAACCTTGGTTTGTTCTCACTGGAACGACGGAATAGCGACCTGCTAGAAGCCTACAAAATAAAAGACAGGCATAGCCGGAGTGGATGGCCAGAAACCATTTTTCTTGGGGTGGAAATGTCAATTCCTGGGAGTATAAGGTTAAGGTGTGAGGGGTAAGGTTTAATGGAGATGTACACGTTTAGATTTTACACAGAAGGTGGTGGGTGCCTGGAAGTCACTGCTAGGGGAGGTAGTGGAAGCAAATATGATAGTGATTATTGGGGGAATCTTGACAAATACTTGAATAGGATGAAAATAAAGGGATCTGGTCCCCAGAAGTGTAGAACACAGAACATAGAACATTACAGCGCAGTACAGGCCCTTCGGCCCTCGATGTTGTGCTGGCCAGTGGACCCTCTAACCTAAACTATTCCAATATCATCCATATGCCTATCCACCGAACAGTTGACTGCCCCCAAAGTAGGCGAGTCCACAACTGCTGCAGGCAGGGCATTCCACGCCCTCACCACCCCCTGTGTAAAGAACCTGCCTCTGACATCCGTCCTATAACTACCACCTCTTAATTTAAAGTTATATCCCCTCGTGTTGGTCATCACCATCCGAGGAAAAAGGCTCTCACTATCCACCCTATCCAGTCCTTTGCTCATTTTATACGCTTCAATTAGGTCACCGCGTAACCTTCTTCTCTCTAATGAAAATAACCTTAGGTCCCTCAGCCTTTCCTCATACGGCCTTCCCACCATTCTAGGCAACATCCTGGTAAACCTCCTCTGCACCCTTTCCAATGCTTCCACATCTTTCTTATAATGCGGCGACCAGAACTGTACGCAATACTCCAAGTGCGGCCGCACCAGAGTTTTGTACAGTTGTAACATAACCTCACAGCTCCTAAATTCAATCCTTCTACCAATAAAAGCTAACACATCGTACGCCTTCTTAACAACTTTATCAACCTGGGTGCCAACTTTCAAAGAGCTATGTACTTGTACCCCAAGATCCCGCTGCTCGACAACACTATTAAGGGTCCTTCCATTAGCCCTATATTTCATATGCCTGTTATTCTTACCAAAGTGAATCACCTCACACTTATCCGTATTGAATTCCATTTGTCACCTCACGGCCCAGCTCTGCAACCTATCTATGTCTCTCTGCAAACTGTAACATCCATCCTCGCTGTCTACAACTCCCCCCACTTTGGTATCTTCAGCAAATTTACTAATCCAAACCTCTACATCCTCATCTAGGTCATTTATAAAAATGACAAACAGCAAACCTAAAACAGATCCTTGAGGTACACCACTTGTAACTGCACTCCAGGTTGAATATTTCCTATCAACCACCACCCTCTGTCTTCTATCAGCTAGCCAATTCCTAATCCAAACTGCTAAATCACCTTCAATCCCATGCATCTGCACTCTCTGCAGTAGCCTACCATGGGGAACCTTATCAAACACTTTGCTAAAATCCATATACACTACATCAACTGCCTTACCCTTATCTACCTCTTTGGTCACCCCCTCAAAAAACTCAATAAGGTTTGTGAGGCACGACCTACCCTTCACAAAACCGTGCTGACTATCCCTAATCAATTTATTTCTCTCTAGATGCTTATAAATCCTATCCCTTATAAATCTTTCCAAGACCTTGCCCACAACAGAAGTCAGGCTCACCGGTCTATAATTTCCAGGATGGTCCCTACTCCCCCTTTTGAACAAAGGGACAACATTTGCCATCCTCCAGTCTTCCGGCACTATACCTGTAGCTAACGACGACATGAAGATCAAAGCCAAAGGCTCTGCAATCTCCTCTCTAGCCTCCCAGAGAATCCTAGGGTAAATCCCATCTGGCCCACGGGACTTATCAAGTAGGGATTTTAATTCGTTCAGGCAAATAGTCAGTGCAGGTTTGGAGGGCCTCAAGGCTGTTCCTGTGCTGTAATTTTCTCTGTTCATTTCTCTCCATCTTTTGTTAGCTATTTCAAATATATGTGAAATATCAGCATAAATGTTTTACATCATAATTAATTGTTTAAAGCTCTTGCTGCATTTTCACGTGCGTAAACTGTTCTGTGTTAGCCATTTTTGTGATAAATTTAACTCTTTGCAGGTTGTTCTATCTTTGCCTTATTGTCTAATGTTTAAAAATTCTGTTCACCTATGAGGAGTGGCCCACATCCACCTCCCCCGTTTCTGACCATTGGCGAGCCCAATACAAGGCCAGCAAATAGAATGGCCTAAAACTGAAGAGGTGACTGGTTCATGATCTCTTCCTTCTTAAACTTGATAGTCATTGCTAATGTTCTATAAATTATATATAACCGCATTTAAAACGTAATCCTCACTCATAACAACAATCCCAGGCAAAAAAAAATAATCTCATGTTGTCCTTTAGTAGATCCCTGACAATACATATTCTCATATGCTGGAGGAGCGCATGGAAATAAGGACAGTTCCTTGTCCACCTGTATCAATGTCTCTGCTCTTGCACCCGCTCTGGATTTTGCTCCTAAATTTAAACATTGTAAAATGATAATGATCATTAAGATAGCAATGAAGAAAAAACACAAACCCTTGCATATGTTTGACACCAAATAACTCATCCATCCAGTTGCCCAGTTCCATAAGGAAAATTATGTTACATCTGCAGAGTATTCACATTTGCTTATACCCAAGTTCACACCAAGAATTTGTTTTCATTCTTCACAGGCAATATTCCTTTTGGTTTTGTTCTGGCTTATTTAAAATAAAGTTGGGTGCTGAATTGGATGTTTAAGAACTGAGTAGATTTCAGTAGTCTTTATCAATCCTGATAAGTGATAATCTCATCTAAAATCCACAAATGATAACTCAGGGCCCACTTCTATATCCAACAAAGATTTAAAGCTTATGATCAGACATCCTATTGTTACTGTTTTTCCATCCCTCCCTAATCCTTGTCATTCCATGTAGACCATTGCATTTTCTGACCTTAAAAAGTGTTGGATTGAATGGGGTTAACTGAAGCTGTTTGTTCAGTAACTGTGATTAATATGTCTCCACGGATCCATGCAGCATCACTGGAGGTTTTCCTTCTTCGTTTAATAGTGGATCCCATTCAGTGTGTTATTCCATCGTGCCAGTGGGACTGATAACTCCGAGACTAACAGAGATCATCAGTCGCAGGGACAGTGGGAGGAGAGAACAGAATCTGAGAACCATGAACTGGAACGTTTCAACCCTGGATCAGAATCTGGGAACAATGCATCGGAACATTCCACCCCCACCCCCAGTACCCTTACCACCTTCTTATATTTATAGTAGTGGCACTTTCACCCAGGGTTTTTATTTCGTAACAAGCGAAATATATTCATGGCGGATTGAACATTTACTCTACTTTGTTCAAGGATTTTACTATCCCATCCTAGCTATAGTTGGTGTCCTAGGTGAGTGTCAAGTCCAGTACTTACTTCTGTAAACCCTATTAACTTTATCCCTGATTTTGTCATTTGTTCTGCACTGTTGTTGCCGTTGCTGTTGTGTCTCTATGTCCATTAAGAAAACTGATTTAAAATAGGGATCATGAGCCTTGGGAGTCTATGGGAAGTGTGTAAATAGATGATGATATTGATGTACTTGTTTTTATCCTACAGGTGCTTTGGTCCACCATGTTGTCTAACGAGGGGCATACACGCGATGGGTCGTGAGAGGGCTGCTCTTGGATCTTTTTCGAGAGTATCCTAGTTCTTCACATCGTTAGTGTATGTTTGACCTGGACCATTTGATGGGCAACACGACAGTTCAGTGACTATCGCTGTGCTGTGCAGGTACATGGATTTGGGCCTGTGTCTGTGGGAGTTTGTGCATTCTCCCCGTGCTTGCCTGGGTTTTCTCCGGGTGCTCCTGTTTCCTCCCACATCCCAAAAATGTGCTCTTAGGCTAATTGGCAGGACAAATTCTCCCTTAATTGTCTCAAATTTGGTTTCAATCCATAGATCTATCAACATAGACAGGGATCGCGGGTAGAGGTGGGAACATCGGGGTGACGGCGCGGGCTCGTTGGACCGAAGGGCCTGTTTCCCGTGCTGTTTTGTTCTTTGCTCTAATGAACCCGACAGAACAGTGAAAAGTGTTTCAGTGTATTTGATAGCTCAGATTATCTAAATTTCTCCCATTGTGCATCTGGTAAACCTCCATGTCAGCGATTATGTTTGTAAAACTATCATTCAATGTATTAGTGTCTTTGTCATTGGAGTCATGGATACATCTACATTGACTTCAATGGTTGTTCTTCCAATCTTTTTTCCCTATCTACTGATACCATCCCTGTACATAACGTTAGCTCACAATAAATGCAACCTTTGTTAACTCTTTTACCCTGAGCTGAAATCTGACCTCACATCCTATCCATCATTAATCCTATTATCGTTGCTTCTGGGGTATTATTCTCTGGTTCCCCCAGCTGTCATTCTGAATACTGGATTCAACCGTGCCAATTTTCCAATGACCAGCTTCCCAGTTATGAAGCTGCTGAACCAAAGAACATCTGTTGTCCATGGACCAACTTTCACAAAATCCCATTTATCCGTCATTCATATGCTCATTCATTTCTGTCACCAGCTGCTCTGGAAAAGCCTCAGGTTACTCACTCACCTGTTCAAATCTCCCCATGATCTGGTCATCTGATTCCCCCATTCCCTATCAATTTCACAAAATGTCTGTATTTGTTCACATCCATACTGTACCTGAAAATACATACTCCATTCAATCTCCCCTACCCCAGTCCCACAACATGTATCTCCCTGACAGCGATGTTATCTGCTACAGTCCCTCTTGTACCCATGATATGGAAATTTATATCCACATATAGAGCAGACACAGTGCTAGTCTGTTCCAGTGCATCTGGTATATCTCCCCATGCTGGGAAGGTATCGTGTAGGGACTGTATCCAGCTTGGGCTGAGAGTTGAAGACTCAAAATGCGACATCAACAAGTCAGTTCAATCAATCTAATAGTACGCAGGTTTAATATTAGAACATAGAACATAGAACATAGAACAATACAGCACAGAACAGGCCCTTCGGCCTTCGATGTTGTGCCGACCAAAATAGAAAGCAATGCCCCTCCAAACTAAACCATTCCCTTCTCCTCCATATACTTATCAATTAACCTCTTAAACGCCACCAAACTTGGCGCATCTACAACGGCTGCAGGCAGGGCATTCCACTCCCTAATCACTCTTTGAGTAAAGAACCTACCTCTGATATCCGTCCTATAACTCATACCCTTAATTTAAAGCTGTGTCCCCTCGTGCTAGCTTTCTCCATCCTAGGAAAAAGGCTATCACTGTCCACCCTATCCAAACCTCTAATTATCTTATATGCTTCAAAAAGATCCCCCCTTAGCCGCCTCCTTTCTAACGAAAACAACCTCAAATCCTTCAACCTCTCTTCATAGGACCTGCCCTCCATACCAGGCAACATCATAGTAAACCTCCTCTGTACCCTCTCCAATGCCTCCACATCTTTCTTATAATGTGGGGACCAGAACGCACACAATACTCCAAGTGCGGCCGCACTAGAGTTTTGTACAGTTGCAACATGATGCTGCGGCTCCTAAATTCAATCCCCCCTACCAATAAAAGCTAAGACTCCATATGCCTTCTTAACAACTTTATCCACTTGACTACCTACTTTCAGGGATCTATTGACACATACACCAAGATCCTTCTGTTCCTCAACACTATTAAGAGCCCTACCATTAGCCCTATACTCTACACATTTATTGTTCCTGCCAAAGTGCATTACCTCACACATTTCCACATTAAACTCCATTTGCCACCTCTCGGCCCAGCTCTGCAACTTGTCCAAGTCACTCTGTAAACTAAAACACCCCTCTTCACTATCTACCACACCACCAACTTTAGTATCATCTGCAAATTTACTGATCCATCCCTCAATACCCTCATCCAGATCATTTATAAAAATTACAAACAGCAGGGGACCCAAAACAGACCCCTGAACAGATTCCCATTCTTATGTTTGAATATCTTCTCTAATGTTTTGCAACCTCTTTTTTCAGTTCTCTGGAGTAGTTCTGTTTAAGTATTTTTTAAAATTCCCTGATTAAAATGAATGTATGTCTCGGGTTTGTATCTGGTGTTCTGTAGAATCATTGGTGACAATTTGACAGACCTCTGCATAAAGGAAGTCCGATGGATTTGTTCCTATTGTCTCCGTGTCAAACTCTATTTTGACAGGGGTTTCAGCTGCTCTGACATATGTGTGCAAAACTTGGATGTGGTCTGTCTATTAAACACATGCGTTAGTCACTCTCTTAACATGGGTTAGAACATAGAACATAGAACATTACAGCGCAGAACAGGCCCTTCGGCCCTCGATGTTGCGCCGACCAATTAAGAAAAAACAATGACCCTCTAACCTAAACCATTCCCTTTTCATCCATAAAACTTTCCACGGAACTCTTAAACGCCCCCAAACGTGGCGCATCTACAACTGACGCAGGCAGGGCATTCCATACCCTTACCATCCTCTGGGTAAAGAACCTACCTCTGACATCCGTCCGAAAACTACCACCCCTTAATTTAAACCTATGTCCCCTCGTGCTAGCTTTCTCCATCTGAGGAAAAAGGCTATCACTGTCCACCCGATCTAAATCTCTAATCATCTTATATGTTTCAATAAGGTCTCCTCTTAGCCGCCTTCTTTCTAATGAAAACAACCTCAAATCCCTCAGCCTCTCCTCATAAGACCTGCCCTCCATACCAGGCAACATCCTGGTATGGCAGGATGAGGCTTGAAGGCTCAGTTAGTGCACTGGAAAGCTATAGATTAGCCAGGAGGGAGCTAAAGAGTGAGTTGAGGAGAGCTAAAAGGGGATACGAGAAGACTTTGGCTGATAGGATCAAGGAGAATCCTAAAGCTTTCTTTAGATATGTTAAGAATAGAAGATTTGTTCGGGCAAGATTAGGGCCAGTCCTCTGTACTGTCTCCAATGCCTCCAAATCTTTCTTATAATGTGGGGACCAGAACTGTACACAATACTCCAAGTGCGGCCGCACCAGAGTTTTGTACAGTTGCAACATGACATTGCGGCTCCGGAATTCAATCCCCCTTCCAATAAAAGCTAAGACTCCGTATGCCTTCTTAACAACCTTATCGACTTGATTGCCAACTTTCAGGGATCTATACACAAATACACCTAGATCCCTCTGTTCATCAACACTATTAAGAGTCCTACCATTAGCCCTATACTGTACACATTTGTTATTCCTGCCAAAGTGAATTAACTCACACTTTTCTGCATTAAACTCCATTTGCCATCTCTCAGCGCAGCTCTACAACTTGTCCAAGTCTCTCTGCAAACTAGAACACCCCTCTTCACTATCTACCACTCCTCCGACTTTGGTGTCGTCTACAAATTTACTAATCCATCCTTCTATACCCTCATCCAGATCATTTATAAAAATGACAAATAGCAGCGGCCCCAAAACAGATCCCTGAGGTATACCACTTGTAACTGAACTCCATGATGAATAATTTCCATCAACCACCACCCTCTGTCTTCTATCAGCTATCCAACTCCTGATCCAATTAGATAAATCACCCTCAATCCCATACATCTGCATTTTCTGCAGAAGCCTTCCATGGGCCACCTTATCGAATGCCTTACTAAAGTACATATATACCCCCATCCACCTCTTTGGTCACTTTTCCAAAAAACTCAATCAGGTTAGTAAGGCACGACCTACCCTTCACAAACCAATGCTGACTATCCCCAATCAATTCATTTCTCTCTAAATAACTATAAATCCTATCCCTAATAATTCTTTCCAATACTTCACCCACAACAGAAGTAAGACTCACCTGTCTATAATTCCCAGGAAAGTCTCTATTCCCCTTCTTGAACAATGGGACAACATTCGCTATCCTCCAGTCTTCCGGCACTATGCCTGTAATCTTATTGAAGCATATAAGATGATTACAGGTTTAGATAGGGTGGACAGTGATAGCCTTTTTCCTAGGATGGAGAAAGCTAGCACGAGGGGACACAACTTTAAATTAAGGGGTATGAGTTATAGGACGGATATCAGAGGTAGGTTCTTTACTCAAAGAGTGATTAGGGAGTGGAATGGCCTGCCTGCAGCTGTTGTAGATGCGCCAAGTTTGGTGGCGTTTAAGAGGGTAATTGATAAGTATATGGAAGAGAAGGGGATGGTTTAGTTTGGAGGGGCATTGCTTTTTATTTTGGTCGGCACAACATCGAAGGCCGAAGGGCCTGTTCTGTGCTGTAATGTTCTATGTTCTATGTAACCAACGACGACCTGAAGATCAGAGCCAGAGGCTCTGCAATCGCCTCTCTTGTCTCCCAGAGAATCCTAAGGTAAATCCTGTCCGGCCCAGGGGACTTATGTATTTTCAAACCTTCAAGAATATCTAGCACCTCCTCCTTATCTACTTCAATACTTTCCAGTTTACAACCCTGTGTCCCAGTGTTCTCCACAACTACATTTACATCTCCCTGCATGAATACCGAAGAGAAATATTTATTCAGTGCCTCTCCAATCTCTTCAGGCTCCACACATAACTTCCCACTGCTGTCTCTGACTGGCCCTAATCTTGCCCTAACCAATCTTCTATTCTTAACATATCTAAAGAAAGCTTTAGGATTCTCCTTAATCCTATCAGCCAAAGTCTTCTCGTGTCCTCTTTTACTCTTCTTAACTCACTCTTTAGTTCCCTCCTGGCTAATCTATAGCTTTCCAGTGCACTAACTGAGCCTTCAAGCCACATGCTGACATAAGCCTCCTTTTTCCTTTTAACCAGCGAATTAAGTGTCTAGCAATGGCATTGTCTCTACCTCGAGCGCTGGTTGGAGGTTACAAAGCTTGAAAGTCAGAGTTTAAATTCTCCAAAATAAGGACTAAGTTCCGACATCACGTGGAAATTTTTTTTTGCAGATGTTAAACCTTTGCCTGGGGTATGTTAATAAGGAGGTTTATTTGTCGAGAACATTTCAGACAGTTATTACTTTTTTTACATTATCATGGCCATTTATGTCTTGTTTTTTAATCTGTAGAAGTTAGTATGACACTTCATTTACACGTTCAATAAAATGTCTGATCAAAGTTCTTAAGGGATCAATTGAATCATAAGTGAAGTGAAATATCTAAGATCTCGTGCTTACCATAGCCAAATTCAAATTGCAATATTAATGATCCAGTCGGACCTGATAGGAGTCTCTGAGCTGGGTATTATACCTGTGTGTGTGTGTGTGTGTGTTCCTGTGATTCTAGGAGAGTTTGTGTGTGTGGGTTTGCTGTCTTCTGACTCCAGGAGAGTCTGTGTACAAGTGTGTGTGTTCATGTGTCTCTGGGAGATTTTGTGTTTTTTTTATTATTGATTTGTGTGGTATCAGCATCGCTGGCTGGCCAGCATTTATTGCCCATCCCTAGTTGCCTTTAAGAAGGGAATTCTGAGCTGCCGTTTTAAATCGTGCAGTCCATATTCTGTGGGTTCTCTCACAATGCTGGTAAGGAGAAATTTTCAGCATTTTGACCCAGCGACTGTGCAGGAACAGTGATAAATATCAAGTCAGGATGGTCAGTGGCTGAGAGGCGAACTTGCAGTTCTTGGCATTTCCATGCATCTGCTTCCAGATGGAAATGGTCGTGGGATTGGAACGTGCTGTCTAAGGATTTCTGGTGAATTGCTGCAGTGCATCTTGTAGATGCTACTGAGCGTGTGTAGTGGAGAGATTGAATGTTTTTAGATATGGTGTCAATCAAGCAGGGTACTTTGGTCTGGATGGTAGCAAGCTTCTCGATTTTTGTTTGAGCTGCACCTACCCAGGCAAGTGCAATCATCCATCATACTCCTGACTTGTGCCTTGGAGATGATGGATAGACTTTGAGGAGCCAGGACAGGAATTGCATGCTGCAATATCCCCAGCCACTGTCCTGTTCTTATAGCTATTGTATTTATGCAGCGAATCCAGTTGAGTTTCGGGTCAATGGTAATCTAAAGGATGTTGATAATGAGGACTCTGAAGGTTCCACCATTGAATTTCAAGGGATGGAGTTAGAGTGCCTCTATTTGGTGGTGGTCATTACCTGGCATTTATGTGGCCCAAATGTTATTTGCCACTTGTCAGCCAAGCCTGGATATTATCCAGGTCATATTCCATTTGAGCATACACTCTTTCAGTACCTGAGGAGTCACAAATGGAGCTTAACATTGTGCAATCATTGGGGAATATCTACATTTTTGACCTTACGACGGAGGGAAGTTCTTCCATGAATTAGCTGAAGATTGTTGGACCTAGGGCACTATCATGAAGGACTCCTGAAGAAATATCTTGGAACTGAGATGACTGACCATCCGCAATGACAACCATTATCATTAGTGTAAGATATGAATCAAACCTGGGAGGTTGCTCTCTGATACCCATTCTCTCCAGTTTCACTGGAACTCCTCGATGCCACACTCTGTCGATCTTGATGTCAAGGGTTGTCACTCTCACCTCACCACTAGAATTCAGTCTTTTGTACACATTTTAATGAAGGCTGCAGTGAGGTCAGGAGTTGCGTGAAACTGGTGAAACCCAAACTGGGCGGAATTGAGCATGTTACTGCTGAACAGATGATGCTTCATAGCGCTGTCGATAACCTCTTCCATTACTTTTACTGATGAGCCAGTGTAATCTCATTGGGCAGTAACTGGCCAGGGTGGATTTGACCTGTCTTTTTACATACTAGATATATCTAGGAAACTTTCCACATTGTTGGGTAAATGTCAGTGTTTTAATTGTATTGGAAGAGCTTGTCCATAGAGCAGCATGTTCTAGCGGACAAGTCTTCAGTGCTATTGCTAGAATGTTGTCAGGACCCATTGCCTTTTCAGTCCCCAGTGTCTTCAACTGTTTATTGATATCACATGTTGTGAATTGGAATGGCTGGAAACTGGCATCAGAAATGCTGGGAAACACTGGAGGAGTCAGAGACGGTTCATCCACTCGACACTTGTGAACATTGTTGTGAATACTTCAGCCTTATTTTTTGCAATGATGTGCTGGGTTCCTCCATAATTGAGGATGAGGTTACCTGTGGAGTTTCCTTCACCAGTGAGATGCTTAATTGTCCATTATCGCTCTCGACTGAATGTTCAAGGACTGCAGACCTTAGATCTGATTCGTTGATTGGGAGATCTCTGAGTTCTGTCTATCACTTGCTGCTTTACCATTTCACATGCAAGTAGTCCCGTTTGGTACTCTTACAAGGTTGACAACTCATTTTTAGATACGGCTGGTGCTGCTCCTGGAATGTCATTCCACACTCTCCATTGAACCAGAGTTGATCCTGTGGCTTGACGGTAATGATTAGTGGTGGAAAGGCCATGAGGTTGCAGATTTTGCTAGAGTACAATTACATTGCTGTTCATGGCCACAGTGTCTCTCTGATGCCCAGTCTTGATTTGCCAAGTGCCCGAAGTCTATCTCATTCAGCAAACATAGCACCACACAAAAGAGTGGTGGTTATACTGAATGTAAAGGCGGGATTTTGACTCCACAAGGTCTGTGTGGTTGTCACTTTTAGCAATTTCTTTATGAACAGAAACATCTGCAGCCGGCAGATTGGGAAGCATGACGTCAAGTATGTTATTTTTTCTTATTGGCTCCTTCACCATCTACTACAGACTCAGCCTAGTAGGTCTGTAATTTTGGATCTGACCAGTTTGATCACTGGTGCTGCTGCCACTCTTGGTGATGGACATTGAAATCCCCCACCCAGAGTACATTCTGCCCCTTGCTATCCCCAGTGTGACCTCCAAGTGTTGTTAAATATGCTGGAATACTGATCAACCAAATGAGGACAGTACACGGTAACTAGAAAAAAAGGCTTCTTTGCCTTTGTTTATCTGAAAATATGAGAATTGGTGTGATCCAGAGTGGAAGTTCAGGACGTCCAGGGAAATTCCCTCCCAAATGTGTAGCACTGTGCCGCAACCTGTTCTTGATCTGTCCTGCTGATGGGACAGAACAAATCAAGTGATGGTGTCTGGAGTGTTACCTGAAAGTTTTGATTCCGTGAGAATGACTACATCAGGCTGTTGCTTGTATAGCCTATGAGACAGCGCTCTCAAATTTAGCACTAGCTCCAGATGTTAGTAAGGAGGATGTTTCAAGTTCGACAGGACTGTTTGATTTTCCATTGTCTTTTCCAATGCCTTAGTCGATGCCACGTGGCCCATCCATTTTCATTCCTTTGTGGAGACTTTGTAGTGATTGTTTCAACTGAGTGACTAGCTTGGCAGTTTCAAAGGCAGTTGACAGTCAACTACATTAATGTGGCTGTGGTGTCACATGTAGGCTACACCAGGTAAGAATGTCACAAAAGAACATTAGTGAACCAGATGTTTTTTTCTGACAATCGACAATGTTTTCATGGTCTTCAGCAGACTCATATTTCTTGATTATTTTACTGAATTTAAATTCCACCATCTGTCGTGGCGGGATGCGAATCTAGGTCCCCAGAAAATATCTAGGTTTGGAGTTTAATAATCGAGTGATAATACCACTGGCCCTTCGCCTCCCATGTGTGCTTGTTTTCCAATGTCTCTAGATTTTGTATGTGTGGGTTTGTGTCCCTCTGCCTCTAGGAGTTAATGGGTCTGTGTTTGTCTCTCTGTGTCTCTATGGATATTTGTGTGCATGTGTTTGTCTTCCTCTGTCTCCAGGAGAGTTTGCTCTGTGCATTTGCGTCGTGTGTCTTTTGGATAGATTTCTGTGTTGGTGTGTGTTCTTGTGTCTCTCCAAGAGTTTGTGTACAGGTTTCCTTTCCTGGGTCGAGGAAATAATTTGTGTGGCTTTGCATTACGTTGTCTATAGGAAAGTTTGTGTGTGTGTGTGTGTGTGTGTGTGTGTTTCTGTGTCTGAAGGAGACTCTGCATGTTTGTTGCTCTTGGACCCCTTTTGTATTTGGAATTGTGTTCCCCTGCCTCACGGAGAATGTGTTTATGTTCCTGTGTCGACAGGAGCATTAGTCCGTCTGTGCGTCTGCACGTGTTTCTGTGTCTCCTGGAGATTTTGGGTTGTTGGCATTCTTGTGGCTCTATGAGTATTTGTTTGTGTATGTGCACGTGTATGTGTGAGAGAGGGAGAGAGAGAGGCTGGGAAGGGGGGACTTTGTTCTTACATTGCTAGGAGAGTTTGTATCAACATGTGTTTCCTCGAGTCTCAAGAAGAGTTTGTGTGTGGGTTTGTGTTCCTGTGTCTCTAGAAGTGGTTTTGTGTCTGTGTGTGTGTATACGTGCGTGTGTGTGTGTGTATGTACGTGTGTGTGTGTGTGTGTGTGTGTGTGAAATTGTGTATCGTAGTCAACAGCACTTCAGTGAAATTGGTGATTTCTTCTCCAGCCTGTTGTATGATTTTGATTTTTCATTCTTTATCTTCCAGCAAACATACTCACAATTCTGACACTGATGAGCCAGAACTGTGGCCTGTCCAAATGTGTCACTCGATACCTGGTAGCCATGTCATTGGGAGATCTACTGGTCATTTTTCTTGACCTGATATTGAGACACATTCCCATTCTTCATGCGGAACATTTTCGATTCCTGGTGTCCATCCCCGTGTGTAATATCCACGCCGTCCTGCTTTATGCAGCCACTGACTGTTCTGTCTGGTTCACCGTCGCTTTCACCTTTGATCGATTTGTGGCCATTTGCTGCCCCAAGCTGAAGAGTAAACATTGCAGTGAGAAAACGGCAGCTTTGGTTCTGGGAACAGTGAGTGTGCTCAGTTGTTCAAAGAACATTTTCTGGTATTTTATGTTAACCAGTAGATATAAGTTGATGAACTTTCCCTGGTTTTGTACATTTCTACCGAATGTTGAGACATCTCCAGCCTGGGTAGCAATTGTGCTCCTCCACAACATTCTGAACCCATGTATTCCATTTGTCCTGATTTTTTTGCTCAATGTCATCACCATCAGACATATTTTAGTGAGTAGCAGAGCCCGTAGGAGACTCCGAGCTCATAGCAGTGGGGAGAGTCCCAGAGATCCCGAGATGGAGAGTCGAAGGAAATCCATCATTTTACTCATTTTAATATCAGCCAATTTCATGCTGTTATGGTCAGTCACCATGGTTTATACGACGTCTGATCGGTTTTCGTGGTTAGGGTATTTTACTGCAGTTTTTCCTGTTTACTTTATGGAAGTTGGCTACATGTTGCAGCTGCTGGGTTGCTGCACAAACACTGCGATTTATGCCGTGGCACAAACTCAGTTCAGACAGCAGATGAAAAATGTGTTGAAATTTCCCTTCACTAAAATTCTTCAATTCATTTAACGCTGAGAGGAAAACCCACCCACATATTTCTATTTTCCTATTGGACATTCAAGCTGTATAACACCAACCATCCTCATGATGATTGGACAGATTAAACATTACTGTCAACTCTGCTCTGAAACTGAACACACCACCTATCTATCATAGTGGTTCTTGATACTGACTGGACAGAAATGGGTCATTCACTAATTGTCCTCTTCCATTGCTCAGCCAAGTTGCCCATTGTCACAACCTGTCACCAGCCTCCCAATATTTCTGCCACTTCATTGGCCAGCAGGCACACTCATTATCTTCATCACTGACACAGATTGGATACTAATCCTCTAATCAAGAATAGTAGTTCATGATTGTGGGTGGGGGGAGGACCTGTGATGTGAGGTGTTTGCAGAGGCAGGTGCAGTACAGCAACACCAGCTACAAGCTGAGCCAGGCCAACTGACTGATCAGGCAAGTGAGGCCGAACCACACCAAAAATCAGGAAAAACGTTAGGACTCAGGAAGTGTTAGAATCCAAAAAAGATGCAAAAACTAAAATGAGGGCATTTTATCTGAATGTTTGTAGCATTCAAAACAAGGTAAATGAGTTTATGACACAAATCATTGTGAACGAGTGTGATTTGATGGCCATTTCAGACACATGGGTACAGGATGATCAAGATTTGGCCTTAAACGTCCAGGGGGAATCAGCCTGTTTGGAGGGACTGACAGGAAATTAAGGGGGGTGGTGCAGCTTTGATATTTAAGGATGTCATTGGGAAGGTAATGACACATATTATAGGTTCTTTGAAAAGAAACGTGCAATCCATTTGGGTGGAAAATAAAAATATTTAGAAGATAAAGCACAGTCTCTCGGCCATCAAATAATGACTTTGTGGTCGGATGGGAAATAAACAAATAAAAGCCTGATGCATATAAATACGACACAACAATTATCATGGGAGATTTTAATCTGCATATAAACTGGTCAAACCGAGTTCGCCAAGGCAGCCTTGAGGAGGAGTTCACAGAATGTATCCGTAATATCTTCCTTGAACAGTATGTAATTGAACTTACTAGGCAGCAAACTGCCCTAGATCTGGTCCTGTGTAAAGAGATTGGAATAATTAATGATCTTGCATTTATGGATCCTCTCAAAAATGGCTATCACAGTTTAACTGAATTTAAATACAAACAGAGAGTGAGAAAGTAAAATCCAAAACCAGTTTCTTGCGCTTAAACAAAGGTGAATTACAAATGAATGAGGGAGGCTTTGGCTAGAGTAGACTGGGAACACAAACTTTCTGGTTGGATAAATTATGAAGAGAGGCTGAGGGATTTGAGGTTGTTTTCGTTAGAAAGAAGGAGGGTAAGAGGGGACCTTATTGAAACATATAAGATGATTAGAGGTTTAGATAGGGTGGACAATGATAGCCTTTTTCCTCGGATGGAGAAAGCTAGCACGAGGGGACATAGCTTTAAATTAAGGGGTGGTAGTTATAGGACGGATGTCAGAGGTAGGTTCTTTACCCAGAGGGTGGTAAGGGTATGGAATGCCCTGCCTGCTGCAGTTGTAGATGCGCCAAGTTTGGTGGCGTTTAAGAGGTTAGTAGATAAGTTTATGGATGAAAAAGGAATGGTTTAGGTTAGAGGGTCATTGCTTTTTCTTAATTGGTCGGCGCAACATCAAAGGCCGAAGGGCCTGTTCTGCGCTGTAATGTTCTATGTTCTAACTGAGGAACAATGGAGGACTTTGAAAGCTTTCATAGTTGTCAGTCACCTTATATACTTGTGATAAGGAAGGACTGTAGAAAAAGAGATTATCTGCCTTAGGTAACTAAAGAAATGAAGGAGAGTATCAAATTGAAAGAAAATCCACACAAAGTGGCAGAATATTGGAACATGAAAGGATTGGGAATTCCTTAAGGTAACAGAAAGCCATGAAAATCTATGAAGGAAAGTAAGATGGATTATGAGAGTAAACGAGGTCAGAATATAAAAACAGATTTCCGACGTTTCCTCACATGTATAAAACGAAAGAGAGTAGCGAAAGTGAACATTGGTTCTTTACAGAAGGAGAAGAGGAATGTAACAACTGGAAATCCAAAAATGGCTGTGGCATTGGACAGGTATTTTGTGTCAGTCTTCACAGTGAAAGGCAAATAATATGCTTAAATTTGATGCAAGGAAGTCTATGGCAGGTGAGGACGTAGAAAGCGTCATTATCACGAAATAGTAGTGTTGGGCAAGTTAATGTTCGTAAAGGTTGACAAGTCTCGTTATCCTGATGGAATGCATAGAACATAGAACATAGAACATTACAGCGCAGAACAGGCCCTTCGGCCCTCGATGTTGCGCCAACCAATTGCACCAAACCAATGACCCTCGAACCTAAATCATTCCCTTTTCATCCATAAACCTATCCACTGACCTCTTAAACGCCCCCAAACTTGGCGCATCTACAACTGCAGCAGGCAGGGTAATAAAGGTAGTGGTGGGAGAATTAGCAAATGCAGTAATGGTAATTTACCAAAATGCGCTGGACTCTGGGGTTGTTCCTGCAGATTAGAAAATAGTACATGTGACACCACTGTTTAAGAAGATAGTGGACAAAATATATATAAATATTGGCTAGTTAGCTTAACATCTGTAAGTAGATAAAATGCTTGAATCTATCATCAAGGAAGAAAGAGTGAAATATCTGGATATAAACTGTCTGATTGGTAAGAAGAACTCAGTAAGAATTTAGCAACACCAATTTTAAATCCAACCGATTTATTTGATAGTAAATCTGCGAGCTTTCGACACTCTTGTGCCTTTGTCAGGCAAATGCAGTGTTCTGGTCTGCAATCGCACACATATCAACACAGACAGTCACAGATTGCTGATTAGAATGCGAATCCTTACATCTAACCTGCTATTCAAGTGTTAAAGTGGCGAACAATGTGTATGAAGGGAATCCTGAGCATTGGTTAGAGAATTGTGTATTTTCTCCAGACAGCACAGTAAGTGAGGTTTTTTGCTAACCCAGGCAAGTTACGGGGGTTACAGATATCCCTATTAGATAATAATCCCTATTAGATAATAATCCCTATTAGAAGCAGAAAAGAACTTTCCAATGGCAGATGAAACTAGAACCGGAGCATGGCCTCAAAACAGGGGGAGCAGAATTAAGATTGTGTTGAGGAGAAACTTCTTCACTGAAAGAGTTGTGATTCTATGGAATTCACTGCCCAGTTAAACAGTTGAGGCTACCTCACTGAATGATTTTAAAGGCAAGGATAGATATATTTCTGAGCAGTAAAAGAATTAAGAATTATGGTGAACGGCCTGTAAGTGGAGCTGAGTCACAAAAAAGATCAGCCGTGATCTTATTGAATGGCAGAGCAGGCTCGAGGGGCCGAATGGACTCGTCCTGCTCATAATTCTTATTTTCTTATGTAATCAAGCAAGTGAGTCATCAACTGATCGAGGGAGAGAGTCTGACTGACCAAGATGGTCTAAATGAATGATGGATTGAGTGATTGAGGAAAATGGACAGATCGAATGAGCAAGGCTGACTGTCGTCTAAGCAAGTGAGGCCAACTGCCCAACTGATTAAACAAGGCTGGCTGACTGATTGAGAGAAAGGGGCTAACTTAACAATCCAGCAAGTGTGGTTGACTGATCGAGTGACTGAGGCTGAGTGATTGATTGAGTGAGTTTGGCAGACAGATCGACTGAGTGAATGAGGCTGACTGATTAACTGAGCAAGTAATGCTGAGAAACCAACAAACTGAGCAAGTCTGAATGACCAACAAATGAGCGAAGCAAGCAAGCAAGGCCAACTTACTGAATGAATAAGCAATGCCAACTGACCAAGCAAGCAATGGTGACTTACTGTGTGAGAAAGGACCACTGAATTCACAAGCGAGCCTGTCTGACTGATGGAACAAGATTGATTGACTCTGAGAGAAAGACCAATTGATTTCTGAGTGACAGAATGAGTGAGCCAGAATGACGGAGCGGGACTGATTGAGTAAGTAAACAGTTGAATTGACCAACCAAGATATGAGATAGGCCGAACGACTAAGTGATTAAGGTTCTGAATGACAAGTGGCTCCAACTCACTGAGTGGGTATGGGAGTCTGACTGAATGACTAATTGAGTAATGCAGACTGAATGAGGAGTGAGGCCGACTGACCAACCAGCTGACTGAAGAATTCTGGGTGACACTGTGGCAAAGTGCTGAACCCTGAAGGCTGTGACTAGCAGTTTATCACACATGTGCCCAGCTATTCCCAATCCATGTAATCGATTTGGACATTTGGGATTAAATGTAATATTTCCCAGCTTGGGATGACACGAAGCCAGGTAGTAGTATGAGCGGTGAGGAGGCTGGAAACACGCTTCAAGGGAATGTGGAGAGAGAGGTTTAGGGCAGAGATTACTGATACAAGGCCCACGTAGTAATAACTGACAAGTTTAGGGCAGAATTACTGATACAAATCTGCCGTCCTTACCGGGTCTGGCCTACATGTAATCCAGATCCACAGCAATGTGATTGTCTCTGAACTGCCCTCGGGAACATAAAGGTGGGCAATAAATGGTGGCCAGCCTATGTTGCCCATGCCCAATAAATGAATAAAAATCAAACCTCTCTCCATCTCACTCTCATTCCTCCTTCCTACTGCTCCTGAGCCTAACCAACATTTTATATAATTCCAGCATAACCTCCCCACTCTTAAACACTGATCCTCGGCTAATAAAGAAATGAACCGTGTGTCTTCTTAACTGCATTATCCACCTGTTCTGCGACCTTAAGGGATGGGTGTAAGTGCACACCAAGGTCCCTTTTGCCACATTAGGGTGTGGTATGAGTTTGGATCTCCCCGTTATATTGGGAGTCACCGGCAATGTCCAATATCAGAATAAACTTCTACTTTGTTACAATGATTTTTAATTTGGGCTGCACCATTGTTTAATGTAGACCTAGTCAACGACAATCATTGAGATTTATCCAAACATGTCAATAAATATTTCATTGTTTTCTGAATAAATATCTCAACATTTGCTCAATCTCTGCTTCTTGTTTATGCATCTGTTGAGTGTTCACTATTGGCGATGGGGCAATGTTAAAGTTTAGTCAGGTTCGATAACCATTTGAATTTACAAATGTGTTGCCAGGCTTGGGAAATTGCAGTTATGAGGAAAGGATTGGATTGGTGAGGGTTGTTTTCCTGAGGGGTGACCGAACTGAGGTGTCTAACATTCTGAGGATGGACAGGCCTATTTCCCCTGTACAGAGACAGGAAGTGGAGCTCGCACAGATGGAAGGTGATTGATAGAAGGATTACAAGAGATAGAAGGAAGATGCTTCTTACTCAGAGGGTGGCAGATGCCTGCAAGGCGCTATCTAAACTAATGGTTCAGATAGAAACCGCTTGGCTCACTCACTTGGCACCCAGATCTGTAGCTGAAACGCTGTGACCTGTAAAAAGGGGGCTAGGAGCTGGGTTGCTGGAAGGTGGGATTAGAATAGACAGCTAGCCTTTATTTCTCACGCTGGTACACATGTGATGGGCTGAATGGCCACTCCTGCGCTGTAACCTTTTCTCTGCTTTCCGTCACCCTATTGATGGGCGGGATGGAGGAGTGAGTTGGGTTCTAATAAGAAAGAGAGGAGAAATGGAAGAAAAGATTGAGACAAAGCTGATTTTTCCTGCTGTTCCCCCCTTCATCAAAGTGAATTAGGAATACCCCCGCCTTCCCTGTGTTCTCCTAAATACATTTGTCCCAATGTCAGCATGGTGGCACAGTGGTTAACACTGCAGCCTCACTGTGCTAAGGACCAGGGTTCAAATCACAGCTTGGGTCACTGTGTGCATGGAGCCTGCATGATTTCCCCGTCGCTGTGTCTGTTTCCTCTGGTGGTCTGCTTTTCCCTCACAGTCTGGAAGATGTGTAGTTTAAGCAGATTAATCATGCTAAATTCTCTCTTAATGTCCAAAGATGTGCAGATTAGGGGAATTAGAAGGTAATGTGGGGTTACGAAAATAGGAGAAGATGCTGTGTTCAGACTCTATGCACTGTAGTGATTTTATGATTTTAAAGGGTTAGGGGGGGTTAGTTTGATACCTGGGGGAGACAGTTGCAACACGGTGGCTCAGTGGCTATTACTGCTGCCTCACAGCACCAGGGTCACTGTCTATATGGAGTCTGTACATTTCCCCTGTGTCTACTTGGGTTTCCTCCCTCTCTGAAAGTATTGCTGGTTATGGTGCATTGGTCGTGCATTGGGGTGGGGCAACTAGGGGATTTTCACAGTAACTTCATTGCATTGTTAATGTAAGTCAACTTATTAGTAACACTGATAAATAGCGGCGTACGGGTGGGGTGGGGCATGGTTTGAAATGCGTATACTTTAATGCAAGGAGTATTCGCAATAAGGGGGAGGAACTTGCAGCTTGGACCAGTACCTGGAACTTCGATGTGGCCATTTCAGAGACTTGGGTAGAGCAGGGACAGGAATGGATGTTGCAGGTTCCGGGGTACAAATGCTTTAGTCGGAGTAGAGAAGGGGGTAGAAGGGGGGGAGGAGTGGCATTATTGGTCAAAGACTGTATCACGGTGATAGAAAAGAAGTTTGATGAGGACTTGTCTGTTGAGGTAGTATGGGCTGAGATTAGAAACAGGAGAGGAGAGGTCACCCTGTTGGGAGTCTTTTACAGAACTCCTAATAGTTCTAGAGAGGTTGAGGAAAGGATTGCAAAGTCAATTCTGATTAGGAGTGAAAGTAGTAGGGTAATTGTGATGGGGGACTTTAACTTTGCTAATATTGATTGGAATAGCTATAGCACTAGCTCGTTAGAGGGGTCAGTTTTCATACAGAGTGTGCAGGAAGGTTTTTTTGACTCAGTATGTAGATAGGCCAACTAGAGGTGAGGCTACATTGGATTTGGTGCTGGGCAATGAGCCAGACCAGGTGTTAGGCTTGGAAGTTAGTGAACATTTTGGTGATAGGGACCACAATTCGGTTACGTTCACCTTAGTGATGGATAGGGATAGGCATGAAGCTGGGGGCAGTAGTTATAGCTGGGGGAAGGGTAATTATGAGGCCATCAGGAGAGAATTAGGGTGCATAGATTGGACTAAGGAACTACAGGGACTGGGAACATCTGGAATATGGTGCTTATTCAAGGAGCAGTTGCTGCGAGTCCTTGATAAGTATGTCCCTGTCAGGCAGGGAGGAAATGGTCGAGTAAGAGAGCCTTGGTGTACGAAAAAAGTTGATTTGCTGGTTAAGAAGAAAAAGAAGGCTTATGTCAGGATGAGGCTTGAAGGCTCAGTTAGTGCAATGGATAGCTATAGATTAGCCAGGAAGGAGCGAAAAAGTGAATTGAGGAGAGCTAAGAGGGGGCACGAGAAGATGTTGGCTGATAGGATTAAGGAGAATCCTAAAGCTTTCTTTCGATATGTTAAGAATAGAAGATTGGTTAGGGCAAGGTTAGGGCCAGTCATAGACAGCAGTGGGAAGTTGTGCGTGGAGCCTGAAGAGATTGGTGAGGCACTGAATAAATATTTCTCTTCGGTATTCACGCAGAGTGCTGGAAATGTAGCTATGGAGAACACTGAGGTACAGGGTTGGAAATTGGGAAGTATTGTAGTAGATAGGGAGGATGTGCTAGAAATTCTCGAGGGTTTGAAGTTGGATTAGTCCCCTGGGCCGGACGGGATTTACCCTAGGATTCTCTGGGAGGCAAGAGAGGACATTGCAGAGCCTCTGGCTCTGATCTTCAGGTCCTCGTTGGTTACGGGTGTGGTTCCGGAGGACTGGAGGATAGCGAATGTGGTCCCATTGTTTAAGAAGGGAAAGAGAGACCTTCCAGGGAATTATAGGCCAGTGAGTTTTACTTCTGTTGTGGGCAAGGTATTGGAGAGAATTATTAGGGATAGGATTTATAGTTATTTAGAGAGAAACGAATTGATTGGGGATAGTCAGCATGGTTGCGTGAAGGGTAGGTCATGCCTTACTAACCTCATTGAGTTTTTTGAGAAAGTGACCAAAGAGGTGGATGGGGGTAAGGCAGTTGATGTGGTATATATGGACTTTAGTAAGGCGTTTGATAAGGTGGCACATGGAAGGCTTCTGCAGAAAATGCAGATGTATGGGATTGAGGGTGATTTAGCTAATTGGATTAGGAATTGGGTAGCAGATAGAAGACAGAGGGTGGTGGTTGATGGGAGATATTCATCGTGGAGTTCGGTGACAAGTGGTGGGCCTCAGGGGTCTGTTTTGGGGCCCCTGCTGTTTGTAATTTTTATAAATGATCTGGATGAGGGTATTGAAGGATGGATCAGTAAATTTGCAGATGACACTAAAGTTGGTGGAGTGGTAGATAGTGAAGAGGGGGGTTATAGTTTACAGAGTGACTTGGACAAGTTGCAGAGCTGGGCCGAGAGGTGGCAAATGGAGTTTAATGTGGAAAAGTGTGAGTAATTCACTTTGGCAGGAATAACAAATGTGTAGAGTATAGGGCTAATGGTAGGACTCTTAATAGTGTTGAAGAACAGAGGGATCTTGGTGTATATGTGCATAGATCCCTGAAAGTAGGCAGTCAAGTCGATAAGGTTGTTAAGAAGGCATACGGAGTCTTAGCTTTATTGGTAGGGGGATTGAATTTCGGAGCCGCAACGTCATGTTGCAACTGTACAAAACTCTAGTGCGGCCGCACTTGGGAGTATTGTGTGCAGTTCTGGTCCCCACATTATAAGAAAGATGTGGAGGCATTGGAGAGGGTACAGAGGAGGTTCACCAGGATGTTGCCTGGTATGGAGGGCAGGTCCTATGAAGAGAGGTTGAAGGATTTGAGGTTGTTTTCGTTAGAAAGGAGGCAGCTCAGAGGGGATCTTATTGAAGCATATAAGATGATTAGAGGTTTAGATAGGGTGGACAGTGATAGCCTTTTTCCTAGGATGGAGAAAGCTAGCACGAGGGGACACAGCTTTAAATTAAGGGGTATGAGTTATTGGACGGATATCAGAGGTAGGTTCTTTACTCAAAGAGTGATTAGGGAGTGGAATGCCCGGCCTGCAGCTGTTGTAGATGCGCCAAGTTTGGTGGCGTTTAAGAGGTTAATTGATAAGTATATGGAAGAGAAGGAAATGGTTTAGTTTGGAGGGGCATTGCTTTTTATTTTGGTCGGCACAACATCGAAGGCCGAAGGGCCTGTTCTGTGCTGCAATGTTCTATGTTCTATAAACAAAATGAAGGTCAAGGTGCTGCTGTGACAATGCACCTTCTTGTTTAAACACTCTGCAATGCTGAGACTGGGGGAGAGGAGTGAATAACAGGGAGCAGCATTGCAGCTTCTCTCCCCCCCCCCCCATTGAAACTGGGTTTTTTGCTCCATCTGTTGCACCATCCCCACCACATCCACTAGGGGGACAATCTGGACAATGGGCTGCGGGCAGGACCTCACTGCGCTTGCGTCACAATCACTCACAGCGGCGGCCATCTTGCGTTGCCAGTGGAGACGGCGTCCCGCGCGCCGCCTTCTGGGGGAATTTAATTGCCGCACATTCGCCCAGGCAGTTACATTTTAATCGTTTAATATTTTGAACCTTGATGATTATTATTCTCATCCTCACCCGTCAGACTTTCGGTTCCTTCTCCATTCGGGAAACATCGTTTCTTTTTAAATTGCGTCTTTTATGCTATGTCACCCGCGCGGTGCACTCTGGGAACATTCTACAGCACATGCGCGGTTCCGCCACCTGCCTCTTTGTAAAACTCTGTATTTTATTTAATTTTAATTTCGCTCCCAGTGGGATTTCTGAGAGGAAATTTCTCTCACTTTCTACATTTCTGAACCGTCGCGTTTTCCTCTTTGTTTTAAAATAAACGGCGGGGTGACGTCATGATCCCGTCCCTCTACAGGACCCGGATGTTCCGCCAACAAGCAGCGGCCGGGCCCGGAGCGGGCAAGAGGTGACAGTGGGCGGAGCAGCGCCTGGGCGAGTTACAGCGGTCCCTGATGGTTAGGAAGAGAAATAGCGGCAGCACAGTCTCTGCCCAAAGGATTCCCCAGTTCAGCTGCTCAGAGACACTAGGAACCTTTTCAACTGGAAACTTCAGCTCCTCACATTCACCCTCTGTGTTCAGTCATTGTTTAATAGACAATCTCTGTAATAAAATCAGAAACAACTTGTTCACATTAAAGGGGATGGGAATCTGGACCATTCTGCTCAAAAGGCTCTGCTCGCCTCGACATTTCAATTGAAATGGTCAAGATGAGAATTTGTAGATGCAAATCATGTCGCATGTGGAACGCTCATGATGCCACAATAAGATCAATATAGACATCTCCCAGAGTGTGTGACTGCAGGAGATGTCAGAGATGCGCGTTCATAAGTGAAAGGGAATAACCAACACACTACAGCAGCGCTGAGGGATCAAAGGAACTGAAGAGACTTGTATAGAATTGTAAAGAGAGCAGTCACGCTGCAGCTTGGGAACAGGTTTTCAGAAACAGAATTTGATCATTGGTCACAAACTGCTTTACAGAATATTTAACCACTCTCTCAGTCCCTGTGGCGCAGTTAGTCAGTGCGTTCAGCTGTTAACTGAAAGGTTGGTGGTTCGAGACCACCCAGGGCCGGAAATGTACTATTTTCACATCATCAACATTCACGGGGAAACAGTTGCCTGTTGGTGATGGGTCCGTGAGCTTCAATAAAAAATAGCTGTCAATCTTTCCCGGCTGTACTGTTATCTGGTATTACCGCCATTACTTAATGACGATTGACTTCAAACAGATTACATATCGCATTTTATATATATATATATAGATATATATTTCCATTATACTATTAAAACTTTTTTAAAAAATACAATCAAAACATGAATTTGTCGCTGAGCATTTGTTCCAATTCCACTTGCCCGTTTTCATTCATTTCTGGATAGATCATAAATCTGTCGAACTCAAACTGCAATGTGTTCAATGATGGAACATCAGAACCCTCTGGAGTAGAGAATTCCGAAGATTCTCGAGCCTTTGAGTGAAGCAATGTCTCCTCATCGCAGTTCTAAATCATCAGCGCCTTTTCCTGAGGTTGTGCCCCCCTGTTTCAGATTTCCGGATATACAGATGCTGGCGTTGGATTGGGGTGGTAAGAACTCAGTAAGAATTTAGCAACACCAATTTATAATCCAACCGATTTATTTGATAGTAAAATTGCGAGCTTTCAACACTCTGTGTCTTCGTTAGGCAAATGCAGTGTTCTGGTCTGCAATAGCAACACATCAGCACAGACAGTCAGAGATTGCTGATTAGAATGCGAATCCTTACATCTAACCTGCTATTGAAGTGTTAAAGTGGCGAACAATGTGTGTGAAGGGAATCCTGAGCATTGTTGGAGAATTGTGTGTTTTCTCCAGACAGCACAGTAAGTGAGGTTTTTTGCTAATCCAGGCAAGTTACAGGGGTTACAGATAGTGTGTCATGAAGCCAAGATCCCTGTTAAGACCGTTCATCAAACCAGCAGACAAAGGAGGCGCCACCGTCATACTGAACAGAACGGACTACTGTGAAGAAGTGTACCGACAACTAAACAATATGAAACACTACAGACAGTTACCAGCAGATCTGACCAAAGAACACACTGATCAACTCAACACTCTGATCAAAACCTTTGATCCGGACCTTCAGAACACCCTCTGGGCTCTCATTCCACGCACTCCCCACATTAGAGATCTCTACTGCCTCCCAAAGATACACAAGGCAAACATACCCGGCCGTCCCATCGTATCGGGCAATGGGACCCTGTGAGAGAACCTCTCCGGCTATATCGAGGGCATCCTGAAACCTATCGTACAAAGAACCCCCAGCTTTTGTCTTGACACTACCGACTTCCTACAGAAACTCAGCACACATGGAGCAGTTGAACCAGGGACACTCCTTGTCACAATGGATGTCTCGGCGCTCTACACCAACATCCCCCACGACGATGGTATTGCTGCAACTGCCTCAGTACTCACTGCCAACAACTGCCAGTTTCTGGATGCAATTTTACAACTCATCCGCTTCATCTTGGACCACAATGTCTTCACCTTCAACAATCAGCTTTTCATCCAGACACACGGAACAGCCATGGGGACAAAATTTGCACCTCAGTATGCCAACATCTTCATGCACAGGTTCGAACAAGACTTCTTCACCACACGAGATCTCCAACCAAAGTTATATACTAGATACATTGATGACATCTTTTTCCTTTGGACTCATGGTGAACAATCATTGAAACAACTGTATGATGATATCAACAAGTTCCATCCCACCATCAGAATCACCATGGACTATTCTCCAGAATCAGTTGCATTCTTGGACACACGCATCTCCATCAAGGACGGTCACCTCAGCACCTCACTGTACCGAAAACCGACAGACAACCCCACAATGCTCCACTTCTCCAGCTTCCACCCTAGACACGTTAAAGAAGCCATTCCCTATGGACAAGCCTTCCGTATACACAGAATTTGCTCAGATGAGGAGGATCGTGACAGACACCTCCAGACACTGAAGGATGCCCTTGTGAGAACAGGATATGGCGCTCGACTCATCGATCGACAGTTCCGACATGCCACAACGATAAACCGCACTGACCTCCTCAGAAGACGAACACGGGACACGGTGGACAGAGTACCCTTTGTTGTCCAGTACTTCCCCGGAGCAGAGAAGCTACGACATCTTCTCCGGAGTCTTCAACATATCATTGATGACGATGAACATCTTGCTAGGGCCATCCCCACCCCCCACTTCTTGCTTTCAGACAACTGCACAACCTCAAACAGATCATTGTTCGCAGCAAACTACCCAACCTTCAGGAGAACAGTGACCACAATACCACACAACCCTGCCACAGCAACCTCTGCAAGACGTGCCAGATCATAGACATGGACGACATCATCAAACGTGAGGATACCATTCACTAGGTACACGGTACATACACTTGCAACTCGGCCAACGTTGTCTACCTAATACGTTGCAAGAAAGGATGTCCCAAAGCATGGTATATTGGGGAGACCATGCAGACACTACGACAGCGGATGAATGAGCATCACTCAGCAATCACCAGGCAAAACAGTTCCCTTCCTGTGGGCGAACACTTCAGCAGTCATGGACATTCGGCCTCCGACCTGCGGGTAAATGTTCTTCAAGGGGGCTTTCGTGATACACGACAGCGCAGAGTCGCTGAACAGAGACTGATAGCCAAGCTCCGCACACATGAGGACGGTCTTAAAAGGGATCTTGGCTTCATGACACACTATCTGTAACCCCCGTAACTTGCCTGGGTTAGCAAAAAACCTCACTTACTGTGCTGTCTGGAGGAAATACACAATTCTGTAACCAATGCTCAGGATTCCCTTCACACACATTGTTCGCCACTTTAACACTTGAATAGCAGGTTAGATGTAAGGATTCGCATTCTAATCAGCAATCTCTGACTGTCTGTGCTGATTTGTGCTATTGCAGACCAGAACACTGCATTTGCCTGAGGAAGACACAGAGTGTTGAAAGCTCGCGTTTTTACTATCAAATAAATCGGCTGGATTATAAATTAGTGTTGCTAAATTCTTACTCAGATTTCCGGATCAGGAAAAATAATGCTACCGTTTTTCGATGTGATCTATTCTTTCCCATTAAACCTGTTGATATTCTCCCGCATTTTCTGTTTTTGAATCAGATTCCAGTATTGTCAGATTTTGCTTTTATTCTGTCGAAAACGCGGAGATCCAAACTACACACACTATTCCAAATGTGATCTCAACAAAACCCTGAATTACAGGGACAAAACTTAACTCCGTGCTCAAAGCTGGAAGGACAGTGTGATAGTGAAGAGTGGATAATTCTCACTGTCTACATTCCTGTAATCAGTAACTGGATCAGGAAGATGAGATATCTTTGTACTGTCATCTATAAACTCCATCTCCTCTCAATGCCGTATGCCATACAAAGAACAAAGAACAAAACAGCACGGGAAACAGGCACTTCGGCCCAACGAGCCCGCGCTGCCACCCCGATGTTCCCACCTCTACCCGTGATCCCTGTCTATGTTTATAGATCTATGGATTAAAACCAAATTTGAGACAATTTAGGGAGAATTTGTTTTGCCAATTAGCCTAAGAGCACATCTTTGGGATGTGGGAGGAAACCGGAGCGCCCGGAGAAAACCCACGCAAGCACGGGGAGAATGCGCAAACTCCCACAGACACAGGACCAAATCCATGTATCTGCACAGCACAGTGATAGTCACTGAGCTGTCGTGTTGCCCATCAAATGGTCCAGGTCAAGCGTACACTAATGACGTGAAACACTAGGATACTTTCGAAAAAGATCCAAGAGCAGCCCTCTCACGACCCATCGCGTGTGTGCCCCTCGTTAGACAACAAGGTGGACCAAAGCACCTGTAGGATAAAAACAAGTACATCATTATCATCATCTATTTACACACTTCCCAGGGCCTCCCAAGGCTCATGATCTCTATTTTAAATCAGTTTTCTATACCCCTCCATTCGTATTCTGTTCATGTGCCCATCTAAGTATTTCTTAAATAACTCAAGAGTACCTGCCTCCACCGCTTTATTTGGCAGCGCATTCCATACCCCCACCACCCTCTGTGTGAAAAAACTCCCCTTTAAATTATACCTTACCCCCCTCCCCCTAAGCCTGTGACCCCTCATGCTATTTGACTCCATCCTAGGAAAAAGCTTAACCCTGTTTACTCTATCTATCCCCTTCATAATCTTGTACACCTCTATCAGATCTCCTCTAAGTGTACGTCTTTCCTTAAGACCTATTAAGAGTATAGAAATGCAGAGGGACCTGGGGGTGCAGGTGAACAAGTCTCTGAAGGTGGCAGAGCAAATGGAGAAGGTTGTGAAGAAAGCATATAGTATGCTAGCCATTATAGGAAGAATTATAGAGTACAAGAGCTGGTCTTTAATGTTGCAGTTGTATAAAACGCTGGTTAGACCCCATTTGGAATACTGCGTCCAGTTCTGGTCGCCTTACTACCGGAAGGACGTGGAGACTCTGGAGAGAGTGCAGAGGAGGTTTACCAGGATGTTGCCTGGTATGGAACGTCTGAGTTACGAGGAGAGATTAGGCAAATTGGGACTGTTTTCCAAAGATGCTAATAACACTGCTCTTGATGCTTAGTGGCACAGATCAGCACTGCAGGTAAGAGAAGCTTTTGGAACAAGTTTGGAGGTTCTTTCAGAGGTAAATTCTTAAGATCATTGTTGTATTATTCAATTCCAACATGATTCCAATCGCATTACTAGGCAGTCTCTGGTATTCTCTATTCCCAATTCCACAGGATCACTCAATATTTTTCTTGTCACTTCATCTGCTGCCGAAATCCAGACCCAGCCTTTGCTTAATTATAGACATGACTGATCCAATGTACCTTTGATTGTGTGTTCCACAGTGAACTCTTCAGAATCACACATCTCCCAAATAGCTACTGAAATGTCTTGATTCTCACCAAGTCCTATTCCCTCATTGATTCGATGCACACGGAACTATCTTGGTTCACTCAATAACTTCATTTCAAAGTCTCATCCTTGTTTGAAATTCCCTATGGTTGTGCCATCTCCATATTTCTCCAATCTTATGGAACAACAGTTCTCCAAGATCTCTCTACTCTTGCAATTTTGGCCAGTAGTATCGCTTATATTAACCAACCCATCATTTGGTTGAGAATTTGACCCTATTGATATAGACGACCGAATATTTTCCTTCCATCTGGTAAGTCATATATTACAATTCCACACAAATCAAACAATATACAAAAATCAATAACATGATCATAGAACATAGAACATAGAACATTACAGCACAGAACAGGCCCTTCGGCCTTCGATGTTGTGCCGACCAAAATAAAAAGCAATGCCCCTCCAAACTAAACCATTCCCTTCTTTCCATATACTTATCAATTAACCTCTTAAACGCCACCAAACTTGGCGCATCTACAACAGCTGCAGGCAGGGCATTCCACTCCCTAATCACTCTTGAGTAAAGAACCTACCTCTGATATCCGTCCTATAACTCATACCCCTTAATTTAAAGCTGTGTCCCCTCGGGCTAGCTTTCTCCATCCTAGGAAAAAGGCTATCACTGTCCACCCTATCTAAACCTCTAATCATCTTATATGTTTCAATAAGGTCTCCTCTTAACCGCCTTCCTTCTAACGAAAACAACCTCAAATCCCTCAGCCTCTCCTCATAAGACCTGCCCTCCATTACCAGGCAACATCCTGGTAAACCTCCTCTGTACCCTCTCCAATGCCTCCACATCTTTCTTATAATGTGGGGACCAGAACTGCACACAATGCTCCAAGTGCGGCCGCACTAGAGTTTTGTACAGTTGCAACATGATGCTGCGGCTCCTAAATTCAATCCCCCTGCCAATAAAAGCTAAGACTCCATATGCCTTCTTAACAACTTTATCCACTTGACTGCCTAGTTTCAGGGATCTATTGACACATACACCAAGATCCTTCTGTTCCTCAACACTATTAAGAGCCCTACCATTAGCCCTATACTCTACACATTTATTGTTCCTGCCAAAGTGCATTACCTCACACTTTTCACATTAAACTCCATTTGCCACCTCTCGGCCCAGCTCTGCAACTTGTCCAAGTCACTCTGTAAACTAAACACCCCTCTTCACTATCTACCACACCACCAACTTTAGTATCATCTGCAAATTTACTGATCCATCCCTCAATACCCTCATCCAGATCATTTATAAAAATTACAAACAGCAGGGGCCCCAAAACAGACCCTGAGGCACACCACTCGTCACCGAACTCCACGATGAATATCTCCCATCAACCACCACCCTCTGTCTTCTATCTGCCAGCCAATTCCTAATCCAATTAGCTAAATCACCCTCTATTCCACACACCTTCATTTTCTGTAGAAGTCTACCATGGGCCACCTTATCAAACGCCTTACTAAAGTCCATATATACTACATCAACCGCCTTACCCCCATCCACCTCTCTGGTCACTTTCTCAAAAAACTCAATGAGGTTAGTAAGGCATGACTTACCCTTCACGAAACCATGCTGACTATCCCCAATCAATTCATTTCTCTCTAAATAACTATAAATCCTATCCCGAATAATTCTCTCCAATACTTTGCCCACAACAGAAGTAAGACTCACTGGCCTATAATTCCCTGGAAGGTCTTTCTTCCCCTTCTTGAACAACGGGACCACATTCGCTATCCTCCAGTCCTCCGGAACCACACCCGTAACCAACGACGACCTGAAGATCAGAGTCAGAGGCTCTGCAATCTCCTCTCTTGCCTCCCAGAGAATCCTAGGGTAAATACCGTCCGGCCCAGGGGACTTATCCAACTTCAAACCCTCGAGAATTTCTAACACATCCTCCCTATCTACTACAATACTTCCCAAGTATCGAGTGGTTTTAGCGAGTGTCACCCAAAGGTCAATCCTGCATAATCTCAGCAAACTTCCACCGGGACCACCAACTATATATTGATCCATTATTTGGCCAAACATCTGAATATGAGTGATGAGGTGAGAGTAATCTCATGTGACATCAAGACCACATTTGATTGGCACCCTGAACAAAGTATCCCCGCAAATATAAATTCAACATAAACTAGATGAGACTTGAGGGGTTAGAAACCCAGGGAAAATTTCACTCATGAAGAAATACAAAAACAAAGAAAAAAACAACACGGGAAACAGGCCCTTCAGCCCAACGAGCCCACGCTGCCATCTCGATGTTCCCTGTTCTACCCATGATCCCTGTCATCCCAACAATCCCAGTGTGTCTGCTGCCACCATCCTACTTAGCAGAGCATTCCAGGCCCTCACCACTCTGCATAAAAAATGTCCCTCTGATATTGGAGTGATACCTTTCTCCTCTCACCTTGAGCCTGTGACCCCTCGTGATTATCACCTCTGGGAAAAAGTTTCCTCTGTTCTCCTTGGCTATACCCTTCATAATTTTATACACCTCTATTAGGTCTTCCCTCATTCTTCGTCTTTCCAGGGAGAGCAAACCCAGTCTACAGAACGTCTCTTCTAAGCTAAGACCATCCACACGGGGCAATATCCTGGAAACGTTTTCTGCACTCTCTCCAAAGCCTCCACGTCCTTCTGGTGGTGTGGTGACCAGAATTGGATGCAGTACTCCAAATGTGGCCTCACCAGCGTTCTATACAGCTACAGCATCAGACTCCAGCTTTTATACTCTATACCCCGTCCTATAAGGGCAAGCATACCATATGCCTTCTTCACTACCTTCTCCACCTGCACTGCCACCTTCAGGGATTTGTGGACTTGCAGACCTAGGTCCCTCTGTGTTTCTATACACTTGATGGCCCTGCCATTTATTGTACAGTTCTCTCCTACATTAGTTCTTCTGAAATGCATCACCTCATATGTATCTGGATTAAATTCCATCCGTCATTTCTCTGCCCAATTTTCCAGCCCATCTATATCCTGCTCTATTGTGCGATAATGTTCATCGCTGCCCGCAAGTCCTGCCATCTTCATGTCATTCGCAAACTTACTGATAACACCAGTTACACCTTCCAGATCATTGAAATATCACAAATATCACAAATAGCAGAGGTCTAGCACAGAGTCCTGCAGAACACCACAGGTGACAGACCTCCAGCCGGAAAAGACCTTTCGACTGCTACCTTCTGTCTCCTGTGGCCAAGCCAGTTCTCTACCCATCTAGCCATTTCTCCTTGTATCCCATGAGCCTTAACCTTCTTAACTAACCTGCCAAGAGGACTTTGTCAAACGCCTTGGTGAAATTCATATGGAAGGCATCCATGGCCCTTCCTTTGTTAACCATTTTTGTCACCTCCTCAAAAAGCTCCACCAAAGATCTCCCTCTTGCAAAACTATGCTGCCTGTCAGTAATGAGATTGTTCCATTCTAAATGTGCATACATCCTTTCTCTAAGAATTCTCTCCAACAACTTCCATACCACGGATGTCAAGCTCACCAGCCTCTAATTACTCAGGTTATCCTTGCGACCCTTCTGAAATAACTGTACCACATTTACTATCCTCCAATCCTCAGGCATCTCGCCTGTGTCCAGTGAAGAGACAAAGATTTCCGTCAGAGGCCCAGCAATTTCATCTCTTGTCTCCCTGAGCAGTCTAGGATAGATGCCATTTATCTGAATGCTCAGATAATGCCACTTTATTTGAATGCTCCCATCATTCGAAACAAGATAATTGAGTTGATGGCACAAATCATTGTGAACGAGTATGATTTGGTGGCTATTACAGAGACATCATTGCAGGATAAATGCCCTGCGGTGTCAGCATGTTTGGAGGGACCGAGCGAAAAGTGAGGGATATTTAAGGATGATATCAGAGCGATAGTGAGAGATGATATATTTTCTGTGGAAAAGTTAAATCCATTTGGGTAGAAATTAGAAATAGTAAGAAGAAAAAGTCACTGATAAACATATTCTATCGGCCACCAAATAATGATGACATAGTGGGGCGAGAAATAAACAAAGAAATAATTGATGCATGTAAAAAAAGGTACAACAATTATCATGGTGGATATGTATTCACCTAACTATTGACCAGGTAGCCTTGAGGATTTCATAGAACGTACCAATATAGCTTCCTTGAACTGTATGTAATTGAAATTACGAGGGAGCAAGCTGTTCTAGATCTGATCCTGTGTAATGAGATAGGAATAATTAATGATCTTGCAGTGAGGGATACACTCGGAAACGGCGATCACAGTATGGTTGAATTTAAAATGCAGATGGAACGTGTGAAAGTAAAATCTAATGCCAGCATCTTGTGCTTAAACAAAGGTGACTACAAATGGATGAGGGAGGTGTTGGCTAAGGCAGACTGGGAGCAAAAACCTTATGGTTGGACAATTTAGAACAGTAGAAGACTTTCAAAATGATTTTTCATGGAACTCAGTGAACATTTATACCTGTGATAAGGAATGACTGTAGAAAAAGGAGATAATTGGCTATGGGTATCTAAGGAAATGTAGGAGGATATCAAATTGGAAAAAAGAATACAAAGTGCAAAGATTATTCGGAAATTAGAGATTGGGAAATCTTTAAAAGTTAACAGAAAGCTATGAAAAAGAAAACTATAAAGAAAAGGAAGATAAATTATAGAGTAAACTAGCTCAGAAAATTTAAAGAAAATGGATCGCAGAAATTTCCACAAATGTGTAAAATGAAAATGAGTAGCTAAAGTAAACATTTGTTGTTGACAGGATGAGAAGGGGATGTAATAACTGGAAATGAGAAAATGGCTGTGGCATTGGACAGATATTTTGTGTCGCTGTTCACAGTGGAGTACACAAATGACATGTCAAAAATTGATGGCAGGGACTCTATGGCAGGTGAGGACCAAGAAACTATTATTATCACAAAAGAGGTAGTGTTGGGCAAATTAATGGGGTTAAAGGTCGACAAGTTTCCTGGTACTTATGAATGCATGCCAGGGTAATAAAGGAAATGGCAGGAGAAATAAAAATTACACTCATGGTAATTTACCAAAATTTGCTGGATTCTGGCGTGGTTCACGCAGATTATAAAACAACAAATGTGGTGCCACTGTTTAAAGTAGAAGGCAGACAAAAGAAGGTAACTAAAGACCAGTTAGTTTAACATCAGGAAAATGCTTGAATTTGTCATCAAGGAAGAAAAGGCAAGACATCTGGATATAAAAATTGTACCATTGGTAAGATGCATCTTGGATTTATGAAGGAAAGATCGTGTTTGTCTAATTTGATGGGATTATTTGAGAATACTACATATTCAGTGGACAATGGGGAACCTGTGGGTGTGGTATATCTGGATGTACAGAACGCATTTGATAAGGTGGCCCATCAATGATTGCTCTATAAGATAAAGATGCAGGGTATTATGGGTAATGTATGAGCATGGTCAGATGACTGGCTAACTAACAGAAAGCAAAGAATGGGGGTAAATTCTTGTTTTTTCTGGTTGACTAGTGGTGTGCTTCCGCGATCAGTGTTAGGACCACAATTGTTTATGATTTTCATAGATGATTTGGAGTTGGAGGCCAAGTGCAGTGTGTCAGAATTCTCAGATGAGTGGCAGAGCAAAGTGTGCAGAGGATATTGGAAATCTTCAAAGTGATATAGATAATCTAAATGAGTGGATGAGGGTCCAGCAGATGGAGTACAATGTTAGTAAATGTAAGGTCATCCATTGTGGTAAAAATAATAGCAAAATGGACTATAATTTAAATGGTAAAAAATAGCAGAATTCAGCTGTGCAGAGGGACCTGGATGCCGTTGTGCAAGAATCACAAGGAGTTGGTTTGCAGGTATAGATGGGAATTCATAGGAAAAAGGGAATAAATAAATAAATTATGAGCTTGTTCTAGGAATAATTGAACTATATTAAGTTTTCTGAAAAAAATAATGTCGACTATTCATTCAAGGTCAACGTGCGATACAAATTCAAACTGAAATGAAAGATGAAGAAACACAATGGACTTTTTTGATTAAGAAACAGAATCATAAAGTATGAAACATTCTGGGACAAAAGCCAAACAGTAGGTCAATATCAGAGATAAAGAAACTGAATTTGGGGTTAAAAATTCTAATGAATTCTACATAAACAACTTGAGGATAATTGAGATTAGTATAAAATATTTAAGTAACATATGAATAATGTTCTCTAAGAAATGAGATTTAACTTGTTCAGAAATGAATTTGTAACAGGCCAGTAAAATGAAAGATGTATTCAGAAAAGATATAGCACAAGTCAGGCACAAATAATGTGACAGTGTAAATTATCAATGCAGATCTAAGCCGGTGGGGGGAGAGGGCGAAAAGGTCCAATAGAAAAAGATGCCTTCAATAAAACAAATTTAAATTGGTTAGAGAAATGATGAATCATAAGAAGCCAGTTTTGGGGAGAGAACTTCCATAAAACAGACTAATGTCGTTTTTATATTTGAAGGTGTCAAACAAATATTGATTGAAGGACATGCCATCAGTAGATTGACAGATCAGTGAATAAATGAAATTGATGTTAATTAAGAGCTGGGCTCAATAATTTGATAAAAAAACATTCTACTTTCCTGGCATAAAATCTGAGATCTTTGTGAAAAGCCTGCTAAGCGCAATAGCTGTGCAGGTGGAACCATCGATCTCCCATGTTAGCCAAAATGAGATTGTTGGTGGACAACAATTTTCTGAACTAATTTTCTGAAATTAAGCAACAAATATGAAAACAGACCAAACTGCACTCAGAACCCATTTCGGGAGAAAGAATGTAGGAGGGAGGTATATGATAAAGGGTAGATCTATTAAGAGTATAGAAACGCAGAGGGACCTGGGGGTGCAGGTGAACAAGTCTCTGAAGGTGGCAGAACCAGTGGAGAAGGTTGTGAAGAAAGCATATGGTATGCGAGCCTTTATAGGTAGGGGTATAGAGTACAATAGCTGGCCTTTAATGTTGCAGTTGTATAAAACGTTGGTTAGACCTCATTTGGTATACTGCATCCAGTTCTGGTCGCCTTACTACCGGAAGGACGTGAAGACTCTGGAGAGAGTGCAGTGGAGGTTTACCAGGATGCTGCCTGGTATGGAAGGTCTGAGTTACGAGGAGAGGTTAGGCAAATTGGAGCTGTTTTCCTTAGAAAGACGTAGACTTAGAGGAGATCTAATAGAGGTGTACAAGATTACGAGGTGTATAGATAGAGTAAACAGGGTTAATCTTTTCCCTAGGATGGACTCGAATAGCATGAGGGGTCACAGGCTTAGAGTGAGGGGAGTAAGGCATAATTTGGATGCTAGAGGGAGTTTTTTCACTCAGAGGGTGGTGAGGGTATGGAATGCGCTGCCAAGTAACGTGGTGGAGGCAGGTACTCTGGAATTATTTAAGAGATACTTAGATGGGCACATGAACAGAATGGGAATGGAGGGGTATAGAAAACTGATTTAAAATAGGGATCATGAGCCTTGGGAGTCCCTGGGAAGTGTGTAAATAGATGATGATATTGATGTACTTGTTTTTATCCTACAGGTGCTTTGTTCCGCCTGATTGTCTAACGCGGGGCATACATGTGATGGGTTGTGAGAGGGCTTCTCTTGGATCTTTTTCGAGGGTATCCTAGTGCTTCATGTCGTTAGTGTACGCTTGACCTGGACCATTTGATGGGCAACAGACAGCTCAGTGACTATCGCTGTGCTGTGCAGATACATGGATTTGGGCCTGTGTCTGTGGGAGTTGCGCATTCTCCCTGTGCTTGCATGGGTCTTCTCCGGGTGCTCCGGTTTCCTCCCACATCCCAAAGGTGTGGTCTTAGGCTAATTGGCAAAACAAATTCTCCCTAAATTGTCTCAAATTTGGTTTTTAATCCATAGATCTATAAGCATGGACAGGGATCGCGGGTAGAGGTGGGATCATTGGGGTGGCGGCGGGAGCTCATTGGGCCGAAGGGCCTGTTTCCTGTGCTGTTTTGTTCTTTGTTCTAACCCTTCCGTTAAAGATCACAAGGGAACAGACCCAGACAAATGGCAGGCAAACGGCATGCTTTTAAAATGCAAACAAGATCTAACACACAGAGGGAGTCAGACAGGATGGCACCAATGGAAACTAAATTAAAAATACACCCTCATCCAATCAAATCAGCACCACTGACCACTGATATCAAGTGATATCAGGAAGGCTCTGTAGAGACACTTGAGAGGATTCACAAAACTAAGGAAGTCTTCTTGGCCTCAAAAAACTTCCTGAGATCAGCCAAAAACCCATTGTTGAAGAAACTCTGGAGATTCTAAACCATTGATAAATCCATCAGACAGAAACGATTACAATACTTAAAACATCGATACTGTACTTGAAAACATCGAAACAGAACGGTCAGGGTCAAATACTGTAAACAAAACATTAACATTTGAATCATACAACGTGTCAAAGTTATAACTGTAGCCCATTGCGACAGGCTTTCAGAGTGCTTCGGGACAGTTCTGTTTGTATGTCCTGATTGCACCTCCCGATGGAGAAGGTGCAAGCTGTACCTCTGTTGAACCTGAGTCTGAGTCCGTAATGGTCGTGTTCGCCCACTTGTGCTAACAAGATTTATCCTGAATTAATTGTATGTTGGCCTGAATATTGTTAATTTAGAATGTTTTAGATTCTAATGCTTCAATGCTTTTAATAAAATTATTTTAATTGATGAATTCCATTGAACTTAATAAACTTTTTTTTGTCTCCGTGAACTGAAATGTTTAATGATAATATTTAGTCTTTAAATTAATCAGGCTACCTAAAATAATTTCCTACAATAATTTGGCGACAATATGGAATGATCTTGGAGCCAATGGTCGACTGAACACTGCACCACCCTCCCAACTCCCCTTCCCCGGAACGGTGAGTTCACACTTTATAATTTTTGCCATTTTTAGTAGCGGGGGAAGCACTCTCTGAATCACCGGGTCTATCAGAGTCATTGTGGGTCACAAAGGCAAAAAATACTTTCAGAAAGTTTTATGGGTGCAAAGGTGGTGGAAGGGATAATAACTTACCCACATGCAGTAGGTTCCGTAAAAACACATTGATTATATAGAACTGGTGAAGGGCACGTAAAACAGCAAAGATAAAGGGAATTTATTTTGCTGAGACAGCTGTACAACAATTAGTGAAAACAGACCATGTACTCTGATCAGGGAGCTTGCTCACTGGGAGAGTTTTGAGAGAAGTATATAGAATGTTAGGGATTGAACTGAAATTTGATTTTTTGGAAACAAATCTTACTCATGGCTGCCCAAAGGCTGGAAAGGAGTTTGTTACTTCGAATATGTAATCCCACAATTTTACCAGTTTTACCAGTGGATCTACTGCACGTCGACCTACTGCTGTGGCAACAGATTATTCCTTTCAAATAATGGTGCCAGGGTATCAATACAATTGGAAAATACTATTAATAACTTAGAAAAGGTAACTAATGACACAGCTACTGATTTATCAGAAATCAATGATGAAATGGTGGCAATATGCACGTTTGTGTTGGAGAATCGGCTGACATTTGTAATTCATTCTTATTGCAGGAGGAGGAAATTCACTTTGATTGTACCGAAATGCTGCACCTACATGTCAAATATTTTGGAGAAGATTGCCAATCTGGTAATTTATAATCGGAAGGAGTCAAGAAGTTAAGAAAAATATGTAGCCAGTTCTCTCCGAAACTAATGGACAACAGGAAAGATTGGAAACTTGGGAAAGAACACACTAATTGAACTTTTGATCTTTGTGTACTCAGGTGTTCTATCCCAAAGCAGACAGTAGCAAGAGCAGCATTGGCCAAAAAAAAGGAAGAAATTCAAATGTCTTCAACTTCTGTAGGTGCTCCAACTTATGAGAACAAAACACTAGTGCATTATTTTTAAAAAAAACTTTCTTTATTAACTAAAACCAATTAATATGTTTTGGACATTTTGAAGGATTAATATAGTTGCAATAATACATTGATTAAAGGAAATTGGTATGACGAATATGCTTTGCAATACGACTGATGGAATCTATGGTTAAAAGTAAAGGAGCAGCAAATCAATGACCCAGGTGAGGGACTGTTTATATCCAGACAAGTCGGTCACCTCCTTTCTTACTGTTCCGAGTCTGTTTACCCAAGCTCCAAATTTTAGATCATATTGGTATAACCAATATGGCCAACACAGGGGGAATTTTAAATAGGAATTAAAAGTAGAAATGACTAGGTAAATTAGAAATTAGTTTTAGGAATAATTGAACTACATCCCGGTACCACTAATATTGAATATTTGAGGTCAATGTGCAAGATAAATTCAAACTAAAATGAAAAGTGTAGAAACATAATGGACTTTTTGAAACAGAAACAGAAACATAAAGTATGAAATATTCTGGGACAAAAGTCAGTCAGCTAGTCAATTTCAGAATTAAGAAAACCTGTTAAGAAAACTGAATGTGTAGTTGAGAATTCTGATTAATGCTATATTCTCAACTTCAGGATAATTGGTAGCTAATGTTTCAATATATGGTTTCAGAATAGCACAAAATATTTAAGTAACGTATTAGTAATGTTTTCTAAGAGATGAATTTGTTTCGTTCAGAAATGAATTTGTAACAGGACTGTAAAATGAAAGTGTATTCATGAAAAAGATCAACACAAGTTAGGCGTAAGTAATGCAACAAAGTAAATTACCAATGCATATCTAAACTGAGCAAAATAAGCCCAGTAGATAAAGATGCCTTCAATAAAACTGATTTAGATTGCGAAGAGAAATGCTAAATCATAAGAAGCTATATTGGGAACGATTACCTCTGTAAAACAGACAGACTAATAACATATTTGTATTTTAAGGTGTCAAAGATTATTAATTGAAAGACGTATCATCAGTAGATTGACAGACCAGTGAATGTGAAATTACTGTTAATTAAATGTGGGGCTCATTAATCTGATGAAAAAATAACTTTGGCATTTATTTGGAGACTGATACTGGACTACAAGAGACAGTGAGGAAGTGAGATTAGTTTGGGAGTGGATACAGAGAGATTAGGATCCAGTGTGATTAGTTCAGGGCTATGGGAGCTATGGGAGAAAGCGGGCAGTGCAGACTCCACGCAGGCAGTCACCCGAGGCTGGAATCAAATCCCTGTTCCTGGCTCTGCGATACAGCAGGGCTAACAACTGTACCATGCTCCCATTGTTTCACTGACATATATAAGAATATAAGAACAGAAGAAATAGGAGCAAGTATAGGCCATCCAGCCCTTCGAGCCTGCCCCGCATTCAATAAGATCATGGCTGATCTGCAGTGGATCAGTTCCACTTTCCCGCTTTCTCCCCATAACCCTTAATTCCCTTGTCTATCAGAAATCTATCTATCCGTGACTTAAATATATTCAACAAACTAGCCTCCACTTCAATGGGCAGATAATTCCAGAGACTCACCACCTTTTGAGTGAAGATGTTCCTCCTCAACACCGATCTAAATTGCCCCACCTCTTTATTTTGAGGCTGTGCCCTCCTGATTTGCTATCCTTTCTAAGCGGGAAATATCTCTCTCCCTCTACCCTATCTAGCCCCCTCATTATCTCGTAAGTCTCTATAAGATCCCCCTCAACATTCTAAACTCCAATGAGTACAATCCAATGAGTATTCAATCTCTCCTCATAGGCTAACCCCCTCATTTCTGGTATCAGCCTCGTGAATCTTCTCTGCACTCCCTCCTTTCGCAAATGCGGCGACCAAAACTGCACACAGTACTCCAGTGCCCTGTACAGTTGCAGCAAGACCTCCTTGCTTTTATACTCTATCCCCTTACTATAAAGGCCAGCATTCCATTCACCTTCTTGATCACCTGCCGCACGTGCAGATTTGTGCACAAGAACCCCCAGACCCCTCTGTACCATAGCAGCTTTTATTTCTAAAAATAATAATCCCTCCCACTTTTATTTCTACCAAAACCGATAACTTCACATTTGCTAATATTATACTCAATCTGCCAGCTCCTCGCCCACTCACTCAGCCTATCCAGATCTCTCTGCACAGCTTCCGCCCTTTCCACGCAATTTGCTTTTCCACTCATCTTCGAGTCATCAGCAAATTTCTTTACCCTATTCAGCCCCCTCCTCCAGATCGTCTATGTAAATGGTAAAAAGTTGAGGCCCCAGCACCGATCCCTATGGCCCTCCACTAGTTACCAATTGCCAACCAGAATAACACCCATTGATTCCAATTCTCTGTTTCCTCTTAACCCTCTATCCACGCTCACACCTTATCCCCAACTCCGTGCACCCAACTTGAAGCTTGCAAACAAAAATGAGATTAATTGACAGGAAACATGTTTTTGATACCTCAGGACTCTTGTTTGTTCTTTGCTTTATTCAGTGTTCTGACAATCAGTTTCACCGGATATGTCACTGCTTTCTGAACCTGTTCTCTGAACTTAGACTGAGTCACACCATAAATGAATGTGTTTGTGCAGCAATTTATAAACAGCAGCATAGATCCAATAGTTGAAAACAGAATTTGTGGAAATGACTTGTACATTGACCCTTTAAATCTGGTATAAAGTACATCTACAACATTGACACTCCACAGGAGTATGAAAGCAGCAGATATGGCGAAGATTAGAACTATAGACTTCCTTCTGCTCTCCATTTCTGGGTCATTCTCTCCCTTGCTCTGTCCCCTTAGTCTATTACATGCTTGACTGGTCACTAAAATGTGTCTGACTGCCAGGGCGTTGATCAACCGAATTGGAATGAATGGGATTACTGGGGTGACAATCTTTTCGAAAGAGAAATATGCCTTCCACCCAGGATGAGTAAATAAGCCTGGTGTTAGTTTACTAAACCATGGTACATTATCAACAATCACCCGAGGGACACACACAAAGTACCAAGGGATGCATTTCAGAAAGGCCAGAATGAAGATTGTTGCTAGAACCACAAGTGAAGTCTTCATTGTGCAATATTTTTCCTTTAGCTTTGGGAGACTAATGGCCACAAATCGATCAAATGTGAAGGCGACAGTGAACCAGACAGAATAATCTGTGGCTGCCTCCGACAGAACTTTCTTAACAGCCTTGACAGGTGTGATGTCCAGGAAGGACACTGGGAAATGAAATTGATTAACTTGTCCAAGTATGACATCAATGATAACATAAAGTAGATCTGCAACTGCCATTGCCATGAGATAACGAGTGGTGATGGCGGCAAGGCCACACTTTTCCCCAGAGAGGATCACGATTGTCACTAAATTAACTGCAAAAGACAAAGGAAATTGATGCAAAAAATTAACGATTATTCATTCATTGTGGCTTTATCAGACAGTAATTATTTTATGAGCAAAGGCTGTGTTGTTAGCGATTAAATTTGCAAATTGGAAAACAGCAAAGTCACCCCAGTATCAAAGAAAGAATGGAGAGATAAATTCATCTAATGGATCCTTGTGAGTAAGAATTCTTCGGAGGGTCAGTATTTGAAACTGATAAAACCTATTATACTCAACAATATTATTGTAAAAGATAACATGAATGGACAAAGGCAACATGGATTATTGAAAGAGGAATTATGGATGACAAACCGTCAGTGGTGGTGGAGGCGAATTCAGTAGGGTCTTTTAAGTGACTTCTGAATGAGTATATGGGACTTCATAGGATTGAGGGTTATAGCTAAGCCTAGTAGGTATGGCGCAACTTGCGGACCAAAGGGCCTGTTTGTGCTGTAGTTTTTCTATGTTTCTAACACATTATTTTTTGAGGACTTTGCTTCGGGAAAGGGGAAGTGGATATTCTGAAGACAATCATTCAGATACCACACGAAATAAGTGCAACTGGTTGAACAGGTAATATATTGGAATTTAATAGCGACAAAATGTGCAGAATATATTGAGGAATTCACTGTTCATTATCCAGATGTGATGCAGTTTCTGTTTTTAGAGGACCACCAAAGTCAGTACTTGGGCCAGAGTTGTCCTCAATCCACCGTGCTTGATGGATGAAATTAAAATATTTCCGTAATTGCTGATTGTGCAATTTTGAGATTTTTGGGAAATGTTATCGGGTGTATTCAATTCAGGTTTGGTGTCATTTTTAGCATACTCCAGCACGGAATCAGTAGCACTATGTATATCAAAATAGTTAAATATGTGCTACGTTAAATATGTTTCACACACAGCCTTAAAAAAATGAAATCTGGGGTGTTCTCAACCTATCCCACACTAAAATGACCATCATCCCACTTTGTGGAATCTAATTCTCATTGTACCTATAAGTCTTTGAAAATAGAAACAGTTAAATTTCGGAAGTAAATCTGGCTGCACGTTTCTATAAAATATCGGCTCTTCAAAAGTCTGACATTCAGGAGAAAGAGCAGCAGTTACAACGCAAAATGTATAATGTATTCCCGGTCCTGAAGCAAAATATTTCCCTATCTGGATAGAAATGATTCGTTGAAGTAAATGCAAATACATAACCGACCTTTAGAGTATGTCCTCTTGTCTTTGTGAGCTGCACATCCAATCTGCTGTTTTAAATCCGTTCAGACAGCAGCTGCAAAGCTCTGTCCCAATGAGTATATTGTGTAAATAGTGAAAGATTGTTGAGTTCTGCGTGCAGAAGAATCTAGATCATTGCGCGTGAGTTGGAAATGGCTGATATGAGATTTATTTGAAAAAGTAATATTGTCTTGTGATTCGCTGTGAGGAAAATGCAAGATCTGAATAACAAAGTGATGGTATAATTTTTAGAGGCATTGATGAAACTCTATCTGTAATACAAAACACAGTGTGTCATCCTTATTTACACAATGAGTAACGTAAGTTGGAAAAATTCAGACAAGTTTGACCAGGAAGGATTTAGAGGCATGACTTCTAACCACTGGAGTTCCTTATACTGAAATGCACCTGAATTGAAAGCTTAACGGCATTTTTTTGACAAATTGCAAATAGAGACAATGTTGTTTCCTGTGGAAGATTATAGAATGAATGGTGCTGTTTATAGAAAAAGAAAAGCTAATAATCTAGATTTTAAAAATGAATATGGAACTGCCTAGCTGGCTGTGTTGGATTTAACTATCAATTATCTGCAGTTTAATGAGGGCTTAAATAGCTGTGAGTAATCTGAGACTTGTTAACCTGTTGAGTGAATCATTTCAGCTCTATTTAAGAAATGGGCATGAACGTGAACTCAGAGGGAGCTTTGCGCACCAACATTGGGAGATAGCAGCCATCCAGAGTGAGGCACACTGAGTGTTGGTATCAGGATTTTGGAGCTGACTTAGAATTCAGTGCAGAGGCAAAGTGGTGATTGTTGTATTTTCTCCCTTGCTTGTAATTTTAGAATCTTCCGAGTGGTCCTGCCCCACTGCAGTGGTAGAGGGCAGAAGAAGCAGAGTTGATTGGTTCAGTTTGGGCAAATAGTTAATCATTTGATCACAGATAGTACCATGGGCCTTTTTTGTGGTTCATTCTTTGTAAGGTTTATTTTCGGTTGGAGTAATAAGGACCAGGAACGAATAACCCTTGAGAAAAGAAGTCAGAATCCTTGAGTATGTCATAAAATCTTATATTAAGCACCTTTGATAGATGCTCCATTTTGGAAATCCTGCTCAATACGACAGGAACTACAGATTCAGACATTTAATACATATGCTTGGCTAAAGAGCCAATCGTGCAGTGCTATCGTCTATAGGATTATGACTGTGTACCTCTCAGTCAGAATCTGACTGGTGCCAGCACCTGAGCAGGAAGTGTCTCCAGTTGCACCTCCTGGAACCCCGCATTTCAGAGATGAAGCAGCACCTGGGGACACTGTAGAACATTCATGAGGTGCAGAACATTGAAGATGGCATGTACAGAGGTGTGGTCACACTGCGGCCCAGACTCCATAGGAAGGTGACCATTAGGCGGAGCTGGAGAGCTCAACAGATGGGCAGGAAACTCCTTTGGCTACTCCTCTGCAAAACGGAAGTGCCATTTTGGACAATATTGAGGGGAATTGCCTTTCAGTTTAAAACAACAGTCAAATCCGTTGCACCATGATTGGTTCTATTGTAGAAGGGAGGAATGAAAAAAAATTGAGATTGCATGAGTTAAAGGAGATTCAGTTGCAAGTGCAACATGTACGCATTTCTGTGACAGCAAGTAAGACTCCAAGACAGTTTGTTCTCTCACTGTCTCGGAGCATTTACTGGACATTGCTGGAGGGTGAGCAGTCAGTTCTCATAGTTTCAAAGACATAAGGAATAAAACGGGATTATGTCCTAAAAGCAGCATATGAGGAGCTAAGAAGTCGTCTGCTAAGACTCAACTATCGTGATTTCAAGTTTACTCCCATGATTCATGCTACTCAGATTAGAAATAGGAGATTATATTGGATGAATTTGTGGCTGATGAGATGGTGTGAGTGGGAGGGTTTCAGATTACTGGGACTTTGGACTAGTTGGGGTAGATATGGGAACCTGCACAAACTGAACAAGTTACTAAGGCTTAAAGCAAATATTTAGTGTAGTTGTTTCAAATTAGCAGAAGACTGAAAAAACACCAAATTAACCGTTAATACCAAAATGCAATGGAAACAAACAAGGGCAATATCATATCCTTTCCAAAGAAATGATAACTGGCTTACATACAGATTCTGTTAGCAGGACACGTTCAGTTTAGAGTATCCAATATTTGCACTCAAATCCACTTACTTTGTAATTATAGTCTAATACAGGGGTCAGGATGGTGAACACTTAGAACATTACAGCGCAGAACAGGCCCTTCGGCCTTCAATGTTGTGCCGACCAAAATAAAAAGCAATGCCCCTCCAAACTAAACCATTCCCTTCTCTTCCATATACTTATCAACTTGCCAATTTTCTTTTCAAGGCAAAAGGGAGCGAGGGAGAGAGGATGTGAAGGTGGAATGGAGTGAAGATGGAATCAAAATTGTGCCTCTGACTTGCATATAGAAAGAAGTTTCAAGGAAGCTAACCCTAGATATAAACTGGATATAAGTTTTGAAGGAAAATACCCATCTGCTTTGAGCATAAGGCAGCTGGAGTTCACTGCAATGATAGAAATTGAATGAAATGGACATACACGGAACTGGAAATTTGGAGCTTATTTTTGAACTCGGGTGGGAGAATGTCCCTGTGTTTTGGGGGCGTCGGGAAAGAATGAGTCAGGGATAAGGATCTCCTAAGTCAAAATGGGAAATTGATTTCAAAGAGCGGATTGGAGGGGTAAAAGTTTGAAGACCAAACCGATACATTTTGATGAATAGACTCAAATCCAATTTTTAAATATACTTTGAATCGCAACATTCTAAATTCTCAATGTGATGATGCAACTTTTATTTTTCCAATCGATTCAGTCAATGTCGAAAAGATAATGAAAGAAAACAGATACACGATGTATCTGTAATCCAGTAATCATCATAACAGATTAATCATTGGAATGAAAGTTAATTAATGTTTCTCTTCTATTTAAATCAGAACATATAATAACTCAAAATATGTGTAGATTAATTCATACAACATATGTTTTGGCAAAATGAAAATGGAAATAATAAGTAGTGAGCAAATACTCAACAGACAACAAGATATGGGGATTTGGGGATTGAATTTAGGAGCCGCAGCATCATGTTGCAACTGTACAAAACTCTAGTGCGGCTGCACTTGGAGTATTGTGTGCAGTTCTGGTCCCCACATTATAAGAAAGATGTGGAGGCATTGGAGAGGGTACAGAGGATGTTTACCAGGATGTTGCCTGGTATGGAGGGCAGGTCCTATGAAGAGAGGTTGAAGGAGTTGAGGTTGTTTTCGTTAGAAAGGAGGCGGCTAAGAGGGGATCTTATTGAAGCATATAAGATGATTAGAGGTTTAGATAGGGTGGACAGTGATAGCCTGTTTCCTAGGATGGAAAAAGCTAGCACGAGGGGACACAGCTTTAAATTAAGGGGTGATAGTTATAGGACGGATATCAGAGGTCGGTTCTTTACCCAAAGGGTGGTTCGGGAGTGGAATGCCCTGCCTGCAGCAGTTGTAGATGCGCCAAGTTTGGTGGCGTTTAAGAGGTTAATTGATAAGTATATGGAAGAGAAGGGAATGGTGTAGTTTGGAGGGGCATTGCTTTTTATTTTGGTCGGCACAACATCGAAGGCCGAAGGGCCTGTTCTGTGCTGTAATGTTCTATGTTCTATGTTCTATGTTCTATATCTTGTTGCCTTATTTCAAGTTAACTATTGGTTAGATTACTCCAATAGACAATAAACACTGGCTTCGTAAGGGACTTAGAGATTGCACTAATCAGACTCAACCTATATTTCAGAGCAACTGGAATAGAGAAACAACCAGCAGTGAGGCACATTGGTTGCAAAAAAAAAGAAAATGGAGTTTCGGCAATAAACAGATTTACACTTATTGAGGAACGTTGGAAAGTAGTTTTCCATAAGGATTAGCACTGAGATCGCGGATCTTAAATATTTACATCAGCAACATAGATTGCGATAGCAGACACTTAATTTCAAGACACCTGAACACATAAAAAAAGTAAATATTTCCAATGGTCATTTAATGCTCAGCGTTAGTTTCAACATTTTGCAAGAAGTAACATTTCTTCCCACTTACTTTGCAATTAACATTTCTAATAGGGTTCAATAGGTTTTATGCTTCATTGGAATTGTTTCAAACATCTTCTAACATAGCTTCATAACATATAGAACGTAGAATACTACAGCACAAACCGGCCCTTCAGCCCACAAGTTGCGCCGATCATACCCATACCTACTAGGCCATAGAACTATCTGTAACTCCCAATCTCATTTAATCCTATGTACTCATTCAGAATTCTTTTAAAAGACCCCAGTGAGTTCACCTCCACCACCAATGGCAGCCGATTCCATTCACTCACCACCACCATTGCTGCCCAGCACCTTAAACCTGTCTCGTTTCGTAACAACCATTTCAGCCCTGGGAAATAGCCTCCGAGAATCCACCCTATCTATTCCTCTCAACATTTTATAAACCTCTATCAGGTTGCCTCTGAACCTTCGTCTCTCCAGGAAGAAGAGACCTAATTTCCTCAACTTATCTTCATAAGGCCTGCCTCCCAATCCAGGCAACATCTTTCTAAATCACCTCTGCACCCTCTCAATAGCTTCCACATTTTTCCTGAAGTGAGGTGACCAGAACTCCACACAATACTCCAAGTGGGGTCTGACAAGGGTCTTATAAAGTTGCAGCATTACCTCTGTACTCCAAAACTCAACTCGATTAATGAAGGCCAGTACACCATACGCTGTCTTGACCACAACCTCCAGTTACGAGGCCGATTTAAGAATCCTATGGACGCGGACCCCAAGATCTTTCTGCTCCTCTACACTGCTAAGACTTCTACCCTTGATATTATACTCCTTCATCTCATTGTTCCTGCCAGAATGGACCGCAACATATTTATCTGCGTTGAAGTCCATCTGCCACTTCGCCCATTCTTGCATCCTATCCATGTCTTACTGCAACTTCTGACATCCCTCCAGACTATTCACAACACCACCAACCTTCGTATCATCGGCAAACTTACTAACCCATCCTTTCACTTCTTCATCCAGGTCATTTATGAAAATAACAACCAACGTTCCTAGAACAGATCCCTGGGGCACTCCACTGGTGACCAATCTCTCTCCTGAAAAAGACAATTCCACAGCCACTCTGTCTTCTGCAGGCAAGCCAGTTATGGATCCACAAGGCCCCTTTAATCCAATGCCCTCTCAACTTCTCAAGCATGGGAGACCTTATCAAATGCCTTGCTGACATCCATGTAAACCACATCCACCGCTCTTCCTTCGTCAATGTGTTCAGTCACATTTTCAAAGAACTCCACTAGTCTCGTAGGTACGACCTGCCCTTGACAAAGCCATGTTGACTATTTCTGATCAAGCTAAACTTCTCTAAATGTTCATAAATCCTGCCCCTCAGGATCCTCTCCATGAACTTACCACCACTGAGGTCAGACTCACTGATCGGTAATCCTCGGGCTATCCCTGTTCCCTTTCTTGAAATTATGAACTACATCCGCAATCCTCCAATGCTCCAGAACCCTTCTTGTCTCCAATGACGACGTAAAGATCAATGGCCAGGGGCTCTGCAATCACTTCCCTCACCTCCCACAGTAGCCTGGTGTACATCCCATCCGGTTCCGGTGACTTATCTATCTTGACAGAATTTAAAAGTTCCTACTCATCTTCTTTCTTAACAACCACATACTCAATCTTTTCAGTCTGCTACAAACTTGCAGTACAACTTCCCAGATCACTTTCCACCATGAAAACCGAGGCAAAGAACTCATTAAGCACCTCTGCCATTTCTTCTGGTTCCACTCAAACATTTCCTCCTTCACCTTTTAAAGGTCCAATCCCTTCAAATCACCCTTTTACTCTTACATATTTGTAGAACGCCTTGGGCTTCTCCTAAATCTTACCTTCCAATACCTTCTCATGACCCCTTATGGCTGTCCTAATTTGCTTTTTAAGCTCCTTTCTGCAAACTTTATACTCCTCAAGATCCTTAACATCTCTCTTTTCTTTCTTAACACCTAGAATAACCCAAACCTAGCACTAGAGTTCATTTTCAGAGGAATAGAATGAAAATATTTTAAATTAAGTAACACAATAGTTTATTTTTACAACACTGTATTCCTTCTGTAAATGGTATGTTCCATCTTGAGTTTAATCCCATCTTGGGATTGAATTTAGGAGCCGTGAGGTTATGTTACAACTGTACAAAACTCTGGTGCGGCTGCACTTGGAGTATTGCGTACAGTTCTCGTTACTGCATTATAAGAAAGATGTGGAAGCATTGGAAAGGGTGCAGAGGAGGTTTACCAGGATGTTGCCTGCTATGGTGGGAAGGCCTTATGAGGAAAGGCTGAGGGGCCTGAGGTTATTTTCATTAGAGAAAAGAAGGTTATGCGGTGACCTAATTGAGGCGTATAAGATGATCAAAGGACTGGATAGGGTGGATAGTGAGAGCCTTTTTCACCTACTTTGGGGGCATTCAAATGGTCGGTGGATAGGCATATGGATGATATTGGAATAGTTTAGGTTAGAGGGTACACTGGCCGGCGCAGCATCTAGGGCCGAAGGGCCTGTACTGCGCTGTAATGTTCTATGTTCTATCTTGGAACTGATATATTGATAGTCTGGATCAATCCCACTAATTCTATATCACCCATCCAAGGACTGAAATAAGTCAACTATTAATGCTACAAAGAAACACAAGTTACTCAATGAATGGCAAAGAAGACAGCTCACCTATGTTGAAGTGTTGAACATTGATATTCTTTTTACAGTTTTTGATGATTGATCCTAATCTTAAAGTTAAAAACTCAATAGTTTTTTTAGGATTGGAAATAAGATAAAACTGCAGAAATAATTGATGGCAGTTCTTAAAACAAATTACATTACTGATCCACAATGAAGCACAAATAGCACCAGATCAGCATTCCACATTATCAGCCACGCAGAGGAAAAAAAGGCTCACACAAATTTATACACCTATAATGATTGTCCTCACTCACCTGGAACACCTATGGCGGCAATGGTTGGGTAGAATATTTCTTGGATTTTACTCAGGCTGTCCCTCATTTTCAAGGTGATATGTCCTTGTGGCGCAGCAATATTCCATGCATCAAGTTCTGAAGTGGTACTTTCCAAACGCCTTTAATTTATTCATCGTGCAGGCACCTCTGGGATACTGAAATTGCAACATACTTTCATTTAGATTTTTTTTTCATGAACATAACGATTACGACATTGAATTCACTGGTGTTACGTATTTTCCTCTAATGTGGCTTTGCCACGCTTGAAAGACTGGGCAATGGCACAAATATTATTGTAGCTAATAATATTCGAAGCTGTATTCTCCTCCCAAACTTTCAGTTATTCAAAAATCAGAATATTTCATTTTTGAGAGTCTGCATCAGTCTGTGCTTTTTGGAGAGTAAATTTCAATTTGAGATTCCATGTTAGGTGAAGAGGCTCTTTCCGATTGTAGAATCTGGGAGGGTAAACAGTATTAATTCAATTCCAAATGTTTCTGCTCTATCAGGTTGCAGTTCACTTTTCAAAATACAGCTTTGGCAGTTGACGTTATGAACGTTTTAGATGCGCTTTATTGTTCAAAGTAATACATCTAATACATTAGAATACATTGTGTTCTTTAAAACAAGTCTCTATGATCCATTTCACACTTTATTCCCACGATGACACATTTGAGAGGCTTTTTTTCAAGTCACTCACATCCTTTGGTCTAACACATTATGCTGCAGAGTATATGCGACAGACATAAATATCTACCTTGCAACCTGCACCTTAACCTAGAAACTATCCAACTGCAGTGGAACATCGCTTCGTGCTATTTTAGTCTCCAGCATTATCATATCCAGCTGAAATATGAAGTATTCCACTAAGTATCACATTACACTGGCTACTTTAGCTCTTCAATCTCCTCTGCACAAGAGCATACGTATGTTGCAACAAACTCGACTTATCACAATAATCACACCACTTTATGATAGATGAAAATTGCTACTTTCCATCCTAAACCTCTTTTTTTAACAATATAACATGCATCTGTATTGTTGAAGAAGAGGACTGTACTATATTCTTCAGTGTATTTCAGAAGAAGGTGCCAATTTGTACTTTTGAAGAACATCAGGTACTCTCCATTCCAAAGTATAATTCATATTTATTTATTAAGCTTCAGAAAGCATTGTTATCTGTCTCTGGGCCCGTTGTTTCATTCTATACACCCAATCTTACAGCAGATGAATATTCTTGTCTCCCATTCCTCTCTATTCATCACATGACCAAAATCTGAAATGTAGGAAAGATTTATGTTTTAAATCGCGTTGTAGTTCTATATCAAATTATTAACTTGATACATTGCATACTATTTATTAAAAGTATATTTACATTCACTGTGTCAGAATATGATTGTGTTTAATTCCACACGACTGAGCATAGAGTGTGCCATACATTATTGCTGAAGAAAAAAAACGCATTTGATCCATTGTTCTAAAGCTAGTTCGGTTCGACAAATTAAGCTGCACTGCTGGAAAAAAACAGCCCCTTTATCCTAACAACAACATAGGTCAACTTTGAAATAATACCCCCTTGTTTAATTCCATTATTTTTCCAAAATTATACATTACAGCCCTTCTGTTTACATCATCGACGTTGTTATTCACAAAAACTCTTCCAGAAGACAAAGAACTTATCAATATGTTTTATTCTATGTAGGTACAGAGTTACTACCCTCAATGCATTTTCCAGCTTTATCTGAGAACATTTTTGTGCTCCATGTAACTCTTGTATTCACATTCGTACGTCAGTCACTCTGTGAGCCGTGCGCCTCCATCTTATATTTGACTCAATTGTTCACAACTAGAATCCAAACTGAAGAAGAAGATTGCTGTCCTTTATTCTGCTCCATAATATAACATGTTCATAGCACCATATCTGTATGTATTGCAGCTAATTGTATTGATGTTGTACTGCACTGCATACACAAACACACACTATTATACAAGGTTCGGTTTTAAAGCAAAATAAAACATGCATCTACATTAGACAACATGGACAGAGATTTACTTGTGTTTAATCCTGTGCTATACCTATCCTGGGAGCATTTGAAGCAAGCAGTATAAATGGAGCTGCACTCCGCGTATAACACGTCCCTCTTCCTTCTTCTTCCATCCTTTCTCAGTACCATATCTAGCTTGGTTGTATTACAACTATCAGTTTTCGGTTCTTCGTATTTTATCTGCATTGTCAAGTTCATTACTATTAGGGGATCTCAGTACCGGAGTACAAGTGGTAAACACCCTTCTTATATGCACTATATTAGTTTCTCTCTGTAACGTTTCTTCTAACCACCATAGATTTGCATAACCATAGCCCTTTATGCATAGACTATCGCTATCCCCTTTCTTGTTTGGAGTACCATTTATGCATCCATACCATTGGGTGCCATTCAATTCTACCATTGGGAACACTCCCATGCCCTTCTCTTTAGTGTGATTAGGTGCCCAACTCTCTTCCAGCCATTTGACATCCCCTGTCCTACTCACATTTTCCTCCATCTAACAGCTCATTTTCCTGAGCTAACATTAACCTGTAGCGCTATACTGTCGTTGTGCTGTATTATAAACTTAGCGATCCAGCTGCCTACTGAACATCCCAGTTCACCTTCAAAATTTGTTCTGGCTATGGGCAGGTCATCTGACTCTCTACTGCTACCTCCCATTCTCAGTAGGCAGCCTAACACCAAACATATTACTCCCTTCATCTTTCTTAGTTAATCTCTTTCTTCCAACGGGTAGGTACGTTCTGACCTTCTTTTCCTCTGTCTGTAGTATTCTTGTACTGTCTGATTAAAATATACACAAAAGACTACTATGGTTACAACTATCCATAGAATAAAAGCCCAAGTTGGTATACAAATCCAATAGTTATACATTTGTCCCATGTTTTACAGCATTTCTGCTATATTCACGACAGTTCCATCGGCGCTATGTCTCAGAGAATTCTTTACACGTTCTATGACACTTCTTTTTTCTCTGTCTGATCATCAGGGTAATAAAGTTTGCATTGAGTGGCGTGTCAGGGTATTTTTCCAACTTCAATGCTGTTCTAGTCGTTAGCAGCACTTGGTATGGTCCTTTCCACCTAGGAGAGAAAGATTCCTTTGTTAACGTCTTTACCAATACCTGATCACCTGGCTTAAAGGGATGCATGTTTCCCTCCGTTATAGGAGCCTGGGCCTGTCTGGCTTTGGCATGTAACCGGGCTGCTGTTTCACACATGGCCTGAGCAAACCTTAAAGTAGAACAAAGAACAAAGAATAAAGCAGCATGGGAAACAGGCCCTTCGGCCCAACGGGCTGGCGCCGCCACCCCGATGTTCCCACCTCTACCCGTGATCCCTGTCTATATTTATAGATCTATGGATTAAAAACCAAATTTGAGACAATTTAGGGAGAATTTGTTTTGCCAATTAGCCTAAGAGCACATCTTTGGGATGTGGGAGGAAACCGGAGCTCCCGGAGAAAACCCACGCAAGCACAGGGAGAATGCACAAATTCCCACAGACACAGGCCCAAATCCACGTACCTGCACAGCACAGTGATAGTCACTGAGCTGTCGTGGTGCCCATCAAATGGTCCAGGTCAAGCGTACACTAATGAGGTGAAGCACTAGGATACTCTAAAAAAAATCCAAGACCAGCCCTCTCACGACCCATTGCGTGTATGCCCCTTGTTAGACAACAAGGTGGACCAAAGTACCTGTAGGATAAAAACAAGTACATCAATATCATCATCTATTTACACACTTCCCAGGGCCTCCCAAGGCTCATGATCCCTATTTTAAATCAGTTTTCTATACCCCTCCATTCCCATTCTGCTCATGTGCCCATCTAAGTATTTCTTATATGACTCCAGAGTACCTGCCTCCACCACTTTACTTGGCAGCACATTCCATACCCCCACCACCCTCTGTGTGAAAAACCTCCCTCTAGCATCCAAATTATACCTTACCCCCCTCACCCTAAGCCAGTGACCCCTCATGCTATTCGAGTCCATCCTAGGAAAAAGCTTAACCCTGTTTACTCTATTTATAAGTTGGTGGTGTGGTAGATAGTGAAGAGGGGTGTTTTAGTTTACAGAGTGACTTGGACAAGTTGCAGAGCTGGGCCGAGAGGTGGCAAATGTAGTTTAATGTGGAAAAGTGTGAGGTAATGCACTTTGGCAGGAACAATAAATGTGTAGAGTATAGGGCTAATGGTAGGGCTCTTAATAGTGTTGAGGAACAGAAGGATCTTGGTGTATGTCTCAATAGATCCCTGAAAGTAGGCAGTCAAGTGGATAAAGTTGTTAAGAAGGCATATGGAGTCTTAGCTTTTATTGGTAGGGGGATTGAATTTAGAGCCGCAGCATCATGTTGCAACTGTACAAAACTCTAGTGCGGCCGCACTTGGAGTATTGTGTGCAGTTCTGGTCCCCACATTATTAGAAAGATGTGGAGGCATTGGAGAGGGTACAGAGGAGGTTTACCAGGATGTTGCCTGGTATGGAGGGCAGGTCTTATGAAGAGAGGCTGAGGGATTTGAGGTTGTTTTCGTTAGAAAGGAGTCGGCTAAGAGGGGACCTTATCGAAACATATAAGATGATTAGAGGTTTAGATAGGGTGACAGTGATAGCCTTTTTCCTAGGATGGAGAAAGCTAGCACGAGGGGACACAGCTTTAAATTAAGGGGTATGAGTTATAGGACGGATATCAGAGGTAGGTTCTTTACTCAAAGAGTGATTAGGGAGTGGAATGCCCTGCCTGCAGCTGTTGTAGATGCGCCACGTTTGGTGGCGTTTAAAAGGTTAGTTGATAAGTATATGGATGAGAAGGGAATGGTTTAGTTAGGAGGGGCATTGCTTTTTATTTTGGTCGGCACAACATCGAAGGCCGAAGGGCCTGTTCTGTGCTGTATTGTTCTATGTTCTATGTTCTATAACCCTCATAATCTTGTACACCTCTATTAGATCTCTTCTAAGTCTACGTCTTTCTAAGGAAAACAATCCCAATTTGCCTAACCTCTCCTCGTAACTCAGACCTTCCATACCAGGCAGCATCCTGGTAAACCTCCTCTGCACTCTCTCCAGAGTCTCCACGTCCTTCCAGTAGTAAGGTGACCAGAACTGGACACAGTATTCCAAATGAGGTCTAACCAGCGTTTTATACAACTGCAACATTAAAGGCCAGCTCTTGTACTCTATACCCCTTCCTATAAAGGCTAACATACCATATGCTTTCTTCACAACCCTCTCTACTTGCTCTGCCACCTTCAGAGATTTGTTCACCTGCACCCCCAGGTTCTGCTTTGTTTGTAGCTGGGGGTTTCGTTGCTAACGTAAAATGAGGGACCGAGTCTTTCACCCAAAATTGTGATCTCTGATGCTTTGTCAGGTGAACCTCTGCCCCAATTCCTTGGGGTCCGAAATATTTGTGGGGGGATCCTTCGAACTTCTCTTCTTTCCCCAAGTACGACTGTACCAGTTCCTTATAATCTGCCGTGTCTTCATGTGTGAAGCAGGCAGTGCAATGGAGCCGTGCCTTTTCGCTACTAGTTTGTAGGATATATTTCAATCCGTTAACCACTGAATCAGTAATTTGGTCTAATACTATCCATAATTGTCGCATTATTTGCGAATACGCGTTGCCATCCAATTGCCAACAATACAAAATTGGCTCTTGTTTGTCAGTATCTGGGGTAACGGTAGGGATAGCATCAGCAAAATACTGATGCGCATGCGCCAAGGGCAGTTCCATGAACATTCCTTCCTTTGTACAGTAAATAGTCGCTCCCAATTTACAAAGGGCGTTTCGTTCCAATAGGGGGAGAGGGGCTGTTTTAGAGATGATAAGGGTGTCTGTTATCCTGTTTCCTTGTATTTCTAAATCTACTGGCAGGGACAGAGATTCTTGCATAGGGATTCCGGCGACTCCCATACTAATTATAGTAGAATCGCTAACCAGTAGCCCCGCGGAGGGTGGCACAGAGGACATAGTGGCACTGGTATCCAGTATCAGCTGCAAATGGCTATCCCCTACTTTTATGGTAGCCATAGGTTGCTCCTCTATATCAGATGACAAGCAAATCACAGCCGCCTGTACCACAACATCTCCGGGGCCTCCCTATGCTGAGTGAGGGTTCGGTTGGGTGAAGGAGAACTGGGGGGCCGCCTGAGGTTCAGGGGTTCCTCCCTGCCCTTCTGCCTGACACCTCATTGGGATCTGCAATCCCTAGCCCAGTGGCCTTTCCTACTACAATTTCTACACTCATCTTGGAATTGGTCTCTTTGTGGCCACTGACTTTTTCCTCTACCTTTTCCCCGGCCAGAACCCCCTCTTTATCTCTGCACCGGCTGCCCTCTCCCTCCCTGCTGGAAAAATTGTCCCACTTTCTGCTTCCCTTCCTTATGGGTGAACAACCCCTCTCTGTCCAAGTTAGCCAGCACTGTGATTGTCTCCTTCCATGTTTTCCTTGCCAATCCAGCACCTTTATTTTATATATTCTGGCTTGTTGGCGGAGCATGCAGTTTAACAAGGTCTGCACTGCCAGGAATTGGTTTTGTTCTCGGCGTATCCCAGTGTTTTCTTCCCATTTATTCTTACATCTGGCCACAAAGTCTATAATCGACTCATCAGCCTTCTGCAGGCATCTGGTGACCTCGCCTATATCCCCATGTCTTTTCGCCCCCTGCATAATTGCATCCTTTCCTCTATTTTGCAGCCAATGTTCCATAGATTCATTTCCTTGTTCTACCAAATCATCATTCTTCCTCCAGTCCCCGTTTTCTCCCACTGGGATTGCAAAAGAATTCCTAACGCTATGCCAGGAGGCTCCATAGGTCGCCTGTAGCAATAACTCATATCCCCCAGGTAAAGGATTGTAGATTGTGTATGTTTGCTCCAGCCAGTTGTGAAAGGCCCCCGGCTTTTTCACCAGATGAGGGGCTGACATGATCATATTTCGAGCTTCACTTGGGGACCAGGGTTTTAAAGTAGCAGCGTTGCCTATCATTAATCTAGGGTTCTGCAATTTAGGGTTTTCAACCGAGGAATCAGCTAGTCTTTTTTCCGGCTTCTTTCCTCTCTCTCTGTCCCGCGGGCGAGGTTGCCTGGGGACTACTCCAGCTGTTTCATCATCCGACGATTTCCTTTGCCGTTGCTCGCTATCCCGCTCACTATCCCTGTCGGAGTCTTCCCCCTCAGGGCCTCCCCCCATCGCTCCCACCCCTTCATCAGGGAGCGCTGATGGTGTAGACAGGGCAGCCTGTTGCATTATAGCTGCTGCCATCTCTAAAATATGATTCTATTCATCTGGTTTATAGTGCTCCAATCGAGGGTATAAGCTAACAGGGGCTGCAGTGGGGACAGTTGGAGCTACAGGACTATAGGAGAGGGGTTTGGCCCTTAGCTAGCACGAGGGGACACAGCTTTAAATTAAGGGGTATGAGTTATAGGACGGATATCAGAGGTAGGTTCTTTACTCAAAGAGTGATTAGGGAGTGGAATGCCCTGCCTGCAGCTGTTGTAGATGCGCCAAGTTTGGTGGCGTTTAAGAGGTTAATTGATAAGTATATGGAAGAGAAGGGAATGGTTTAGTTTGGAGGGGCATTGCTTTTTATTTTGGTCGGCACAACATCGAAGGCCGAAGGGCCTGTTCTGTGCTGAAATGTTCTATGATTCTCCCTAGTTGCCTTTTTTATTTTGGGTGGCTGATGCATTTTAGCTATTTCCATCCATTTTTGGAAGCAATCTAACATATACTGCTTATCCCATGTGGGATCTCCCCCGTCCCCTGCGGTAATATCCCACCATATTTGTATTAGCGTGATCTTAAAACTCCCCCCGTACGGCCAATCTCTACCGGATCACCCGTACAGATCGCTACTGAACGATATTACATATTTTCATTCTCCTGTCTCTCTTAGTACGGTGTCCGCAGGTGACCCAGGGGGCACCATGGGATCTCCTACCTTCTCTCGGTGCTTCTTTACCATTTCTGCTCTTTTCTTGGTCTTCTTGGCCATCTTCTTACCGGGAGCAGGTTTTACCGCTCGACCGGATATGTTGCCCATGGTTTCTTCCAGACTTTCGCTAGCTTCCTGTAACTCAAGCAAAGTTAAAGCATGCACACTGTCGACAAGTAACTACAACATATACATATGCGTCCACCAGTGTCTCCTTTCCGCGTTTCCCGGGGTCATCTTTGCCTTCTTGTTATTCTGGCATAAATATGGTAGTTACCTTATTCTTGGCCTTACCCCCTTTCGGCTGGGTTCTCGGCCGCCGCTCCCCCTTTCAGCTGGGACGGTCTTGGGACTTTCCTTTCAGCTAGGAAAGTCTTCTAGGTTCCTCTTTTTCCAGTTATTTGGTTCTTTTTCAAAAATCCCGTTTTAAATAAGGATCCTGCTGACTATGCCAGAGTCTGTCGAGGAAAAACTTGTCACTCAGAATAACTCAGGCAGAGATGTTCAGAGTCGAGCTTCGGGAGAGTTTATTTTTCGTGATATCACGGACAGTCCACCTCAGTCTACACCGAGACCGAACTCTAATTTTTTGAACAAACCCGCGCTATATTTATACAGTGTAACAAACAAGGTTTTTGCAACAATTCATCCCGTAATCGCAGCTGACTCTTTAATCATTGTCCAATAACTCAGTATTACGTGTCCACTACTTATCTATATGTCCTTGGACTAGGAACATCTTAGTGTCTCTACTTTTAATGATTCACGATTACACTTGATAGAACTGTGTGTCAGGCTTCATATCACTCTTAAGGCCAGATGGCTTGCTTCATCATTATCTGGGCTGGAGACCTTGGATGTTTACTAGTCTCATGTTTTTCTTTCTGCATGGTTCAGCACATCCTTAACCCTTGGGGCATAGCAGCAAACTTATTTATTTTTTCTTCCACATAAACACTTCTATGTTTTGGCCATGCCGACCTTTTTCAACCACTAACTTTCTCCCAACAGCTCCTGTTTGGCCCATATCCCTCCATACCCATCATCTTACCCATGGAATTGTATAAATTAGTTTTTAAAGGAGAAAATACCATTTGTGCTTCTAGCAGCTTCTTCCAAACACTTGCCACACTCTGTAATAAAAAAAATCCCCTATGGACCTTTTATGTGCCTCCTTTTTTTTGGCGTGCAGATCACCAACAATCTGTCCTGCCTCCACTCTCCCCCTACACCCCCGGAATACCAACACTATAGTTAAAAAAGCACATTAATGGCCTTAGATTTTCAGAAGGCTAAGGACTGTTGACAACTTTTACATCAGAGAATGCATATTTTCTGGCTGCAGCACAGCTTGCTATGATTCCTGTGATATCCTGTCAATGATAAGTAACTACAAAAGGTCATGAATGTAACCCAGTTCATCATACAAACCAGCCTCCCATCCAATCACTCTACCAACACTTCCTACTGCCTCGGCAAAACAACCAACATAATTATGGACCCTCCGCATCCTAGATATACTCTCGTCCCCCTTTTTCCATCAGGAAAATGTCACAAAAGTCTGGGGTCACGCAACAACCGATTCAAGAACGATTTCTTCCCTGCTGCCATCAGATTTTTGAAAGTACCTCTTCACATTAAATTGATTTTTTTTGCATTCTAGCTATGACGTTAATACTGCATTCTCCACTCTGTCTTTTCTATCTCTATGTACCATCTTGGCTCAGGTACTGTCAATGACCCAGGTACTGTACCTGGTTTGGGTCACATTATCTGTAGAGTGTGCACATTCCCCGTGTCTGTGTGCGTTTCCTCCGGGTACACCAAATTCCTCTCACATTTTGAAAGATGTGCATATTAGGTGCATTGACCATGGCAAATTCTCTCTCAGTGTAAGTTGAAAAGGCACCAGAGTTTGGCAACTAGGGGATTTTCACAGTAAATTAATTGCAATGTAAATGTTGGCCTACTTGTGACACGAATAAACTTTCGACAATCAATCAGAGAAACACGGCAATGTGGATGCTCTGTCAAGGTGCCTTTGCATGAAAACAAAGATGTTCTGGACTGGACTCTAAAGACAATGTATTTCACACCAGAAGATAAAGCTCTGGTAACTGCTAACCAAGTATAGAAAGTCACCCAAAATGATCTAATTATGAGGCGGGGAATGAAATTTGTCATGAGAGCGAGGACAAGTCGAAAACACTTAGAATTACAGTGGTAAGTGTGTGGAAGCTGGGAATTGTGGATGCTGGATGGTTATTCTGGGGTATGAGAGCCTCATTCTCCCATCATTAAGAGGAAATTTGCTGGAGAAGGACATCAGAAGCATCCAGGGGTGCTGCAAATGGAAAAAAATACCAGAAGCTATTTGTGGTGCTACCCAAATGGAAGAGAAAGCAAAAGATGAGCTTTAGGGGAGAAGGCATTGCTCTTGCTGTCTGAAACTACATTTAAATTAGCAGTAGTCAGGATGTGGGGCAGAAAATAAATCAGGAAATAGGAACGGCATATAAAAAAGGCAATGTGGGAGATTTCAACGTGCGTAGACTGGGAAAGAAATTTATGGAATGTCTAAGAGATGTTATTTTGGAACAGCATGTGACAGAGCCGACTAAGGTAATGAAGAGGTATCTAACAAAAATAAATAAAATTAAAATCCAAATAAAAAACTAATTAAATAATATCGAGATGGAGGGAAAGGTGATGTGTTGATCATGCATGATGTGGGAGCTGATGGATCCCACTGCAGTTCCCAGTGAGCATGTTTGTAGTAAGTGTTGGTTATATGAGGGACTCCAGCTCAGAGTGAATGAGCTGGATTCTCACTTCGGGCGCTGTGACACACCGCGGAAGAGGTGGGGGGGGGGGATGTACACCAGGACGCTGTTTTCCAGGAGGCATTCACACCAATTAGATTACATACCTTGAATTCAGCCAGTGCTCAGAGGCAGGAAGGTGTGGCTGCCAGTTGGGGAGATAAAGGGATCCAGGAGCTCATGTTGCAGGAGCATCAGACCGGAACTTGTCCAACATGTTTAAGACGTTTCCTCCCTGTGTGGACAGGAATGGGTATTGGCGGGAGGATGAGAACATTGATGATGTTACAGGGAGCCGTTCAACTGGATGGTGCGGGGGGAAATAAATGTAATCGTAATTTTGGATATTATAGTTAGCAAGATTGACACTTTTGTGACCAGGAATGAGAATCCAGAAGTTGTGTCGCCTGCCTGGTGTTCGGGTTCGGAATATCTCATCTGTTGCAGAAGAACTTGGAGGGGAAGTTAAAGATCTAGTTGCCATGGTCCACGTAGATACAAATGATATTGGTAGAATAGGAAAAAAAACTTCTGCTAAGGGATTATGAACAGTTGGGAGCCAAATTAGAAAGCTGAACCAAGAAAGTAATAATCTCTGGATTACTACCTGACCCACGAGCTAATTGGCACAGCGTCAATAAGATTAAGGAGGTAAATGCATGGCTCAAAGATCTGTGTGAGAGAGTGAGTTTGAATTCATGGTACATTGGCACCAATGATTGAGGAACAGGAGATCTGTTCTGAAAGGAAGGTCTTCAAATATAAATGACTTGGAAGAGGGAGTAAGTTGAGTGATCAGCAAGTTTGCAGACAATACAAAGATGGCTGGACTTGCGGATAGTGAGAAGCATTGTCAGGCGATGCAGCAGGACACAGATAGGCTGGTAGCTTGGGCAGACAGATGGCAGATGGAATTCAATCCTGATAAATGCGAGGTGATGCATTTCGGGAGAAAGAATGTAAGGGGGAGGTATCTGATAAAGGGTAGACCTATTAAGAGTATAGAAACGCAAAGGGACCTGGGGTTGCAGGTGCACAAGTCTCTGAAGGTGGCAGAGCAGGTGGAGAAGGTTGTGAAGAAAGCATATAGTATGCTAGCCTTTATAGGAAGGGGTATAGAGGACAAGAGCTGGCCTTTAATGTTGCAGTTGTATAAAACATTAGTTACACCTCATTTGGAATACTGCGTCCAGTTCTGGTCGCCTTACTATTGGAAGGACGTGGAGAATCTGGAGAGAGTGCAGAGGAGGTTTACCAGGATGCTGCCTGATATGGAAGGTCTGAATTACGAGGAGAGGTTAGGCAAATTGGGACTGTTTTCCTTAGAAAGACGTAGAGTTAGAGGAGATTTAATAGAGGTGTACAAGCTTATGAGGGGTATAGGGTTAAGCTTTTTCCTAGGATGGAGTCGAATAGCACGAGGGGTCACGGGCTCAGAGTGAGGGGAGTAAGGTATACTTTGGATGCTAGAGGGAGATTTTTCACACAGAGGGTGGTGGGGGTATGGGATGCGCTGCCAAGTAAAGTGGTGGAGGCAGGCACTCTGGAGTTATTTAAGAAATACTTAGATGGGCTCATGAACAGAATGGGAATAGCGTCTGTTATTATAGGTATAGAAAACTGATTTAAAATAGGGATCATGAGCCTTTGGAGTCCCTGGGAAGTGTGTAAATACACAATGATATTAATGTATTTGTTTTTTATCCTACAGGAACTTTGGTCCGCCTTGTTGTCTAACAAGGGGCATACACGCAATGGTCGTGAGAGGGCTGCTCTTGGATTTTTTTCGAGAGTGTCTTAGTGCTTCACGTCGTTAGTGTACGCTTGACCTGGACCATTTGATGGGCAACACGACAGCTCAGTGACTATCGCTGTGGTGTGCATATACATGGATTTGGGCCTGTGTCTGTGGGCGTTTGCGCATTCTCCCCGTGCTTTGCGTGGGTTTTCTCCGGGTGCTCCGGTTTCCTCCCACATCCCAAAAATGTGCTCTTAGGCCAATTGACAGAAGAAATTCTCCCTAAATTGTCTCAAATTTCGTTTCAATCCATAGATCTATAAACACAGACAGGGATCACGGGTAGAGGTGGGAACATCGGGATGGCGGCGTGGTCTCATTGGGCCGAAGGGAAGAAGGAACGGGAATTAGATGTAATGATATTACAATTAAAGAAAAGTAATTACAAAGACATGAAGGAAGAGGTGGCCAGCGTTCATTAGGAAGGGAGCCTATCAGGAAAAACAGTGGAAGAGCAATGACAAGAATTCTTTGAGGGTATTCTGGAGGCGCAACAGAAATTCATCCCAATAAGGAGGAAACATGCTAAGGGGAAGACGAGAATTCCATGACTGACGAGTGAAGTCAAGGACAGCATTAAGCAAAAGAAGTAATATACAATGTGGCAAGATTCAGTGGGAAGCAGAGGGTAAGGAAACCTTTAAAAGCGAGAGAAGGACAACTAAAAAAGCATTTTGGGGAGAAGATATAATAAGCTAGCTAGTAATATAAAATAGATAGAACATAGAACATAGAACATTACAGCGCAGAACAGGTCCTTCAGCCTTCGATGTTGCGCCGATCAATTATGAAAAAAGCAATGCCCCTCCAAACTAAACCATTCCCTTCTCTTCCATAAACTTATCAACTAACCTCTTAAACGCCACCAAACTTGGCGCATCTACAACTGCCGCAGGCAGGGCACTCCACTCCCTAACCACCCTCTGGGTAAAGAACCTACCTCTGATATCCGTCCTATAACTATCACCCCTTAATTTAAAGCTGTGTCCCCTCGTGCTAGCTTTCTCCATCCTAGAAAAAAGGCTATCACTGTCCACCCTATCTAAACCTCTAATCATCTTATATGTTTCAATAAGGTCTCCTCTTAGCCGCCTCCTTTCTAACGAAAACAACCTCAAATCCCTCAGCCTCTCTTCATAAGACCTGCCCTCCATACCAGGCAACATCCTGGTAAACCTCCTCTGTACCCTCTCCAATGCCTCCACATCTTTCTTATAATGTGGGGACCAGAACTGCACACAATACTCCAAGTGCGGCCGCACTAGAGTTTTTGTACAGTTGCAACATGACGTTGCGGCTCCGAAATTCAATCCCCCTACCAATAAAAGCTAAGACTCCGTATGCCTTCTTAACAACCTTATCGACTTGACTGCCTGCTTTCAGGGATCTATGCACAAATACACCAAGATCCCTCTGTTCATCAACACTATTAAGAATCCTACCATTAGCCCTATACTCTACACATTTATTATTCCTGCCAAAGTGCATTACCTCACACTTTTTCACATTAAACTCCATTTGCCACCTCTCGGCCCAGCTCTGCAACTTGTCCAAGTCTTTCTGCAAACTATAACACCCCTCTTCACTATCTACCGCTCCTCCGACTTTGGTGTCATCTGCAAATTTACTAATCCATCCTTCAATACCCTCATCCAGATCATTTATAAAAATTACAAACAGCAGGGGCCCCAAAACAGACCCCTGAGGTCCACCACTTGTCACCGAACTCCACGATGAATATCTCCCATCAACCACCACCCTCTGTCTTCTATCTGCTAGCCAATTCCTAATCCAATCAGCTAAATCATGCTCCATCCCATACATCTGCATTTTCTGCAGAAGCTTCCATGGGACACCTTATCGAACGCCTTACTAAAGTCCATATATACCACATCAACCGCCTTACCCCCATCCACCTCTTTGGTCACTTTTTCAAAAAACTCAATAAGGTTAGTAAGGCACGACCTACCCTTCACAAAACCATGCTGACTATCCCCAATCAATTCATTTCTCTCTAATAACTATAAATCCTATCCCTAATAATTCTCTCCAATACTTTGCCCACAACAGAAGTAAGACTCACTGGCCTATAATTCCATGGAAAGTCTCTCTTCACCTTCTTGAACAATGGGACCACATTTGCTACCCTCCAATCTTCCGGAACTATACCCGTAACCAACGACGACCTGAAGATCAGAGCCAGAGGCTCTGCAATCGCCTCTCTTGCCTCCCAGAGAATCCTAGGGTAAATCCCGTCCGGCCCAGGGGACTTATCTAACTTCAAACCCTCAAAAATATCTAGCACATCCTCCCTATCTACTTCAATACTTTCCAGTTTGCAACCCTGTGCCTCAGTGTTCTCCACAACTACATTTACATCTTCCTGCGTGAATACCGAAGAGAAATATTTATTCAGTGCCTCTCCAATCTCTTCAGGCTCCACGCACAACTTCCCACTGCTGTCTATGACTGGCCCTAATCTTGTCCTAACCAATCTTCTATTCTTAACAAATCTAAAGAAAGCTTTAGGATTCTCCTTAATCCTATCAGCCAAAGTCTTCTCATGTCCCCTCTTAGCTCTCCTCAACTCACTCTTTAGCTCCCTCCTGGCTAATCTATAGCTATCCATTGCACTAACCAAGCCTTCAAGCCTCATCCTGACATAAGCCTCCTTTTTCCTTTTAACCAGCGAATTAACTTTTTTCGTACACCAAGGTTCTCTTACTCGACCATTTCCTCTTTGCCTGACAGGGACATACTTATCAAGGACTCGCAGTAGCTGCTCCTTGAATAAGCTCCACATTTCAGACGTTCCCAGTCCCTGTAGTTTTCTCGTCCAACCTATGCACCCTAATTCCCTCCTTATGTCCTCATAATTACCATTCCCCGAGCTATAACTACTGCCCCCAGCTTCATGCCTATCTGATCCATCACTAAAGTGAACGTAACCGAATTGTGGTCACTATCACTAAAATGTTCACCAACTTCCAAGTCTAACACCTGGTCTGGCTCATTGCCCAGCACCAAATCCAATGTAGCCTCACCTCTAGTTGGCCTATCTACATACTGGGTCAAAAAACCTTCCTGCACACTTTGTACAAAAACTGACCCCTCTAACGAGCTAGAGCTATAGCTATTCCAATCAATATTAGTAAAGTTAAAGTCCCCCATAACAATTACCCTATTACTTTCACTCTTGTCCAGGATCGACTTTGCAATCCTTTCCTCTACCTCTCTAGAACTTTTAGGAAGTCTATAAAAGACTCCCAACAGGGTGACCTCTCCTCTCCTGTTTCTAATCTCAGCCCATACTACCTCAACAGACAAGTCCTCATCAAACTTCTTGATGAATGATGGGAAGAGTACTTTTTTCGATATATGAAAGATGAGAGGCAAAAATAGCCATTGGACCACTGGAAAATGAATCTGAAGGAGCGATTATAGAAAACAGTAAGGTGACAGTGGAACTGAATAGTTACTTTGCATCAGTCTTCACAATATAAGACATCAGTGGGATGCCCGAACTCCAGGAGAGACGGAGGCACAGCTGAATGTAGTGGCTGCCATGAAGGAGAAGGTTTTGGGGAAACTGAAAGGTCTGAGTTTGGTTGAATTACCTGGACGTGATGGACTATACCACAGGCCTCTAGAAGAGAGAGCTGAATAAATCGGTGGTGAACTGTCAGGAATTATTGTAAGCAGAGAAAACACTAGAAGACAGGAAATTACTTAATATAATATACTTAATATAATGTTTAAGAAGGGATTTAAAGAAGGGATGGAGGAAGCAGATGGGAAATTATAAACAGTGACCAAACAACCTTGCCACAGCAAGATGTGCCGGATCATCAACACGGACGCCATCATCTCATGTGAGAACACCATCCACCAGGTACACGGTACGTACTTGTGCAACTCAGCCAACGTTGTCTCCCTGATACGCTACAGGAAAGAATGTCCCGAGGCTTGGTGCATTGGAGAGACCGTGCAGAAGTTACGACAATGGATGAATGAACACCGCCGACAATCAGCAGGCAAGACTGTTCCCTTCCTGCTGGCGAACTCTTCAGCGGTCACGGACATTCGGCCTCTGATCTTCGGGTAAGTGTTCTCCAAGGCGGCCTTCACAACACAAGACAGGGCAGAATTGCTGGGCAGAGATGATAGCCAAGCTCCATACACATGAGGACGGCCTCAAAGGGGATCTTGGATTCATGTAACACTATCTGCAACCCCCCATGACTTGTCTGGGCTTGTAAAGTCTCACTAACTGTCCTACGTGGAGAAAATACACATCCTATACTTAACCCTGTCTCCACTCACATTGTCTATACCTTTAAGATTTGATTACCTGTAAAGACGCGTACTCCAACCATTGTTTTGTAAATTGAGCTTGTGTCTTTATATTCCCAGTTTGTGAACACAACTCCCACTCCACTGATGAAGGGTCAGCACTTAGAAAGCTCGTGGCTTGTGTTCTATAGAATCTAGAGTCATAAAGGTTCACCGTATAGAAAAAGCCCTTGCCCATCCCACCTATTTTTTAAATGCCTTAAGCTAATCTCAATTGTTCATCTTTGGACCATATTGATCAATACAAATCGTATCCATGTAAATGCTTATTAAGAGACAAAATTGTATTGGCCTTCATTACCAAGTTTGGCAGTTTGTTCCAGACACACACCACCCTCTGAGTGAAAAAATGCCCCTCTGAACACTTTTGTATCTCTCTCCTCTCACCTTAAACATATACCCTCTAGTTTTAAACTCCTCTACATTTGGGAAAATACATTGACTAGCTAGCTGTGTCCTTCATTGTTTTATAGACCTTTATAAGATCACCCTTAAACCTCTTACATGCCAGAGAATAAAGTCCAAAAGTATCAAATAAACCTGTTGGATTTTAACCTGATGTTCTGAGACTTCTTGCTATGAGGCAGCAGTGCAAACCACTGTGCCGCCTTGCTGCCTCTGAAGTCAGTGTGGATAAAATAACTCTACGATATCAGTAAGTAATATATCAATGTGTGTGTGTGCGTTTGTGTGTGTGTGCGCGCGTGTGTGCACGCTGTGCGCGCGCGCGTGTGTGTGTACGTGTGTCTGTGTGTGCATGTGTCTGTGTGTGTGTCTGTGCATGTGTGTGTGCATGCGCGTGTGTGTGTGCATGTGCGTGTGCACGTGTGCGTGTGTGCATCTGTATGTATGTGTGTGTGTGTGAAAGTGATATCACTGCATGTTCAGTGTTAATTGCCAGCATGCTCATGTTTGGAATTTTCGGGTGTATGAGTGTGTATGAATAAGGGAAAGCTGTTTGCAAAGTAACCAGAAAATATAGATAGATGACGCAATTTTACGACCTCGCTGTTCCCAAGGCCATAATACAGAGACATGAGCACAAAAACAGTGATTGAGAAAGAAGAGAAATGAACAGAGACAAGGAGACAATCGAAGACAAACAAATAGAGGCAGAGAAAGAGAGACAATTAGAGATAGACAGCAGGATAAAGAGTTAAAGAGAGAGAGAGTCACTGGGAACTGGAAACATTGGATCAGTATCCAATATCATGAAGAAAGACACAAGAACACTGAACACTCTCCCAGCTAGCAACAGATAAATGTTTTATCGGGAGGCAGACACCACGTAGATTCTGGAGCACAGAGAGTAACGTTGACTCAGTGTTTTCTCTGTAACCTGTCTTTCTCTCTCACATTGCTGACTCCATTTTCCAGATACTCTGTTTGATTAATCCTTAGCAATAAATCTCTCACTTTTTTCAATGGCCTATCTGTTCCCACCCTTATCCGTGACTACCTCTGCATGAACAGCTCGATATTTCGGGTTTGATGCAATGTGCATGTTAGATGGATAGGCTATGATAAATTACCCTTGATTGTATTGACAACCTCAGAACTGTATTAAGATATGCAGGTTTGGTCAATTGGTCATGATAAATTTCCTCTTAATGCCCATGATATGTAGATTATGTGGCTGGTCATAACTAAACTACCCATTAATGTGCAAATATATGCAGGTTAAGTGGATTGGCTATGCTAAATTGTCCTTCATATCCAAAGATGTGCAAGTTAGGGTGAATTGACCATGCTAAATTACCACTCAATATCCAAAGATGTTCAGTGTAGGTAAAATTGGTCATGCTAAATTGTCCTTAGAATCATGGAGAATAGCTGGGCAAATATATGTGGTTTTGGGTACAAGACCGAGGTGGTATTGTTGTCTGTGCAGGCTTGATGGGCCAAATGACCTCCCTCTACACTATAGGAATTCTCTCAATCTATGAATGTTAAAATCCATAGTCAGGGCAGTAGGTACAAACACAGTGGAATAATGATCGAGCTCTGGTTAGACCACAGCTTGAGGATTATGTCCCATTCTGGACAAAATCTTCCTTGCCCAGAGGCAGTGTGGAAAAGATTGATCCTTTAGAGTCGGCGGCCCCCTGTAGTGGGTTGGACCTCAAACAATGAATAAAGAACAAAGAATGACACAGCACGGGAAAAAAGTCCTTCAGCCCAACGAGCCTGCCCCCCCCATTTTAATAGTGTGAGTTCCCTCTTCCGGCCATAGCAAGACAGACTACAGGAATGAGATAGACAATCCGGTAAACCGGTGCTGCGACAATAATCTCTCCCTCAGTATCAAAAAAAACAAAAGATATTTGTCATTGACTTTAGGAAGCGTAAAGGAGAACATGTTCCTGTCGACATCGACGAAGTAGAAATGGTTGAAAGCTTCAAGTTTTAGTTGTCGAGATCACCAACAACCTGTCCACGTCCCCATGCTAACACTACAGTCAGTTACCCCTGTGACCCCTGTCAATTAGGAGTATCCCCCACATTAGGAGTGCCTTCTGTTATTTTGGAATGCTCTCTGTCTATTAGGAAGGACCCTTGTCAATTAACATTGCCACTGTCAATTAGGAACACTCCTTATCAATCAGGAATGCCCCTGTCAGTTAGGAGTTCATTTGGCATTTCCCTGTCAGTTCAGAATGGCCACCATGAATTCAAAGTGACCCCAGTAGATCTGGGTTACCCTATCATTTAGGAGTGACCCTTGTCAAGTAGGATTGTCCCTGTCAATTCGGAGTTCAACCAGTTAAAAAGGAACTAACACTGTTAATTAGGAATGTCTGTGTCATTGAGGAGTGACACCGATCAATTGTGAGTGCCGCTGTCAATTAAAAGGGCCCCTGTCGATTAGGAGTGCCCCTTCCCCTCAATTTGGAATGATCTCAGTCAATTAAAACATAGAACATTACAGTGCAGTACAGGGACCTAGTCAGTACAGGCCTTTCATTACAGCACAGAACAGGCCCTTTGGCCTTCGATGTTGCGCCGACCAATATAAAAAGCAATGACCCTCCAAACTAAACCATTCCCTTCTCTTCCATATACGTATCAACTAACCTCTTAAACGCCACCAAACTTGGCGCATCTACAACTGCTGCAGGCAGGCATTCCACTCCCGAACCACCCTTTGGGTAAAGAACCTGCCTCTGATATCCGTCCTATAACTATCACCCCTTAATTTAAAGCTGTGTCCCCTCGTGCTAGCTTTCTCCATCCTAGGAAAAAGGCTATCACTGTCCCCCCTATCTAAACCTCTAATCATCTTATATGTTTCGATTAGGTCCCCTCTTAGCCGCCTCCTTTCTAACGAAAAACAACCTCAAATCCCTCAGCCTCTCTTCATAAGACCTGCCCTCCATACCAGGCAACATCCTGGTAAACCTCCTCTGTACCCTCTCCAATGCCTCCACATCTTTCTTATAATGGGGGGACCAGAACTGCACACAATACTCCAAGTGCGGCCGCACTAGAGTTTTGTACAGTTGCAACATGACGTTGCGGCTCTGAAATTCAATCCCCCTACCAATAAAAGCTAAGACTCCATATGCCTTCTTAACAACCTTCTCGGCTTGACTGCCTACTTTCAGGGATCTATGCACATACACACCAAGATCCCTCTGTTCATCAACACTATTAAGAATCCTACCATTAGCCCTACACTCTACACATTTATTATTCCTGCCAAAGTGCATTACCTCACACTTTTCCACATTAAACTCCATTTGCCACCTCTCAGCCCAGCTCTGCAACTTGTCCAAGTCCCTCTGCAAACCATAACACCCCTCTTCACTATCTACCACTCCACCGACTTTAGTGTCATCTGCAAATTTACTAATCCATCCTTCAATACCCTCATCCAGATCTTTATAAAAATTACAAACAGCAGGGGCCCCAAAACAGACCCCTGAGGTACACCACTTGTCACCGAACTCCAAGATGAATATCTCCCATCAACCACCACCCTCTGTCTTCTATCCGCTAGCCAATTCCTAACCCAATTAGCTAAATCACCCTCTATCCCATACATCTGCATTTTCTGTAGAAGTCACACCTGTAACCAACGACGACCTGAAGATCAGAGCCAGAGGCTCTGCAATCTCCTCTCTTGCCTCCCAGAGAATCCTAGCGTAAATCCCGTCCGGCCCAGGGGACTTATCTAACTTCAAACCCTCAAGAATATCTAGCACATCCTCCTTATCTACTTCAATACTTTCCAGTTTGCAACCCTGTACCTCAGTGTTCTCCATAACTACATTTACATCACCCTGCGTGAATACCGAAGAGAAATATTTATTCAGTGCCTCTCCAATCTCTTCAGGCTCCACGCACAACTTCCCACTGCTGTCTATGACTGGCCCTAATCTTGTCCTAACCAATCTTCTATTCTTAACATATCTAAAGAAAGCTTTAGGATTCTCCTTAATCCTATCAGCCAAAGTCTTCTCGTGTCCTCTCTTAGCTCTCCTCAATTCACTCTTTAGCTCCCTCCTGGCTAATCTATAGCTATCCATTGCACTAACCGAGCTTCAAGCCTCATCCTGACATAAGCCTCCTTTTCCTTTTTCCTGTTTCTAATCTCAGCCCATACTACCTCAACAGACAAGTCCTCATCAAACTTCTTTTCTGTCACTGTGATACAGTCTTTGACTAATAATGCCACTCCTCCCCCCCTTCTACCTCCTTCTCTACTCCGACTAAAGCATTTGAACCCCGGAACCTGCAACATCCATTCTTGTCCCTGCTCTACCCAAGTCTCTGAAATGGCCACAACATCGAAGTTCCAGGTACTGGTCCAAGCTGCAAGTTCCTCCCCCTTATTGCGAATACTCCTTGCATTAAAGTATACGCATTTCAAACCATGCCCTACCCCACCCGTACGCTGCTGTGTTTTACAGCTTTCCTCTATGACCCCCTTACTCTCATCCCTCTTAGCACCCCAACTACTTAGGATCCCACCCCCCCTGAATCAGTTTAAAGCCCCCTGCATAGCCTTAGCAAATTTTCCCCCCAAGATATTAGTTCCCCTCTGGTTCAGGTGTAGACCATCTCTCTTGTAGAGGTCCCACCTATCCCAGAATGAGTCCCAATTGCTCAGGAACCTGAACCCCTCCCTCCTGCACCATCCCCGCAGCCACGAGTTCAAACATTCCCTCTCTCTATTCTTCTCTAAACTATCCCTTGGCACAGGCAAGAGTCCAGAGATAACCACTCTGCCAGTTTTGGCCCTAAGCTTCCACCCCAACTCCATAAATTTCTGTTTAATATCCCCTTCCCTCGTCCCTCCTATATCATGTGTCCCTACATGAACTATGACTTGGGGTTGACTCCCCTCTCCCTTAAGAATCTTAAAAACCCGATCTGCGACATCCTGGACTCCAGCCCCTGGGAGGCAACACACCAGCCCTGAGTCACTTTTTTTACTACTTACTCTCCTATCTGTCCCTCTAACTATGGAGTCTCCAATTACTAGGCCCAATCTCTTATTCTCCCTACCCACCTGAGCATTCTCAGCAGGCTCACCCCCAGAGACCTGCTTCCTTTGGTTATCTCCAGTTGATTCTTCCTCAACTGTAGCCTCCAGGACAGAAAACTTGTTTCAGAGGGGAACAGCCCCAGGGGATTGTCTACCCGATTGCTTCTTACCCCTCCTTCTAATAGTTACCCACGAATCACTTTTAGGAGTGACTATCTCTTTGTTACTCCTGCCAATATCCTGAGTTCCTCTAATTCCAGCTCCAGCTCCTTAACACGATCCTCAAGGAGCTGCAAATGGGCACACTTCCTGCAGGTATAATCAGCAGGAACACTACTGGTGTCCCTCACCTTGAACATACTACAGGAGTTGCAACGGACTGCCTGCACTGCCATCCCTGATACTTTAATTTACTTTAAGGAGAGAGAAAAAAAACTTCCCACACACTTTTATTATTAGGTTAGAGGAGGGGGGAGGGTGGGATACTCTACCTGTGTAGAGTATCGGGTTTCCTCTCTGGACCAATTTATAGAGACAGAGAAAAACTACAACTACCGGCAGCCTCCTAGTGACGACTTCCGGTTTCCAGTTAGTTTAAATAAAAACGGCAAAAATTAATTTAAAAAATTAATTTAAAAAATTGGCCCTCGATGTGCCAATCAGTGGAATAAATCTAATGACCCTCTAACCTAAACTATTCCAATGTTACCCATATGCCTATCCACTGACCATTTGAACGCCCTTAGAGTTGGTGAGTCTACAACTGCTGCAGACAGGGCATTCCACGCCCTTACTACCCTCTGAGTAAAGAACCTACCTCTGAATCCGTCCTATAATTACCATCCTCAATTTAAAACTATGGCCCCTCGTGTTAGCCATCACCATCTGAGGAAAAAGGCTCTTACTATCTCTCACCAAAAGACTGTCACCAATTAGGAGCGACTCCTGTCAATTAGGAGCATTCCGTCAATTAGGAATGCCCGCTGTCAGTTAGGAGTGCCATCTGTTGATCGGGAATGCTCCCTGTCAATTAAGAATGACCCCTCTGTTAATTAGGAGCAACCCCTGTCAATTTGGATTTCCACTGTCAATTAGAAGACCCCCTATCCATTTGAACTGACCCTCTCAATTAGGAGTATCACTGTCAATTAGGAGTGCCCCCTGTCAATTAGGAATGCTCCCGTCAATTAAGAGTAACATAGAACATAGAACATAGAACATAGAACAATACAGCACAGAACAGGCCCTTCGGCCTTCGATGTTGTGCCGACCAAAATAAAAAGCAATGCCCCTCTTAACTAAACCATTCCCTTCTCATCCATATACTTATCAACTAACCTCTTAAACGCCACCAAACTTGGCGCATCCACAACAGCTGCAGGCAGGGCATTCCACTCCCTAATCACTCTTTGAGTAAAGAACCTACCTCTGATATCCGTCCTATAACTCATACCCCTTAATTTAAAGTTGTGTCCCCTCGTGCTAGCTTTTTCCATCCTAGGAAAAAGGCTATCACTGTCCACCCTATCCAAACCTCTAATTATCTTATATGCTTCAATAAGATCCCCCCTTAGCCGCCTCCTTTCTAACGAAAACAACCTCAAATCCTTCAACCTCTCTTCATAGGACCTGCCCTCCATACCAGGCAACATCCTAGTAAACCTCCTCTGTACCCTCTCCAATGCCTCCACATCTTTCTTATAATGTGGCGACCAGAACTGCACACAATACTCCAAGTGCGGCCGCACTAGAGTTTTGTACAGTTGCAACATGATGCTGCGGCTCCTAAATTCAATCCCCCTACCAATAAAAGCTAAGACTCCATATGCCTTCTTAACAACTTTATCCACTTGACTGCCTACTTTCAGGGATCTATTGACACATACACCAAGATCCTTCTGTTCCTCAACACTATTAAGAGCCCTACCATTAGCCCTATACTCTACACATTTATTGTTCCTGCCAAAGTGCATTACCTCACACTTTTCCACATTAAACTCCATTTGCCACCTCTCGGCCCAGCTCTGCAACTTGTCCAAGTCACTCTGTAAACTATAACACCCCTCTTCACTATCTACCACTCCACCGACTTTAGTGTCATCTGCAAATTTACTGATCCATCCCTCAATACCCTCATCCAGATCATTTATAAAAATTACAAACAGCAGGGGCCCCAAAACAGACCCCTGAGGCACACCACTTGTCACCGAACTCCACGATGAATATCTCCCATCAACCACCACCCTCTGTCTTCTATCTGCCAGCCAATTCCTAATCCAATTAGCTAAATCACCCTCTATTCCACACATCTGCATTTTCTGTAGAAGTCTTCCATGGGCCACCTTATCAAAAGCCTTACTAAAGTCCATATATACTACATCAACCGCCTTACCCCCATCCACCTCTCTGGTCACTTTCTCAAAAAACTCAATGAGGTTAGTAAGGCATGACCTACCCTTCACGAAACCATGCTGACTATCCCCAATCAATTCATTTCTCTCTAAATAACTATAAATCCTATCCCTAATAATTCTCTCCAATACCTTGCCCACCACAGAAGTAAGACTCACTGGCCTATAATTCCCAGGAAGGTCTCTCTTCCCCTTCTTAAACAATGGGACCACATTCGCCATCCTCCAGTCCTCCGGAACCACACCCGTAACCAACGAGGACCTGAAGATCAGAGCCAGAGGCTCTGCAATCTCCTCTCTTGCCTCCCAGAGAATCCTAGGGTAAATCCCGTCCGGCCCAGGGGACTTATCCAACTTCAAACCCTCGAGAATTTCTAACACATCCTCCCTATCTACTACAATACTCCCCAATTTGCAACCCTGTACCTCAGTGCTCTCCACAGCTACATTTCCAGCACTCTGCGTGAATACCGAAGAGAAATATTTATTCAGTGCCTCGCCAATCTCTTCAGGCTCCACGCACAACTTCCCACTGCTATCTATGACTGGCCCTAATCTTGCCCTAACCAATCTTCTATTCTTAACATATCGAAAGAAAGCTTTAGGATTCTCCTTAATCCTATCAGCCAACATCTTCTCGTGTCCCCTCTTAGCTCTCCTCAATTCACTTTTTACCTCCTTCCTAGCTAATCTATAGCTATCCATTGCACTACCTGAGCCTTCAAGCCTCATCCTGACATAAGCCTCCTTTTTCTTCTTAACCAGCAAATCAACTCTTTTCGTACACCAAGGCTCTCTTACTCGTCCATTTCCTCCCTGCCTGACAGGGACATACTTATCAAGGACTCGCAGCAGCTGCTCCTTGAATAAGCACCACATTCCAGATGTTCCCAGTCCCTGTAGTTCCCTAGTCCAATCTATGCACCCTAATTCTCTCCTGATGGCCTCATAATTACCCTTCCCCCAGCTATAACTACAGCCCCCAGCTTCATGCCTATCCCTGTCCATCACTAAGGTGAACGTAACCGAATTGTGGTCACTATCACCAAAATGTTCACTAACTTCCAAGCCTAACACCTGGTCTGGCTCATTGCCCAGCACCAAATCCAATGTAGCCTCACCTCTAGTTGGCCTATCTACATACTGAGTCAAAAAACCTTCCTGCACACTTTGTACGAAAACTGACCCCTCTAACGAGCTAGAGCTATAGCTATTCCAATCAATATTAGCAAAGTTAAAGTCCCCCATCACAATTACCCTACTACTTTCACTCCTAATCAGAATTGACTTTGCAATCCTTTCCTCAACCTCTCTAGAACTATTAGGAGGTCTGTAAAAGACTCCCAACAGGGTGACCTCTCCTCTCCTGTTTCTAATCTCAGCCCATACTACCTCAACAGACAAGTCCTCATCAAACTTCTTTTCGATCACCGTGATACAGTCTTTGACCAGTAACGCCACTCCTCCCCCCCTTCTACCCCCTTCTCTACTCCGACTAAAGCATTTGTACCCCGGAACCTGCAACATCCATTCCTGTCCCTGCTCTACCCAAGTCTCTGAAATGGCCACAACATCGAAGTTCCAGGTACTGGTCCAAGCTGCAAGTTCCTCCCCCTTATTGCGAATACTCCTTGCATTAAAGTATACGCATCTCAAACCATGCTCCACCCCACCCGTACGCCGCTGTGTTTTACAACTCTCCTCTATAACCCCCTTACTCTCATCCCTCTCAGCACCCCAACTACTTAGGATCCCACCCCCCCCCCGAATCAGTTTAAAGCCCCCATCATAGCCTTAGCAAATTTTCCCCCCAAGATATTAGTCCCCCTCTGGTTCAGGTGTAGACCATCTCTCTTGAAGAGGTCCCACCTATCCCAGAATGAGTCCCAATTGTTAAGGAACCTGAACCCCTCCCTCCTGCACCATCCACGCAGCCATGAGTTCAAACTATCCCTTTCTCTGTTCATCTCTAAACTATCCCTTGGCACAGGCAAGAGTCCAGAGATAACCACTCTGCCTGTTATGGACCTAAGCTTCCACCCTAACTCCATAAATTTCTGTTTAATATCCCCTTCCCTTGTCCTACCTACATCATGTGTCCCCACATGAACAATGACTTGGGGCTGACTCCCCTCACCCTTAAGAATCCTAAAAACCCGATCTGCGACATCCTGGACCCCAGCCCCTGGGAGGCAACACACCAGCCCTGAGTCCTGTTTATTACTATTTACCCTCCTATCTGTCCCTCTAACTATGGAGTCTCCTATAACTAGGCCTAATCTCTTATTCCCCCCACCCACCTGAGCATTCTCAGCAGGCTCACCCCCAGAGACCTGCTCCCTTTGGTCAGCTCCAGTTGATTCTTCCTCAACTGTAGCCTCCAAGACAGAAAATTTATTTTGGAGGGGAACAGCCCCAGGGGATTGTCTCCCCGATTGCTTCTTACCCCTCCTCCTAATAGTTACCCAATTATCACTTATAGGAGTTACAATCTCTTTGTTACTCCTGCCTATATCCTCCTCAACCTCTCGAATTACTCTGAGCTCCTCTAATTCCAGCTCCAGCTCCTTAACACGATCCTCAAGGAGCTGCAAATGTGCACACTTCCTGCAGGTATAATCAGCAGGAACACTACTGGTGTCCCTCACCTCATACATACCGCAGGAGGTGCAATGTACTACCTGCACTGCCATCACTGTTACTTTAATTTGCAGGAGAGAAAAAAAACTACACACACACTATTATTATTAGGTTAGAGGAGGGGGGAGGGTGGGATACTCTACCTGTGTAGAGTATCGGGTTACCTCTCTGGACCAATTTATAGAGTCAGAGAGAAAAACTACAACTACCGGCAGCCCCTAGTGACGACTTCCGGTTACAAGTTAGTTTAAATAAAAACGGCAAAAACTACTCCCGCTCGCTGTTTTAAACAAAGAGAAAAGTTAAAAAGCTACTTATCAATCGAACTTCTCGCTCTCCCAAATCGCTGCCTCTCCGTGCTGCTCCAATGGAACAATGAGGCCGATACCCAGAGGTTAGTACTTATATAGCTTAAAAACTACAACTACCGGCAGCCTCCTAGTGACGACTTCCGGTTACAAGTTAGTTTAAATAAAAACGGCAAAAACTACTCCCGCTCGCTATTTTAAACAAAGAGAAAAGTTAAAAAGCTACTTATCAATCGAACTTCTCGCTCTCCCAAATCGCTGCCTCTCCGTGCTGCTCCAATGGAACAATGGAACAATAACCTGGCTATTAGGAGTGACCCCTGTACAAAGAACAAAGAACAAAGAACAAAACAGCACGGGAAACAGGCCCTTTGGCCCAACGCCGCTACCCCGATGTTCCCACCTCTACCCGCGATCCCTGTCCATGTTTATAGATCTATGGATTAAAAACCAAATTTGAGACAATTTGGGGAGAATTTGTTTAGCCAATTAGCCTAAGAGCACATCTTTGGGATGTGGGAGGAAACCGGAGCACCCAGAGAAAACCCACACAAGCATGGGGAGAACGCGCAAACTCCCACGACACAGGCCCAAATCCATGTATCTGCACAGCACAGTGATAGTCACTGAGCTGTCGTGTTGCCCATCAAATGTCCAGGTCAAGCGTACACTAACAACGTGAAGCACTAGGATACTCTCGAAAAAGACCCAAGAGCAGCCCTCTCACGACCCATCGCGTGTACGCCCCTCGTTAGACAACAAGGTGGACCAAAGCACCTGTCGGATAAAAACAAGTACATCAATATCATCATCTATTTACACACTTCCCAGGGGCTCCCAAGGCTCATGATCCCTATTTTAAATCAGTTTTCTATACCCCTCCATTCTCATTCTGTTCGTGTGCCTATCTAAGTATTTCTTAAATAACTCCAGAGTACCTGCCTCTCCCACTTTACTTGGCAGCGCATTCCATACCCCCACCACCCTCTGTGTGAAAAACTCCCTCTAGCATCCAAATTATACCTTACCCCCTCAACCTAAGCCTGTGACTCCTCGTGCTATTTGAGTCCATCCTAGGAAAAAGCTTTACCCTGTTTACTGTATCTATAAATTTGGAGTGTCCCCTGTCAATAAGAGTGACCCCTGTCAATTCAGAGTACTTCATGTGCATGAATCGCAAAAACACAGTCTGCAGGTGCAGCAGGTGATTATGAAGGCGAATGCAATGTCGGCCTTTATAGCTAGGGGGATAGAATATAACAGTTGGGAGGTTCTGTTGCAGCTGTATAGGGTGCTGGTGAGGCCGCAGTTGGAGTACCGTGTGCAGTTTTGGTCACCGCAAAATGTTGGGAGCACCCATATCAGTTAGGAGTACACTTTTCAATCAGGAGAGTCCCATTTTAATCTGGAACATCCCCTGTCAATTAAGAGTGACCACTGTAAATTAGGAACAACCCCTGTCGTTTTGGATTGCCCTGTCAATTAGGAGTGTCCCCTATCAATTTCGAGTGACCCAATGAATTAGGATTGGTTGCCCTGTTGGGAGTTTTTTTTTTACAGGCCTCCAAAACGTTCCAGAGATGTAGAGGACAGGATTGAAATGATGATCCTGGATAAAAGCGAATTTCTCGCTGAGCTCCTGAGGCTCAGAACACGGTTTGTCTCCCGGCCGCTAAACTTAATGCAACCATGCCTCGGATGATTGCAAAAATGAAAGACTTTTTGTTAACAGCAAGAAGAAAGGATGTCAAAATTAAGAAGAACAAGGACAATGTAAAATTCAAAGTGCGGTGCAGCAGGTACCTATACACACTAGTTATCACAGATAAAGAAAAGGCCAAAAAACTGAAATAGTCCCTGCCTCCAGCTCTGGCTGTGAAGGAGCTGAAGTGAGGTGCTAAAAGCGAAAGTAACAGGGTAGTTATTATGGGGGACTTTAACTTTACAAATATCGATTGGAAAGGCTATAGTTCAAGCGCATAAGAAGGGTCAGTTTTGTCCAATGTGTGCACAGTATGTAGATAGGCCAACAAGAGGTGAGGCTACATTGGATTTGGTACTGGGTAATGAACCACACCAGGTGTTAGACTTGGAGGTAGGTGAGCAGTTTGGTGATAGTGACCACAATTTGGTTACATTTACTTTAATGATAGAAAGGGATAGGCATATACCGAAGGACAGAAGTTACAGCTGGGGGAAAGGTAATTAGAAGGCTATTAGGTGAGATTTAGAATACAAAGAACAAAGAACAAAACAGCATGGGAAACAGGCCCTTCGGCCCAACGAGCCCGCGCTGCCACCCCGATGTTCCCATCTCTACCTGCGATCCCTGTCCATGTTTATAGATCTATGGATTAAAAACCAAATTTGAGACAATTTAGGGAGAATTTGTTTTGCCAATTAGCCTAAGAGCACATCTTTGGGATGTGGGAGGAAACCGGAGCTCCCGGAGAAAACCCACGCAAGCACGGGGAGAATGCGCAAACTCCCACAGACACAGGCCCAAATCCATGTATCTGCACAGCACAGAGATAGTCACTGAGCTGTTGTGTTGCCCATCAGATGGTCCAGGTCAAGCATACACTAACGACGTGAAGCACTAGGATACTCTTGAAAAAAATCCAAGAGCAGCCCTCTCACGACCCATCGCGTGTATGCCCCTCATTGGACAACAAGGTGGACCAAAGCACCTGTAGGATAAAAACAAATACATCAATATCATCATCTATTTACACACTTCCCAGGGACTCCCAAGGCTCATGATGCCCATTTTAAATCAGTTTTCTATACCCCTCCATTCCCATTCTGTTCATGTGCCCATCTAAGTATTTCTTAAATAACTCCAGAGTACCTGCCTCCACCACTTTACTTGGCAGCGCATTCCGTACCCCCCACCATCCTCTGTGTGAAAAACCTCCCTCTAGCATCCAAATTATACCTTACCCCCCTCACCCTAAGCCTGTGACCCCTCGTGCTACTTGAGTCCATCCTAGGAAAAAGCTTAACCCTGTTTAATCTGTTTAAAGGGAATGGTTTAGGTTAGAGGGTCATTGCTTGTTCCTAATTGGTCGGCGCAACATTGAAGGCCGAAGGCCTGTTCTGCGCTGTAATGTTCTATGTTCTATGTAATCTATCAATCCCCTTCAAAATCTTGTACACCTCTATCACGTCTCCTCTAAGTCTACGTCTTTCTAAGGAAAACTGTCCCAATTTGCCTAACCTCTAATAAAGGTGTACAAGATTATGAGGGGTATAGATAAGTAAACAGGGTTAAGCTTTTTCCTAGGATGGACTCGAATAGTACGAGGGGTCACGGGCTTTGGGTGAGGGGGGGTAAGGCATAATTTGGATGCTAGAGGCAGTTTTTTCACACAGAGGGTGGTGGGGGTATGGAAAGCGCTGCCAAATCATCATCATCTATTGACACACTTCCCAGGGACTCCCAAGGTTCATGATCCCTATTTTAAATCAGTTTTCTATACCCCTCCATTCCCATTCTGTTCATGTGCCCATCTAAGTGTTTATACCAGCCATAAAGGCTGGTATAAAGAATGCTTTGTGCATTCAGGTAAAGTGTCTTTATACCAGCATTTATCTGGTCCTTATTTACAGAAATGCTACTAACCTCTCTTGAGCCCCGTACTCCTTTAATTAGTGGAACGTCGTCAACATTAACCTGCACTCATACCCTCTCTCTTTACCTTTGATATTGTAATTTCCCTGACCCCCGCACCCCCCCAACTCCCACTAATTAGTTTAAAGCCCTGTCTATAGTCCTAATTATATGATTTGCCAGGACTCTCTGGTCCCAGCACGATTCAGACAAATACCATCCCAACTATACAGGTGCCATCTGCCCCAATACAGGTGCCAATGCCCCATCAATTCAAATCCAGTCCTCCCACACCAGTCCTTGAGCTACGTTATCACCTCCTTATTTTATCCTGCACCAATTTGCACATGGTTCAGATAGTAATCCAAAGATTACCACCTTGTTGGTTCTGCTTTTCAATTTTGTTCCTAGTTTTTCATAGTCCCGCTGCAGGTCCTTAGTTCCTATTTTGCCTGTGTCATTAGCACCTACATAGAACATAGAACATAGAACATAGAACAATACAGCACAGAACAGGCCCTTCGGCCTTCAATGTTGTGCCGACCAAAATAAAAAGCAATGCCCCTCCTAACTAAACCATCCCCTTCTCTTCCATATACTTATCAATTAACCTCTTAAACGCCACCAAACTTGGCGCATCTACAACAGCTGCAGGCAGGGCATTCCACTCCCTAATCACTCTTTGAGTAAAGAACCTACCTCTGATATCCGTCCTATAACTCATACCCCTTAATTTAAAGCTGTGTCCCCTCGTGCTAGCTTTCTCCATCCTAGGAAAAAGGCTATCACTGTCCACCCTATCTAAACCTCTAATCATCTTATATGCTTCAATAAGATCCCCTCTTAGCCGCCTCCTTTCTAACGAAAACAACCTCAAATCCTTCAACCTCTCTTCATAGGACCTGCCCTCCATACCAGGCAACATCCTGGTAAACCTCCTCTGTACCCTCTCCAATGCCTCCACATCTTTCTTATAATGTGGGGACCAGAACTGCACACAATACTCCAAGTGCGGCCGCACTAGAGTTTTGTACAGTTGCAACATGATGCTGCGGCTCCTAAATTCAATCCCCCTACCAATAAAAGCTAAGACTCCATATGCCTTCTTAACAACTTTATCCACTTGACTGCCTACTTTCAGGGATCTATTGACACATACACCAAGATCCTTCTGTTCCTCAACACTATTAAGAGCCCTACCATTAGCCCTATACTCTACACATTTATTGTTCCTGCCAAAGTGCATTACCTCACACTTTTCCACATTAAACTCCATTTGCCACCTCTCGGCCCAGCTCTGCAACTTGTCCAAGTCACTCTGTAAACTAAAACACCCCTCTTCACTATCTAAAAACATGAACCACAACAACCGGATTCTTACCCTTCCACTCCAAGTTCCTCTGCAGCCCAGATGAGACATCCTGGACCCGAGCACGACTCAAGCAACACAACCTTCGGGATTCTTTATCCTTGTCATAAAGAACAATGTCTATGCCCCTAACTACATTATCCTCAATTGCCACTACATTTCTCTTTACTTAGAACATTACAGCGCAGTATAGGCCCTTCGGCCCTCGATGTTGTGCCGGCCAGTGGACCCTCTAACCTAAACTATTCCAATATCACCCATATGCCTATCCACCGAACATTTGAATGCCCCCAAAGTAGGCGAGTCCACAACTGCTGCAGGCAGGGCATTCCACGCTCTCACCACCCTCTGTGTAAAGAACCTGCCTCTGACATCCGTCCTATAACTACCACCTCTTAATTTGAAGTTATGTCCCCTCGTGTTGGTCATCCCCATCCGAGGAAAAAGGCTCTCACTATCCACCCTATCCAATCCCTTGGTCATCTTATACGCCTCAATTAGGTCACCACGTAACCTTCATCTCTCTAATGAAAATAACCTCAGGTCCCTCAGCCTTTCCTCATAAGACCTGCCCTCCATACCAGGCAACATCCTGGTAAACCTCCTCTGTACCCTCTCCAATGCCTCCACATCTTTCTTATAATGTGGGGACCAGAACTGCACACAATACTCCAAGTGCGGCCGCACTAGAGTTTTGTACAGTTGCAACATGACGTTGCGGCTCCGAAATTCAATCCCCCTACCAATAAAAGCTAAGACTCCATATGCCTTCTTAACAACCTTATCGACTTGACTGCCTACTTTCAGGGATCTATGCACAAACACACCAAGATCCCTCTGTTCATCAAGACTACTAAGAATCCTACCATTAGCCCTATACTCTACACATTTATTATTTCTGCCAAAGTGCATTACCTCACACTTTTCCACATTAAACTCCATTTGCCACCTCTCGGCCCAGCTCTGCACTGGCTCGGCTCGGCTTCCTTCTGCACTGTGGGAATTCTATGAAATTCTGTGAAATGTGACAATAATAAATCAACTCAAATGATTGGATGTGTCTCATTTGTTCCCAGGGAATTTGTGAATGTGTTTTTTTTTGTATTACACTGTTGATGTTGTATCCAATTGACTAATATAAACTCTGCATTTTCTTACAAGCAAATGCATCCAACTATATGATGTGTGTGTTATAGTCAGCCAGTTTCTCAAGAAATGACTGATGCCTCCTGCCGTGACATCCATTTTTATTGTGCACATGAAACAAAACCACCAACATAGGAACAAATTGGATGTCAGATCAATCACCTCAACACAAAATCATCAGCATTAAGCCCATCTCATTCCTTTAGCTTCCAACTTAATGAAATGGCCCCACTTAAGAGCAAGGGACTGAAGTATGTTAGCAGCAAACAATCAATAAATAGGAATCGGACTGTATTGACCTGTCAAACATAGCCATGTGTGTGAAGTAGCCACTGCATTGTTCTAGTTAAGGCCAGTGTTCATTCCATTTTGGTCCAATCTCCAACAAGGCAGCGTGTTCCACCTGACTGCTTAATGTTGCAGGGGTAGGGGGAGGGGGTTCACCACTGCAGGTGATGGTGAGTTGGAATTCTACTCAAATCTGGAAGAGACGGCGGCGGGGAGTGAGGGGGGGGGGGGGGGGGGATACCGGGAAGGATGGAATGGTAAGAGAGTTTTTGAAAGCATTATGACTCATTGGTTGTCACCATGAGTAAAGAGCATCAGGGATAGGGCGAGAAGGAAAATGACGGAGGCCACCAGCTAAGGACAAAGGGTTGGATAGAGCAGAGAGGAGTGGGTGAGCTGGAGATGGGGGGTTGTTATCTGATAGGTTATGTGTTCAAAACAGAGTTTCATAATTGGAGCAAGATGGAAGGAAGCAATGGTGATAGGGACGGAGTTGAAATCTGGCAGGATTATTAAGCCTGTAGTGATGATCACCCACTCAATTGGGATAAGCTTTGGCGATAGGACGCTTGTGCAGTGTCTATTTTGAATAGAGGAGGGCAAAACTGATACGATGAATTTCCTTTATTGAACAGAACATATAGAAGTGAAAAAGAGAAAAACTGTAGAGAGACTGGCTTCTTCTGCCAGCCCTGTACGGAACTGAGAAACAAAAGCTGAATGGCAAACATAGAGCTGAGACTACAATACCTGGCACTCACTATCTTTACTGTTGAAATTTTTGCACATGCTGTCTCCAACTCCTGGAATTAGGACTTGCAGATGTTGTTTATGAAAAACATACTTGGCTTATGAAAAACCTGCATCTTACACTGCTTGCATTATACAATTCAAAGATGCAGCCAGTTTCTGGCTAGCCCAGCATGCTTTATAGGTTTTAATTAGTAATTTCTAAGGTAGGGATATCTTTGGCCCAAAGTTTTGGGCCGAAGGTCCTATGTTGCGTTGTAAGTTTTCTATATTGCTATGGTATGTGAAGAGAAACAGACTGACAAAATAGGGCTTTTGCCATCAGAAGTGGGAGAGTCCATAACGGGGAACAAAGTATTAGCTAGGAATTATGTTGTACATTGCTTCAATCTTTAGAAAGGAAGACATAAATAACATGCCAGAAGTTTTGAGAGGAGCAAGTTAAAATGTTGCAGTTGGAGGTGGGTCAATCTCAAAGTCCTGATAATCTTCATCCCAGAGTATTTAAGGACATCTTCCTGGGAATAGCAGACCCAATCGTGGTTATTTTACAATTTTATTGGACTCTGGACTGGTTCCTACAGATTGGAAGGTAACTAATGCAAGCCCACTATTCAGACATGGACGTGGAGAGAGAATGGTGAAATATAGACGAATGAGCCTAATGTCAGTGCTGGGGAATTTGCAAGAGTCAAATTTCAAGGATTTTATAACTTGGCATCTGGAAAGCGGTGCTAAACGCAAAGTTATGAAATCCTTGAAAAACCAAAATCATTATGGAGGGAAATCATGATTAGAATATCTTGGAATTGTTTAAGGGTGGAACTAGGAGAGTTGACCATGGGGAACCAGTGGATGTGGTTTATTTACTCTTCCAGAGGGTTACTCAGTGCATCATCTCCAACTCCAAATTTGCAGATAGTACACAGCTGGGTGGGAGGGTGAACTGTGAGGAGAATGCAGAGAATATTCAGCGTGATTTGGGCAGGCTGAGGGTGTGGTCATACACATGGCAGTTGCAGTTTAATGTAGATCACTGTGAGGATGTCAACTCTGGTAGGAAGACAAGATGTTACTTGAATGGATGTAAATTGAGAGAAGTGGATACTCATCAAAACATTTGTCTCCTCATGCATCATTCACTACAAGGAACCAGGCAGGTACTTCAGGCAGTAATGGAGCCAAATGGTCTGTAAGCTTTCATAGTTAGATTATTCCTATTTAGGGATAGGGATCATTTGCTGCAATTTGTAAAGCATTGTTGAGGCCACACATGCAGTTTTTTGTGAAGCTTTGGTGTCCTTATCTGAAGAAGGATGTCCTTGCTATAGAGGAAGAACAGCGTCGGTTTACCAGGCTGATTCCTGGAATGGCAGGTCTGTCATATGAGGAGAAATTAGATTGGTTTAGATCATATTCATTGGAAAATTGGAGAATGAGAGGGACCTCATACCAAAGTATTAAATTCTAACAGAACGAGGCAGAGCCAATTCAGAAAGAATGGCACCAATGCTGGGGGAGTCCAGAACTAGCTGTCATAGTTTGATGACGAAGAGTTTGAGATCTAGGGGTCATTGTTTTAGGATTAGGGCAAATCTCTTGGGACTGAGGTGAGGAGAAATTTATTCAGTCAGAGGCTGTTGAAGGTGTGGAACTCATAGCACTGAATGTTGTGAAGGCAAATACATTCAGAATAGAACAAAGAACAACAAAGAACAAAGAGAAACACAGCACGGGAAACAGGCCCTTCGGCCCACGAGCCCACACCGCCGTCCTAACGTCCTAATGACATATCCTTCTCTTTAGGCTATGCCTATTGTTGAAGATTCCCATATAGAGACCAATATAGAGACAATTTGTTACCCAATCAGCCTAAGAGCACATTTTTGGGATGTGGGAGGAAACCGGAGCACCTGGAGGAAACCCACGCAACCACGGAGAGAATGTGCAAACTCCCGCAGACACAGGCCCAAATCCATGTGTCAGCACAGCAACAGCGATAGTCTCTGAGCTGTCATGTTGTCCATCAGATGGTCCAGTTTAAGCATACACTGACGACGTGAAGCACTAGGCAACTCCTGAAGCAACCTCCAAGAGCAGCTCTCGCACGACATGCCGCATGCATGCCCCTTGTTGGTCAACAAGGTGGACCGAAATAGTGAAAGGGAATCTCATAGAAACTTATAAAATTCTAACAAGATTATATGGGTCAATTCAGAAAGAATGTGGGGAGTCCACAATGAGCTGTCTTAGTCTATTGATAAGGGAAAACCTTTTTAGAACTAAGGGGAAGAGAAATTTCTTCAGTCAGAGGGTGGTGAATGTATGGAATTTATAGGTGTTCTATGATTTAAAAATAAATTAGATACAGCTCTAGGCACTAAAGAGATCAAATGATATGGAGTAAGAGTGAATCAAGATATTAAAATTGATGATCACCCAAATGGTGGCAGATGCTCCTACTCGTGCTTCTAGTTTTTTGTTTCAATGACAGATGGGCTTGGCTGAAATAAAACTGTGGAGGATGCCCTCATTATATAGAACATAGAACATACATAGAACATTACAGCACAGAACAGGCCCTTCGGCCTTCGATGTTGCACCGACCAATATAAAAAGCAATGACCCTCCAAACTAAACCATTCCCTTCTCTTCCATATACTTATCAACTAACCTCTTAAACGCCACCAAACTTGGCGCATCTACAACTGCTGCAGGCAGGGCATTCCACTCCCGAACCACCCTTTGGGTAAAGAACCTACCTCTGATATTCGTCCTATAACTATCACCCCTTAATTTAAAGCTGTGTCCCCTCGTGCTAGCTTTCTCCATCCTAGGAAAAAGGCTATCACTGTCCACCCTATCTAAACCTCTAATCATCTTATATGTTTCGATAAGGTCCCCTCTTAGTCGCCTCCTTTCTAACGAAAACAACCTCAACTCCCTCAGCCTCTCTTCATAAGACCTGCCCTCCATACCAGGCAACATCCTGGTAAACCTCCTCTGTACCCTCTCCAATGCCTCCACATCTTTCTTACAATGTGGGGACCAGAACATAGAACATAGAACATAGAACAATACAGCACAGAACAGGCCCTTCGGCCTTCGATGTTGTGCCGACCAAAATAAAAAGCAATGCCCTCCTAACTAAACCATTCCCTTCTCATCCATATACTTATCAACTAACCTCTTAAACGCCACCAAACTTGGCGCATCTACAACAGCTGCAGGCAGGGCATTCCACTCCCTAATCACTCTTTGAGTAAAGAACCTACCTCGGATATCCGTCCTATAACTCATACCCCTTAATTTAAAGTTGTGTCCCCTCGTGCTAGCTTTCTCCATCCTAGGAAAAAGGCTATCATTGTCCACCCTATCCAAACCTCTAATCATCTTATATGCTTCAATAAGATCCCCCCTTAGCCGCCTCCTTTCTAACGAAAACAACCTCAAATCCTTCAACCTCTCTTCATAGGACCTGCCCTCCATACCAGGCAACATCCTAGTAACCCTCCTCTGTACCCTCTCCAATGCCTCCACATCTTTCTTATAATGTGGGGACCAGAACTGCACACAATACTCCAAGTGCGGCCGCACTAGAGTTTTGTACAGTTGCAACATGATGCTGCGGCTCTAAATTCAATCCCCCTACCAATAAAAGCTAAGACTCCATATGCCTTCTTAACAACTTTATCCACTTGACTGCCTACTTTCATGGATCTATTGACACATACACCAAGATCCTTCTGTTCCTCAACACTATTAAGAGCCCTACCATTAGCCCTATCCTCTACACATTTATTGTACCTGCCAAAGTGCATTACCTCACACTTTTCCACATTAAACTCCATTTGCCACCTCTCGGCCCAGCTCTGCAACTTGTCCAAGTCACTCTGTAACTAAAACACCCCTCTTCACTATCTACCACACCACCAACTTTAGTATCATCTGCAAATTTACTGATCCATCCCTCAATACCCTCATCCAGATCATTTTATAAAAATTACAAACAGCAGGGGCCCCAAAACAGACCCCTGAGGCACACCACTCGTCACCGAACTCCACGATGAATATCTCCCATCAACCACCACCCTCTGTCTTCTATCTGCCAGAACTAGAACTCTAGTGCGGCCGCACTAGAGTTTTGTACAGTTGCAACATGACGTTGTGGCTCCAAAATTCAATCCCCCTACCAATAAAAGCTAAGACTCCATATGCCTTCTTAACAACCTTATCGACTTGACTGCCTACTTTCAGGGATCTATGCACAAATACACCAAGATCCCTCTGTTCATCAACACTATTAAGAATCCTACCATTAGCCCTATACTCTACACATTTATTATTCCTGCCAAAGTGCATTACCTCACACTTTTCCACATTAAACTCCATTTGCCACCTCTCGGCCCAGCTCTGCAACTTGTCCAAGTCCCTCTGCAAACTATAACACCCCTCTTCACTATCTACCACTCCACCGACTTTAGTGTCATCTGCAAATTTACTAATCCATCCTTCAATACCCTCATCCAGATCATTTATAAAAATTACAAACAGCAGGGGCCCCAAAACAGACCCCTGAAGTACAGCACTTGTCACCGAACTCCACGATGAATATCTCCCATCAACCACCACCCTCTGTCTTCTATCTGCTAGCCAATTCCTAATCCAATTAGCTAAATCACCCTCTATCCCATACATCTGCATTTTCTGCAGAAGTCTTCCATGGGCCACCTTATCAAACGCCTCACTAGAGTCTATATATACCACATCAACCGCCTTACCCCCATCCACCTCTTTAGTCACTTTTTCAAAAAACTCAATGAGGTTAGTAAGGCACGACCTTACATTAGCAAGTTCGTTAGTAAGTTCGCCGATGATACAAAGGTTGGTGGTGTTGTGGATGGTTTGGAGGGATGCCAAAAGTTGCAGCGGGACACAGACAGGATGCAAGACTGGGCGGAGAAGTGGCAGACAGACTTCAATGCAGATAAATGTGTAGTGGTCCATTTTGGCAGGAATAATGGGATGAAGGAGTACAATATAAGGGGTAGGAGTCTTAGCTGTGTTGTAGAGCAGAAGGATCTCGGGGTCTGGGTCCATAGGACTCTTAAATCGGCCTCGCAGATGGAGGAAGTGGTCAAGAAGGCGTATGGTGTACTGGCCTTCATTAATCGAGGAATAGAGTTTAGGAGTCGGGAGGTAGTGATGCAGCTCTATAAGACTCTTGTCAGACCCCACTTGGAGTATTGTGCGCAGTTCTGGTCGCCTCATTATAGAAAGGATGTAGATGCTATTGAGAGAGTTCAGAGGAGATTTACAAGGATGCTGCCTGGATTGAGAGGCAGGCCTTTTGAAGAAAGGTTGAGGGAGCTGGGACTCTTCTCACTGGAGAGACGTAGGTTGAGAGGCGACCTGATAGAGGTTTATAAAATGTTGAGAGGGATAGATAGGGTGGACTCTCAGAGACTATTTCCCCGAGCTGAAATGGTCACTACGAGAGGACACAGATTTAAGGTGCAGGGAAGCAAATACAAAGGAGATGTTAGGGGTAGGTTTTTCACTCAGAGGGTGGTGAGTGAATGGAACCGACTGCCTTCGGAGGTTGTTGAGGCAAACTCACTGGGGTCTTTTAAGAGACTTCTAGATGAGTATATGGAAACGAATAGGATAGGGGGTTATAGATAGGTCTGTAGATTGGTAGATGTGATCGGCGCAACTCGTGGGCCGAAAGGCCTGTTTGTGCTGTATTGTTCTATGTTCTATGTTCAGAGCCACTCCCCCCTCCCTCTCTGAGCCAGCTCCCTCTGAATCCCTCTCTGAAACCATTCCCTCTCCTTTCCCTTCTCTGAGCTCAGTCCCCATTCCACTCTCTGAACCTGCTCCCCCTCCTGCCTTCCCCTCTATGAGCCCACTTCCCTCTCCCCTCCCCTTCCCTGAGCCCACTCTGCCTCCCTCCCTGTCTGAAGCCATTCCCCCTCCTCAGCTCTCTGTCCAAGCCCATTCCCCCTCCCCCTTGCCCTCTCTGACCCTCTCCTATTTCCTCTCTCCCTTTCTGAGCTCATTCCCCTCCATATCTGAGCCCACTCCTGCTATCTCTGTTTCTCTCTAAGGGCTCTCCCCACTCGGTCTACTCCTCCTCCTCTGAATACATTGCCTTTTGTCCTCTCTGAATCTCTCCCTGAGCCCATTCCCTCACTCCCACTCCCTCTCTGAGCTGACTCCCCCCTCTCCCTCTGTGAACGTCCTCTCCCTCTCTGAACTCATTCCCTTCTCCCCTCCTCCTCTCTGAGCCCGCTCCCCCTCCCTCTCTCTGAGCCCACTCCCCCTCCCTCTCTCTGAGCCCACTCCCCCTCCCTCTCTCTGATCTCCTTCCCTTCCCCCTCACTCTCTGAGCCTGCTCACCATTTCCTAATGTTTCTGATTCTCCCTCTGACTTCCTCTCTCCTCCAAAGCAGTCTCTGCAAAAGTCCCCACTGCTGCAACTCCCTCTATATCTCTTCACTCATCCTGCTAAACGTACCCGTTCCAAAATCCCCCTCTGTTTTTACCCATATCCTCAGAGGATCTCCTGGAATCCCTCTCTGAGCCTCATCCCCCATCTGTTAATCTTTCACACCACGCTGAAGCATTCTAAACTCTGTGAACCCCTCAAGAACCTGGCCCAGTTCTGAAATCCCTCAAAGACTCCCTATATCCTACCCACATCCCACCCACCAAAACATAAACCTCCTAATGCCCCCAATCCTTCCTAAGGCCTCCTATTCAAATCCCTCAAGTACTCCCAGCCCTAAACCATTCCAATTCATCCCTCCACAGGACCCCAAATGTATCCCTGATGCAAGCGCTAACCGACATCCTTCTCTGAATTTTCCCCCTAAATTCCTACAAAACTACTGCTGCCTCAGTCCCTTTCCTTCCACCCTGACTCTGTTTACTTCTGCTAAGCCTCTCTAACTCTCTCCCCCACCCAGGTGCCCTCTCGATTCTAAACCCCGAGATTCCTCGAGAATCCCCCTAAATGATTTTCTAGATCACCTCCAACCCTCACTGCTTTTCTCTGCCCCTCTGACACACATACAGCACACACCTACACACACCTACACACACACACACACACACACACACACACACATGCACACACTCTGTCAGACAGACACACACACACACACACAGACTCTGACAAACATATAAACACTGACAGACAAACATGCAGACACTGACAGACACACACACATAGACACTGACACACACACTCAAATACACACACATAGACCTGACAAAGAGACAGGCACACACACACACACACATGCACACACAGATACTGACAGATACACACACAGGCTCTGACAAACACATACACACATACATAGACCTGACAGACAAACACACACACACACACATAGATACTGACAGATACACACACAAGCTCTGACAGACAGACAGACACACACATACATAAACCACACACACACACACACACACACACACACCACACACACACACACACACACACACACACACACACACACACACACACACACACACACACACCAGCCTTGTCTCTGATTGACTGAGGCTGTCAGGGAGCAATCCAGTCCCTGATTGACTGATGTGGTCAGTTACTGATCCTTCTCTATAATTGGATATCAGTCAGTTTTGTTTCATTATTAATTGAATAATTGATATAACCAGATACTTCACTGCGATTCTAATCTGCTCCCTGAACTTGGATTGAGTCACCACATAAATAAATGTGTTTGTGCAGCAATTTATATCCTGCAGCATTAATCCGACTTGTTGAAATGTGAGTTCAGGAAGCTTGACATAAATAAATCCTTTCACTTTTGAATAGATAAAAAATATAACAGACACCGCCCAGAGGAAAATGAAAGCTCCGGATATGCTGAAGAGCAAAATCATTGACTTTCTTCTGTTCTCCAACTCAGGGTCTCTGTGATTCTCTCCCTGACTCTGAGCCCTCAGTCCCTTCCGGACTCGACTGGTCACCAAAATGTGCCTGACTGTCACAGCATTAATCAACAGGATTAAACAGAATGGGAGCAATGGCGTTAAAACCTTATCAAACCAGGTAAATCCAACCCACCCAGGATCAGTCCAATACCTTGTCTTTGTCCAACAGCCCCACTGGGTATTTTCAATTATCATTGCAGGCTGCTTTGTAAAGTACAGGGGGATGTTTTTCGCACAGAGCAGGATGCCAGTTGTTGCCAGAACCACAGCCGCAATTCTCCCGGTGCAATATTTCGTTTTCAGTTCCTGGCAGCGAATGGCCACAAATCGATCAAAGGAAAAGGTGATGGTGAACCAGATGGAACAGTCTCTGGCTGCAGGCAGCAGGGCAGTGTGAACACGACACACAGAAGTGAGGTCCAGGAAACTCCCGGGGAAATAATAATTACGTATGTAGGCGAGAATGGGGTTAAGGATGATGTACAGTAGATCCGCCACTGCCATGGCCACCAGGTAACGAGTGGTGCAGGTGGAGAGGCCACACTTTCCCCGACTCAGGATCACAATTCCCAGTAAATTAACTGTCAGTGAAAAAGGGATAAGAGCCAGGAAGTTATTGAGTAAACATTCTCTATGTGTGAGCTGACAGTAAGGAGAGGATTTCAGCATCAATCCAATGGACAGGACTTCCCGAGGTAGCAGTGTTGTTGGAAGACTTGTGTTAGAGATTAACATTGCAGATTGGAAAGTAGCCAATGTAACAGCATTGGTTAAGTGGCGACTTGGGGACAGGAAGCTGTGAGTTATACATCTCTCACTTTGATGGTGCAAATCTGCAAATTCTGATCATTCAAATATTTCGTAGAGATTGGATTTCTTATCTGATCTGTTTTACAGGATTAATTCAGACCAGATGGGTTTCCAATTGATGCTGAGTGGACAGAGATAGAATCTACAATCTTTTCCTGCATCCGATTATCAGAGCGCACCCCAGATTGAACAGTTTCCTGGACTGGACAGCTGATGGAGTTAACATAATTCATAGAACATAGAACAATACAGCACAAACAGGCCTTTTGGCCCACGAGTTGCGCTGATCACATCTACCAATCCACAGACCTATCTATAACCCCCTATCCTATTCTTTTCCATATACTCATCCAGAAGTCTCTTAGAAGACCCCAGTGAGTTTGCCTCAACAACCTCCGACGGCAGTCGGTTCCATTCACTTACCACCTTCTGAGTGAAAAACCTACCCCTGACATCTCCTTTATATTTGCTTCCCTGCACCTTAAATCTGTGTCCTCTCGTAGTGACCATTTCAGCTCAGGGAAATAGTCTCTGACAGTCCACCGTATCTATTCCTCTCAACATTTTATAAACCTCTATCAGGTCGCCTCTCAACCTACGTCTCTCCAGTGAGAAGAGTCCCAGCTCCCAGTTGGATGTCAATTCAGGATTTTTCTGTTTAACTTGCCCTCTCCAAGTTTCTTCCCCATTCTCACTCTCCCCCACAGCCTTATTGCTTTTAATTTACAGATTGTATCCTCTGTCTCTTTTTTCCTCTTTCTTCTCTCCCTCTCTCTATGCCTTCTCCTTTCCTTCGCTATCTATTTCTTCCTAAACTCTTTTTGTCTGTGACCAGCTGTATTTCCCTCTATCTGGATTTCTCTCCTATCCATTGTACTTCCATTCTTCATTTATATCAGAGCTTCACCCCAAATCTCCGTATCGCTGTCTAGTTGTTTTCTCTCTGCAAATGTTTCTCTCCAGTATTGCTCTCTCCCTCTCCCTTTCCAGCTTTCTTTGGGGGCTTTTAAGCAAACCATGATCTCATGGGCAGAACTGTGACCATGTCCAGAGAGGACAATGTTGCCGGGAGGGGAGGGGGGTGAGGGGGGCGGCTGGCGGTAGGTGAGAGAGACATTTCATTTCCCAGCATTGTGCTTGGTGTAAGCCTCCACCCAGAACGAGTGAATTCAGAGTTTGGATACATATCCCCTCAGTGACAGAAAGAGATAAGCTCCCCTCTTTAAATTGGGGAAAAGCTGTGTCCATTCCTTTAGTAGACATTCTGAAATGAGCCTCCTAATAATTATTAATTAATAAATGAATTGATTTTTTGATCTATTGATTGATTTTTGTAAATAAGGAATCTTGGGGCTCTGACAAAGGCTATTAGAACATAGAACATAGAACATTACAGCGCAGAACAGACCATTCGGACTTCGATGTTGCGCCGACCAATTATGAAAAAAGCAACGACCCTCCAAACTAAACCATTCCCTTCTCTTCCATAAACTTATCAACTAACCTCTTAAACGCCACCAAACTTGGCGCATCTACAACTGCCGCAGGCAGGGCATTCCACTCCCTAACCACCCTCTGGGTAAAGAACCTATCTCTGATATCCGCCCTATAACTATCACCCTTTAATTTAAAGCTGTGTCCCCTCATGCAAGCTTTCTCCATCCTCGGAAAAAGGCTATCACTGTCCACCCTATCTAAACCTCTAATCATCTTATATGTTTCGATAAGTTCTCCTCTTAGCCGCCTCCTTTCTAACGAAAACCACTTCAAATCCCTCAGCCTCTCCTCATAAGACCTGCCCTCCGTACCAGGCAACATCCTGGTAAACCTCCTCTGTACCCTCTCCAATGCCTCCACATCTTTCTTGTAATGTGGGGACCAGAACTGCACACAATACTCCAAGTGCGGCCGCACTAGAGTTTTGTACAGTTGCAACATGACGTTGCGGCTCCGAAATTCAATCCCCCTACCAATAAAAGCTAAGACTCCGTATGCCTTCTTAAAAACCTTATCGACTTGACTGCCTACTTTCAGGGATCTATGCACAAATACACCAAGATCCCTCTGTTCATCAACACTATTAAGAATCCTACCATTAGCCCTATACTCTACACATTTATTATTCCTGCCAAAGTGCATTACCTCACACTTTTCCACATTAAACTCCATTTGCCACCTCTCAGCCCAGCTCTGCAACTTGTCCAAGTCTTTCTGCAAACTATAACGCCCCTCTTCACTATCTACCACTCCACTGACTTTAGTGTCATCCGCAAACTTACTAATCCATCCTTCAATACCCTCATCCAGATCATTTATAAAAATTACAAACAGCAGGGACCCCAAAACAGACCCCTGAGGTACACCACTTGTAACCGAACTCCACTCTCCCATCAACCACCACCCTCTGTCTTCTATTCGCTGGCGAATTCCTAATCCAATAAGGTAAATCACCCTCTATCCCATACATCTGCATTTTCTGCAGAAGCCTTCCATGGGACACCTTATCGAACGCCTTACTAAAGTCCATATATACCACATCAACCGCCTTACCCCCATCCACCTCTTTGGTCACTTTTTCAAAAAACTCAATAAGGTTAGTAAGGCACGACCTACCCTTCACAAAACCATGCTGACTATCCCCAATCAATTCATTTCTCTCTAAATAACTATAAATCCTATCCCTAATAATTCTCTCCAATACTTTGCCCACAACAGAAGTAAGACTCACTGGCCTATAATTCCCTGGAAAGTCTCTCTTCCCCTTCTTGAATAATGGGACCACATTCGCTATCCTCCAGTCTTCCGGAACCATACCCGTAACCAACGACGACCTGAAGATCAGAGCCAGAGGCTCTGCAATCGCCTCTCTTGCCTCCCAGAGAATCCTAGGGTAAATCCCGTCCGGCCCAGGGGATTTATCTAACTTCAAACCCTCAAGAATATCTAGCACATCCTCCCTATCTACTTCAATACTTTCCAGTTTGCAATCCTGTACCTCAGTGTTCTCCACAACTACATTTACATCTCCCTGCGTGAATACCGAAGAGAAATATTTATTCAGTGCCTCTCCAATCTCTTCAGGCTCCACGCACAACTTCCCACTGCTGTCTATGACTGGCCCTAATCTTGCCCTAACCAATCTTCTATTCTTAACATATCTAAAGAAAGCTTTAGGATTTTCCTTAATCCTATCAGCCAAAGTCTTCTCATGCCCCGTTTAGCTCTCCTCAACTCACTCTTTAGCTCCCTCCTGGCTAATCTATAGCTATCCATTGCACTAACCGAGCCTTCAAGCCTCATCCTGACATAAGCCTCTTTTTTTCTTTTTAACCAGTGAATTAACTTTTATCATACACTAAGGTTCCCTTACTCGACCATTTCCTCTTTGCCTAACAGGGACATACTTATCAAGGACTCGTAGCAGCTGCTCCTTGAATAAGCTCCACATTTCAGATGTTCCCAGTCCCTGTAGTTCCCTGGTCCAATTCTCCAGAGACAGGAAGCTGGGCACTGACTCCTAACTGGAGACCCCCAGATAAGGTTCTTCCCACCCCGTCACAGCATTATGATTGTGTTTGTTGGCAATGTGGCTCAGAAATATTGCATCACTTCTTTCACGCAGTGCACATGGAAGAGAGGGAAAGAAGGAGAGATGTGGGTAGAAATAGGAGTTCAGAAGGAGGGATGGAATATGAGGTGGTGAGTGTGGTTGCAAAGACCTGGCCCTAGATAAGAACATCCATCTTTACCATGAGTGAGAGCGATAGTGGCAGGAAGAGAAAAGGGAAGGAGGAGGTGGAGCAGAGACAGAGAGAGGCTGGATGGGAGTAGACGGTCAAAGCAGAGACCGTGATCGAGGCAGAGCATTTGAGAAAAAGAGACAGGATGCGAGTGTCTCCAGGGTGTGATCACTAGCTGCAGCTCCACTCAAACTCTGTCACATAGTCTGGGAGGATTTAAAAAGTGTCATTAAACTATCAGCAGCTACTTCCCAAAACTGAAAGAGTGAGTTGAGCAGTTTCTAGACACTGAGAGGGAAGACGGACTGGGCAGGGAACAGCAGAGCGATAGAACATAGAACATACAACATTACAGCGCATACAGGCCCTCCGGCCCTCAATGTTGCGCCGACCTGTGGAAGCAATCGAATGACCTACTAACCTAAACTATTCCAATGTTATCCATATGCCTATCCACTAACCGTTTGAATGCCCTTAAAGTTGGAGAGTCCACAACAGATGCAGGCAGGGCAGTTCATGCCCTTACTACCTTCTGAGTAAAGAACCTACCTCTGATTATAGGGCTAATGGTAAGACTCTTAATAGTGTAGATGATAAAGAGATCTCGGTGTACATGTGCATAGAACCCTGAAAGTTGGTACTGAAGTTAATAAGGTTGTTAAGAAGGCATATAGTGTGTTAGCTTTTATTGGTAGAGGGATTGAATTTCGGAGCCAAGACGTCATGTTTCAACTGTACAAAACTCTGGTGTGGCCGCACTTGGAGTATTGTGTACAGTTCTAGTCACCACATTATAAGAAAGATGTGGAGGCATTGGAGAGGGTGCAGAGGAGGTAAACTGGTATGATGGATAGGTCTTATGAGGAAAGGATAAGGGACTTGAGGTTATTTTGATTAGAGAGAAGAAGGCTAAGAGGTGACTTAATTGAGACATATAAGATGATCAGAGGGTTAGATAGGGTGGATAGTGAGAGCCTTTTTCCTCCGATGAAGTTGGCTAACACGAGGGGACATAGCTTTAAATTAATAGCTTTAAATTAGAGATGGGTTCTTTACTCAGAGATAGTAAGGATGTGGAATGCAGATGTGGACTCGCCACGTTTAAGAGCGTTCAAATGGTCAGCAGATAAACATACGGATAGCATTGGAATAGTTTAGGATAGAGGGTCATAAAATTGGTTCCATTGGTCGGGGCAACATCGAGGGCCAAAGGGTCTATACTGCGCTGTAATGTTCTATGTTCCCTGGGTTATTCCAATCGAGAATAAGATTATAGAATAGAAAAACTCTCTCCAGCTTTGAATATCAATTAATACGCCTCTCTATTTACCCATCTAAATCAGAAATAACTTGCAGGCAGCGGAATAGAAATACAAAAGTCAAAAGATTTCCAAAGTCACACTATGTAGTTGTATAGCTTTTTTTGCAAGTGACGAAATTGTACAAAGAACAAAGAACAAAGAACAAAACAGCACGGGAAACAGGCCCTTCCGCCCAACAAGCCCGCGCCGCCACCCCGATGTTCCCATCTCTACCCGTGATCCCTGTCCATGTTTATAGATCTATGGATTAAAAACCAAATTTGAAACAATTTAGGGAGAATTTATTTTGCCAATTAGCCTAAGAGCACAGCTTTGGGATGTGGGAGGAAACCGGAGCACCTGGAGAAAATGCACGCAAGCCTGAGGAAAATGCACAAACTCCCACAGACACAGGCCCAAATCCATGTATCTGCACAGCACAGCGATAGTCACTGAGCTGTCCTGTTGCCCATCAAATGGTCCAGGTCAAGTGTACACTAACGACTTGAAGCACTAGGATACTCTAGGATTTGGGCCGAAGGGCCTGTTTCCCGTGCTGTGTTACTCTCGAAAAAATCCAAGAGCAGCCCTCTCACAACCCATCGCGTGTATGCCCCTCGTTAGACAACAAGGTGGACCAAAGCACCTGTGGGATAAAAACAAGTACATCAATATCATCATCTATTTACACACTTCCCAGGGACTCCCAAGGCTCATGATCCCTATTTTAGGTCAGTTTTCTATACCCCTCCATTCCCATTCTGTTCATGTGTCTATCTAAGTATTTCTTAAATGACTCCAGAGTGCATGCCCCCACCACTTTACTTGGCAGCGCATTCCATATCCCCACCATCCTCTGTGTGAAAAAACTCCCTCCAGCATCCAAATTATACCTCATCTCCCTCGCCCTAAGCCTGTGACCCCTCGTGCTATTTGAGTCCATCCTAGGAAAAAGCTTAACCCTGTTTACTCTATCTATACCCCTCATTATCTTGTACACCTCTATTAGATCTCCTCTAAGACTACGTCTTTCTAAGGAAAACAATCCCAAGTTGCCTAATCTCTCCTCATAACTCAGACCTTCCATACCAGGCAGCATCCTGGTAAACCTCCTCTGCACTCTCTCCAAAGTCTCCATGTCCTTTCGGCAGTAAGGCAGCCAGAACTGGACACAGTATTCCAAATGTTTTATACAACTGCAACATTAAAGGCCAGCTCTTGTACTCTATACCCCTTCCTATAAAGGCTAGCATACCATATGCTCATTGTTCCCTTGGAGCAGCACGGAGAGGCAGCGATTTGGGAAAGCGTGAAGTTCGAGTGTTAAGTACTTTTTTAACTTCTCTCTTTGTTTAAAATAGCGAGCGGGGGTAGTTTTTGCCGTTTTTATTTAAACTAACTAGAAACCGGAAGTCGTCATTAGGAGGCTGCCGGTAGTTGTAGTTTTCTCTGACTCTATAAATTGGTCCAGAGAGGAAACCCGATACTCTACACAGGTAGAGTATCCCACCCTCCCCCCTCCTCTAACCTAATAATAAAAGTGTGTGGGAAGTTTGTTTTCTCTCTCTGCTTAAAGTAAATTAAAGTATCAGGGATGGCAGTGCAGGCAGTCTGTTGCAACTCCTGTAGTATGTACGAGGTGAGGGACACCAGTAGTGTTCCTGCTGATTATACCTGCAGGAAGTGTGCCCATTTGCAGCTCCTTGAGGATCGTGTTAAGGAGCTGGAGCTGGAATTAGAGGAACTCAGGATAATCCGAGAGGTTGAGGAGGATATTGGCAGGAGTGACAAAGAGATAGTCACTCCTAAAAGTGATTCTTGGGTAACTATTCGGAGGAGGGGTAAGAAGCAATCGGGTAGACAATCCCCTGGGGCTGTTCCCCTCCAAAACAAATTTTCTGTCTTGGAGGCTACAGTTGAGGAAGAATCAACTGGTGATGACCAAAGGGAGCAGGTCTCTGGGGGTGAGCCTGCTGAGAATGCTCAGGTGGGTGGGGGGAATAGGAGATTGGGCCTAGTGACTGGGGACTCCATAGTTAGAGGGACAGATAGGAGATTAAATAGTAATAAAAGTGAATCAGGGCTGGTGTGTTGCCTCCCAGGGGCTGGAGTCCAGGATGTCGCAGATCGGGTTTTTAAGATTCTTAAGGGAGAGGGGAGTCAACCCCAAGTCATAGTTCATGTGGGGACACATGATATAGGAGGGACGAGGGAGGGGGATATTAAGCAGAAATTTATGGAGTTGGGGTGGAAGCTTAAGGCAAAAACTGGCAGAGTGGTTATCTCTGGACTCTTGCCTGTGCCAAGGGATAGTTTAGGGAAGAATAGAGAGAGGGAATGTTTGAACTCGTGGCTGCGGGGATGGTGCAGGAGGGAGGGGTTCAGGTTCCTGAACAATTGGGACTCATTCTGGGATAGGTGGGACCTCTACAAGAGAGATGGTCTACACCTGAACCAGAGGGGAACTAATATCTTGGGGGGAAAATTTGCTAAGGCTATGCAGGGGGCTTTAAACTGATTCGGGGGGGGGGTGGGATCCTAAGTAGTTGGGGTGCTAAGAGGGATGAGAGTAAGGGGGTCATAGAGGAAAACTGTAAAACACAGCAGCGTACGGGTGGGGTAGGGCATGGTTTGAAATGCGTATACTTTAATGCAAGGAGTATTCGCAATAAGGGGGAGGAACTTGCAGCTTGGACCAGTACCTGGAACTTCGATGTTGTGGCCATTTCAGAGACTTGGGTAGAGCAGGGACAAGAATGGATGTTGCAGGTTCGGGGTTCAAATGCTTTAGTCGGAGTAGAGAAGGAGGTAGAGGGGGGGAGGAGTGGCATTATTAGTCAAAGACTGTATCACAGTGACAGAAAAGAAGTTTGATGAGGACTTGTCTGTTGAGGTAGTATGGGCTGAGATTAGAAACAGGAAAGGAGAGGTCACCCTGTTGGGAGTCTTTTATAGACCTCCTAAAAGTTCTAGAGAGGTTGAGGAAAGGATTGCCAAGTCAATTCTGGTCAGGAGTGAAAGTAATAGGGTAATTGTTATGGGGGACTTTAACTTTACTAATATTGATTGGAATAGCTATAGCTCTAGCTCGTTAGAGGGGTCAGTTTTTGTACAAAGTGTGCAGGAAGGTTTTTTGACTCAGTATGTAGATAGGCCAACTAGAGGTGAGGCTACATTGGATTTGGTGCTGGGCAATGAGCCAGACCAGGTGTTAGGCTTGGAAGTTAGTGAACATTTTGGTGATAGTGACCACAATTCGGTTACGTTCACCTTAGTGATGGATAGGGATAGGCATGAAGCTGGGGGCAGTAGTTATAGCTGGGGGAAGGGTAATTATGAGGCCATCAGGAGAGAATTAGGGTGCATAGATTGGACGAGGAAACTACAGGGACTGGGAACATCTGGAATGTGGAGCTTATTCAAGGAGCAGCTGCTGCGAGTCCTTGATAAGTATGTCCCTGTCAGGCAAGGAGGAAATGGTCGAGTAAGAGAACCTTGGTGTACGAAAAAAGTTGATTTGCTGGTTAAAAGGAAAAAGGAGGCTTATGTCAGGATGAGGATTGAAGGCTCGGTTAGTGCAATGGATAGCTATAGATTAGCCAGGAGGGAGCTAAAGAGTGAATTGAGGAGAGCTAAGAGAGGACACGAGAAGACTTTGGCTGATAGGATTAAGGAGAATCCTAAAGCTTTCTTTAGATATGTTAAGAATAGAAGATTGGTTAGGACAAGATTAGGGCCAGTCATAGACAGCAGTGGGAAGTTGTGCGTGGAGCCTGAAGAGATTGGAGAGGTACTGAATAAATATTTCTCTTCGGTATTCACGCAGGGTGATGTAAATGTAGTTATGGAGAACACCGAGGTACAGGGTAGCAAACTGGAAAGTATTGAAGTAGATAGGGAGGATGTGCTAGATATTCTTGAGGGTTTGAAGTTGGATAAGTCCCCTGGGCCGGACGGGATTTACCCTAGGATTCTCTGGGAGGCAAGAGAGGAGATTGCAGAGCCTCTGGCTCTGATCTTCAGGTCGTCGTTGGTTACAGTGTGGTTCTGGAGGACTGGAGGATAGCATGTGGTCCCGTTGTTCAAGAAGGGGAAGAGAGACCTTCCAGGGTCATCCTGACATAAGCCTCCTTTTTCCTTTTAACCAGCAAATCAACTTTTTTCGTACACCAAGGTTCTCTTACTCGACCATTTCCTCCTTGCCTGACAGGGACATACTTATCAAGGACCCGCAGCAGCTGCTCCTTGAATAAGCTCCACATTCCAGATGTTCCCAGTCCCTGTAGCTTCCTAGTCCAATCTATGCACCCTAATTCTCTCCTGATGGCCTCATAATTACCCTTCCCCCAGCTATAACTACTGCCCCCAGTTTCATGCCTATCCCTATCCATCACTAAGGTGACTGTAACCGAATTATAGGCCAGTGAGTCTTACTTCTGTTGTGGGCAAAGTATTGGAGAGAATTATTGGATGCTGGAAATGTAGCTATGGAGAACACTGAGGTACAGGGTTGCAAATTGGGAAGTATTGTAGTAGATAGGGAGGATGTGCTAGAAATTCTCGAGGGTTTGAAGTTGGAAAAGTCCCCTGGGCCGGACGGGATTTACCCTAGGATTCTCTGGGAGGCAAGAGAGGAGATTGCAGAGCCTCTGGCTCTGATCTTCAGGTCCTCGTTGGTTACGGGTGTGTTCCGGAGGACTGGAGGATAGCGAATGTGGTCCCATTGTTTAAGAAGGGGAAGAGAGACCTTCCAGGGAATTATAGGCCAGTGAGTCTTACTTCTGTTGTGGGCAAGGTATTGGAGAGAATTATTAGGGATAGGATTTATAGTTATTTAGAGAGAAATGAATTGATTGGGGATAGTCAGCATGGTTTCGTGAAGGGTAGGTCATGCCTTACTAACCTCATTGAGTTTTTTGAGAAAGTGACCAGAGAGGTGGATGGGGGTAAGGCGGTTGATGTAGTATATATGGACTTTAGTAAGGCGTTTGATAAGGTGGCCCATGGAAGACTTCTACAGAAAATGCATATGTGTGGAATAGAGGGTGATTTAGCTAATTGGATTAGGAATTGGCTGGCAGATAGAAGACAGAGGGTGGTGGTTGATGGGAGATATTCATCGTGGAGTTCGGTGACAAGTGGTATACCTCAGGGGTCTGTTTTGGGGCCCCTGCTGTTTGTAATTTTTATAAATGATCTGGATGAGGGTATTGAGGGATGGATCAGTAAATTTGCAGATGACACTAAAGTCGGTGGAGTGGTAGATAGTGAAGAGGGGTGTTTTAGTTTACAGAGTGACTTGGACAAGTTGCAGAGCTGGGCCGAGAGGTGGCAAATGGAGTTTAATGTGGAAAAGTGTGAGGTAATGCACTTTGGCAGGAACAATAAATGTGTAGAGTATAGGGCTAATGGTAGGGCTCTTAATAGTGTTGAGGAACAGAAGGATCTTGGTGTATGTGTCAATAGATCCCTGAAAGTAGTCAGTCAAGTGGATAAAGTTGTTAAGAAGGCATATGGAGTCTTAGCTTTTATTGGCAGGGGGATTGAATTTAGGAGCCGCAGCATCATGTTGCAACTGTACAAAACTCTAGTGCGGCCGCACTTGGAGTATTGTGTGCAGTTCTGGTCCCCACATTATAAGAAAGATGTGGAGGCATTGGAGAGGGTACAGAGGAGGTTTACCAGGATGTTGCCTGGTATGGAGGGCAGGTCCTATGAAGAGAGGTTGAAGGATTTGAGGTTGTTTTCGTTAGAAAGGAGGCGGCTAAGAGGGGATCTTATTGAAGCATATAAGATGATTAGAGGTTTAGATAGGGTGGACAGTGATAGCCTTTTTCCTAGGATGGAGAAAGCTAGCACGAGGGGACACAGCTTTAAATTAAGGGGTATGAGTTATAGGACGGATATCAGAGGTAGGTTCTTTACTCAAAGAGTGATTAGGGAGTGGAATGCCCTGCCTGCAGCTGTTGTAGATGCGCCAAGTTTGGTGCGTTTAAGAGGTTAATTGATAAGTATATGGAAGAGAAGGGAATGGTTTAGTTTGGAGGGGCATTGCTTTTTATTTTGGTCGGCACAACATCGAAGGCCGAAGGGCCTGTTCTGTGCTGTAATGTTCTATGTTCTATGTTGTATATGTATAGGATAGAAGGTGATTTAGCTAATTGGGTTAGGAATTGGCTAGCTGATAGAAGACAGAGGGTGGTGGTTGATTGGGAGATATTCATCGTGGAGTTCGGTGACAAGTGCTGTACCTCAGGGTTCTGTTTTGGGGCCCCTGCTGAGTTTAATTTTTATAAATGATCTGGATGAGGGTATTGAAGGATGGATTAGTAAATTTGCAGATGACACTAAAGTCGGTGGAGTGGTAGATAGTGAAGAGGGGTGTTATAGTTTGCAGAGGGACTTGGACAAGTTGCAGAGCTGGGCCGAGAGGTGGCAAATGGAGTTTAATGTGGAAAAGTGTGAGGTAATGCACTATGGCAGAAATAATAAATGTGTAGAGTATAGGGCAAATGGTAGGATTCTTAGTAGTCTAGATGAACAGAGGGATCTTGGTGTGTATGTGCATAGATCCATGAAAGTAGGCAGTCAAGTCGAGAAGGTTGTTAAGAAGGCATATGGAGTCTTAGCTTTTATTGGTAGGGGGATTGAATTTCGGAGCCGCAACGTCATGTTGCAACTGTACAAAACTCTAGTGCGGCCACACTTGGAGTATTGTGTGCAGTTCTGGTCCCCACATTATAAGAAAGATGTGGAGGCATTGGAGAGGGTACAGAGGAGGTTTACCAGGATGTTGCCTGGTATGGAGGGCAGGTCCTATGAAGAGAGGCTGAAGGATTTGAGGTTGTTTTCGTTAGAAAGGAGGCGGCTAAGAGGGGACCTTATCGAAACATATAAGATGATTAGAGGTTTAGATAGGGTGGACAGTGATAGCCTTTTTCCTAGGATGGAGAAAGCTAGCACGAGGGGACACAGCTTTAAATTAAGGGGTGATAGTTATAGGACGGATATCAGAGGTAGGTTCTTTACCCAAAGGGTGTTTCGGGAGTGGAATGCCCTGCCTGCAGCAGTTGTAGATGCGCCAAGTTTGGTGGCGTTTAAGAGGTTAGTTGATAAGTATATGGAAGAGAAGGGAATGGTTTAGTTTGGAGGGGCATTGCTTTTTATATTGGTCAGCGCAACATCGAAGGCCGAAGGGCCTGTTCTGTGCTGTAATGTTCTATATTCTATATGCTTTCTTCACAACCTTCTCCACCTGCTCTGCCACCTTCAGCGACTTGTTCACCTGCACCCCCAGGTCCCTCTGCGTTTCTATATTCTTAATAGGTCTACCCTTCATCATATACCTCCCCCCTACATTCTTTCTCCCAAAATGCATCACCTCGCATTTATTAGGATTGAATTCCATCTGCCATCTATCTGCCCAAGCTACCAGCCTATCTATGTCCTGCTGCATCGCCTGACAATGCTCCTCACTATCAGCAAGACCAGCCATCTTTGTATCGTCTGCAAACTTGCTGATCACTCCACTTACTCCCTCTTCCAAGTCATTTATATATATTACAAATGGAGGCCCCAGTACCGAGCCCTGCGGCACACCACTAGTTACTGACCTCCAGCTAGAGAAACACCCTTCCACTACTACCCTCTGTTTCCTATTACTTCCTCACTTCCTCTTCCTCTGGATAAAATTGTGTTCTTTATTTTTTGTGAATGAGTGATTCTTGTGTTTATTTGAACAACACTCCAGTAGAATCTTATTTTAATCACAATGTTAGTTCTTTAACTAAAGTTCCCTGTTAGTTAAGTAAATAACTAGCTAGCTAGTTAAGTAAATAACTAAATTTGCTAGCACGAGGGGACACAGCTTTAAATTAAGGGGTATGAGTTATAGGACGGATATCAGAGGTAGGTTCTTTACTCAAAGAGTGACTAGGGAGTGGAATGCCCTGCCTGCAGCTGTTGTAGATGCGCCAAGTTTGGTGGCGTTTAAGAGGTTAATTGATAAGTATATGGAAGAGAAGGGAATGGTTTAGTTTGGAGGGGCATTGCTTTTTATTTTGGTCGGCACAACATCGAAGGCCGAAGGGCCTGTTCTGTGCTGTAATGTTCTATGTTCTATGTTCTAAATCGTTAATTATTCACATTAAAATGAGTGTCAGATATTTCTGTTAATTAACTGCTAACTGTTAATGAAAAACAGTTCACACCTTCCCACACATCTTTCACAGATTCTGAAGCAAGGTATTCCTCTTTGGGAATTTGGTGTGAATTCTTAAAAGGACATCAACATCTGTCTCCTGGTATTGTCTCTCTGTGTGTCTCTATATCTCCATTGTGTTGCTTGTGATAGAGGAAGTGAGAGAGTGGGGAGACAGGCTGATGAAGGGCTGATGTTAGGGGGAAGACAGATGGACATTGTGGAATTGGAGTGGAGGGAAAATGGCAGAGGATTTGGGTGTAGAGGGTTTCCTGTGTGCAGTCACTGCTGATGGCCTATTACAACTTTCCAGAAAGTGTGATGTTCAAACACTCCAATCCTGAGACACGCTGTTTTAGAACATAGAACATAGAACATAGAACATTACAGCACAGAACAGACCCTTTGGCCTTCGATGTTGCGCCAACCAATATAAAAAGCAATGCCCCTCCAAACTAAACCATTCCCTTCACTTCCATATACTTATCAACTAACCTCTTAAACGCCACCAAACTTGGCGCATCCACAACTGCCGCAGGCAGGGCATTCCACTCCCTAACCACCCTCTGGGTAAAGAACCTACCTCTGATATCCGTCCTATAACTATCACCCCTTAATTTAAAGCTGTGTCCCCTCGTGCTAGCTTTTTCCATCCTAGTAAAAAGGCTATCACTGTCCACCCTATCTAAACCTCTAATCATCTTATATGTTTCGATTAGGTCCCCTCTTAGCCACCTCCTTTCTAACGAAAGCAACATCAAATCCCTCAGCCTCTCTTCATAAGACCTGCCCTCCATACCAGGCAACATCCTGGTAAACCTCCTCTGTAACCTCTCCAATGCCTCCACATCTTTCTTATAATATAGAACATAGAACATTACAGCGCAGAACAGGCCCTTCGGCCTTCGATGTTGCGCCGACCAATTAGGAACAATTATTTTGGTCCCAATATGGGAATCTTCAACAATAGGCATAGCCTAAAGTCAAGGATATGTCATTAAGACATTAGGACGGCAGCGTGGGCTCGTTGGGCCGAAAGGCCTGTTTCCCGTGCTGTGTTGCTCTTCGTTCTATGTTCTTTGTTCTCTAACCTAAACCATTCCCTTTTCATCCATAAACTTATCTACTAACCTCTTAAACGCCACCAAACTTGGCGCATCTACAACTGCAGCAGGCAGGGCATTCCATATCCTTACCACCCTCTGGGTAAAGAACCTACCTCTGACATCCGTCCTATAACTACCACCCCTTAATTTAAAGCTATGTCCCTCGTGCTAGCTTTCTCCATCCTAGGAAAAAGGCTATCACTGTCCACCCTATCTAAACCTCTAATCATCTTATATGGTTCAATAAGATCCCCTCTTAGCCGCCTCCTTTCTAACGAAAACAACCTCAAATCCTTCAACCTCTCTTCATAGGACCTGCCCTCCATACCAGGCAACATCCTGGTAAACCTCCTCTGTACCCTCTCCAATGCATCCACATCTTTCTTATAATGTGGGGACCAGAACTGCACACAATACTCCAAGTGCGGCCGCACTAGAGTTTTGTACAATTGCAACATGACGTTGCGGCTCCGAAATTCAATCCCCCTACCAATAAAGCTAAGACTCCATATGCCTTCTTAACAACCTTATCGACTTGATTGCCAACTTTCAGGGATCTATGCACATATACACCAAGATCCCTCTGTTCATCAACACTATTAAGAGTCCTACCATTAGCCCTATACTCTACGCATTTGTTATTCCTGCCAAAGTGAATTACCTCACACTTTTCCACATTAAACTCCATTTGCCACCTCTCGGCCCAGCTCTGCAACTTGTCCAAGTCCCTCTGAAAACTAGAATAACCCTCTTCACTATCTACCACTCCTCCGACTTTGGTATTATCTGCAAATTTACTTATCCATCCTTCAATACCCTCATCCAGATCATTTATAAAAATTACAAAAGCAGTGGCCCCAAAACAGATCCCTGAGGTACAGCACTAGTAACCGAACTCCATGATGAATATCTCCCATCAACCACCACCCTCTGTCTTCTATCAGCTAGCCAATTCCTAATCCAATTAGCTAAATCACCCTCTATCCCATACATCTGCATTTTCTGCAGAAGCCTTCCATGGGACACCTTATCGAACGCCTTACTAAATTCCATATATACCACATCAACTGTCTTACCCCCATCCACCTCTTTGGTCACTTTTTCAAAAAACTCAATAAGGTTAGTAAGGCACGACCTACCCTTCACAAAACCATGCTGACTATCCCCAATCAATTCATTTCTCTCTAAATAACTATAAATCCTATCCCTAATAATTCTCTCCAATACTTTGCCCACAACTGAAGTAAGACTCATTGGCCTATAATTCCACGGAAAGTCTCTCTTCCCCTTCTTGAACAATGGGACCACATTTGTTATCCTCCAGTCTTCCGGCACTATACCCGTAACCAACGACGACCTGAAGATCAGAGCCAGAGGCTCTGCAATCACCTCTCTCGCCTCCCAGAGAATCCTAGGGTAAATCCCGTCCGGCCCAGGGGGCTTATCTAACTTCAAACCCTCAAGAATATCTAGCACATCCTCCTTACCTACTTCAATACTTTCCAGTTTGCAACCCTGTATCCCAGTGTTCTCCACAACTACTACATTTACATCTCCCTGCGTGAATACCAAAGAGAAATATTTGTTCAATATTTGTTTTTGAAATGTATCCTGAGGAAATGAATAGCGTCTTCCTGACTGAGGTTTTAGCTACTTGTCGACTAGTTGAGCAGTGTAAAAACATTGCTGCCCCATGGGATCCTGCTGTACAACAACGACCTGCAGTACATATAGAACTGCAAATGGTAACCAGACAAAGTGAAAAGCAAATTAGCTCAGTGACGACAAAGCACATATGAGGGAGAGGGGATAAAAATCAATCCCCTGGTCTTGGTAAAGATTTGTTCACAATTCCTGTGTCCTGTTTGTGTTTTCAGAAAGCATAATGGGCTTTGGATGATTCTTAATTTTTGGGTGGAGTGGGTAGGGAACATGGTTCAATATCTTGGCCTCTGTCACTTTTCTTCTCTCTTTTCATTCATTTGTTTCAATGCTGTATTCTGTAATTAATGGAAAATAAAATCCCCTTGCAATTTGTTTTATTACTGTGGGTGTATGAGGTATATATGGACTTCATAAGACTTGCAGGAAGGATGTAAATAAGGTTGAAAGAGTGCAGAGAATGTTCACAAGAACGTTGCCAGGACTTGAGAATCTGAGTTACAGAGAGATATTGAATAGGTTGGGACTTTTTACCTGGAGCGTAGAAGAATGAAGGAAGATTTGATAGAGGTGTATAAGATTTTGATGGGCATAGATAAGTGAATGCAAGCAGGCTTTTTCCACTGAGGCTAGGGGAGAAAAAATAACTCGAGGACATGGGTTAAGGGTGAAAGGAGAAAAGTTTAAAGGGAATATTATGGGGGGGTGGGGGGTCTTCTTCATCCAGAGAGTGGTGGGAGTGTGGAATGAGCTGCCCGATAAAGTGGTAAATGTGGGGTCACTTTTAACATTTGAGAAAAACTTGGATGGGTTCATGGATGAGAGGGGTGTGGAGGGATATGGTCCAAGTGCAGGTCAGTGAGACTAGGCAAAAAATGGTTAGCACAGACAAGAAGGACCAAAAGGCCTGTTTCTGAGCTGTAATTTTCTGTGGTTCTATAGCTCTAATCTCAGGGGTCTCAGGCCTTTGTTATTTGCTTCGTTCCATAAGTTACTGCGTTAATTTTATGAGATCAATCGCGCAATAAAACTGCAGCAGTCACATCAATTCATTTCACTCAGGCTGCAATTGTCAGGTTTTCAACTCTCATCCAACGTCTTGGATACAAGACAGTGGGATACAAGGACAGGTAGCCAGATGGATAAGTAACTGGCTTGGTAATAGGAGACACAGAGTAATAGTGGAAGGGTGTTTCTCTAGCCGGAGATCGGTCTCTAGTGGTGTGCCGCAGGGCTCGGTACTGGGACCTCTTCTATTTGTAATATATATAAATGACTTGGAAGAGGGAGTAAGTGGAGTGATCAGCAAGTTTGCAGACGATACAAAGATGGTTGGACTTGCGGATAGTGAGGAGCATTGTCAGGCAATGCAGCAGGGCATAGATAGGCTGGTAGCTTGGGCAGATAGATGGCAGATGAAATTTGATCCTGATCAATGTGAGGTGATGCATTTCAGGGGAAAGAATGTAGGGGGGAGGTATATGATAAAGGGTAGACCTATAAAGAGTATAGAAATGCAGAGGGACCTGGGGGTGCAGGCGAACAAGTCTCTGAAGGTGGCAGAGCAAGTGAAGAAGGTTGTGAAGAAAGCATATGGTATGCTAGCCTTTATAGGAAGGGATATAGAGTACAAGAGCTGGCCTTTAATGTTGCAGTTGTATAAAATGTTGGTTAGACCTCATTTGGTATACTGCATCCAGTTCTGGTCGCCTTACTACCGGAAGGACGTGAAGACTCTGGAGAGAGTGCAGTGGAGGTTTACCAGGATGCTGCCTGGTATGGAAGGTCTGATAAGGACTGTTTTCCTTAGGAAGACGTAGACTTAGAGGAGATCTGATAGAGGTGTACAAGATTATGAGGGGTATAGATAGAGTAAACAGGGTTAAGCTTTTTCCTAGGATGGACTCAAATAGCACGAGGGGTCACAGGCTTCGGGTGAGGGGGTTATGGTATAATTTGGATGCTAGAGGGAGTTTTTTCACACAAAGGGTGGTGGGGGTATGGAATGCGCCGCCAAGTAAAGTGGTGGAGGCAGCTACTCTGGAGTTATTTAAGAAATACTTAGATGAACAGAATGTGAATGGAGGAGTATAGAAAACTGATTTAAAATAGGGATCATGAGCCTTGGGAGTCCCTGGGAAGTGTGTAAATAGATGATGATATTGATGTACTTGTTTTTATCCTACAGGTACTTGGTCCACCTTGTTGTCTAACAAGGGGCATACACGCGATGGGTCGTGAGAGGGCTGCTCTTGGATCTTTTCTGAGAGTATCCTAGTGCTTCACGTCGTTTGTTTACGCTTGACCTGGACCATCTGATGGGCAACACGACAGCTCAGTGACTATCGCTGTGCTGTGAAGATACATGGATTTGAGCCTGTATCTGTGGGAGTTTGCGCATTCTCCCCGTGCTTGCGTGGGTTTTCTCCGGGAGCTCCAGTTTCCTCCCACATCCCAAAGATGTGCTCATAGGCTAATTGGCAAAACAAATTCTCCCTAAATTGTCTCAATTTTGGTTTTTAATCCATAGATCTATAAACATGGACAGGGATCACGGGTACAGATGGGGATAGCGGGGTGGCGGCGCGGGCTCGTTGGGCGGAAGGGCCTGTTCCCCGTGTTGTTTTGTTATGTGTTCTTTGTTCTTTGTCTTGTTAGATTGTGTTATCAGTGAAGGTGTGAGAGAAAAAGAGGAGGGTGAAAGAGAGAGAGAGAGCCGAGAGAGGGAGAAAGAGAATCCTGAGTGGAAGGGAGAGATAGGAAGATAAATTGTTGGTGGGAGTTGGAAGGGGTGAGGGGAGGGGGCAGACGTGTTTAGGGAATCCTCCAGTGTTTCGTTTCAGGTGACTTCCTGAGTCATTAATATATAAAACTCGAAGCATGAATAGGAGCCTGCACTGTCATTCATTTTTATCATGGCTGATCATTAAACTTAACATTTTGATTCACCTTTACCTCATATCCTTTGATCCTTTTAGCGCCTAGAGCTATATCTAATTTATTTTTCAAATCAGAGAACGCCTGTGAATTCCACATACTCACCATCCTCTGACTGAAGAAATTTCTCCTCCCCTCAGTTCTAAAAAGGTTTGCCTTCCTCATCAACCTATGACAGCTAGTTGTGGACTCCTCCACCATTGGTAACATTCTTTCTAATCAACTCTGCCTCATTTTTTAGAATTTAATTAGTTTCTACGAGGTTCCCACTCACTCTAAAATTTGAATACAATCCTAGCCAATCTAATCTCTCCTCATATGACAGACCTGCCATCCCAGGAATCAGCCTGGTAAACTATCACTGTAATCCCTCGATAGCAAGGACATCCTTCCACAGATAAGGGCACCAAAGCTTCACAAAAATCTCCAGCCATGGCCTCACCAATGCCTTAAAATTTGCAGCAAATCATCCCAATCCCTCAACAGAAATCATCTCACTATGAAAGCTTACAGACCATTTGGCTCTATTACTGCCTGATGTAACTGCCTCGTTCCTTGTGGTGAATGATGCATGAGGAGACCAAGATTTTGCTGAGTAGCCACCTCTCTCAATTTACATCCATTGAAGTAACAATTTGTCTTCCTAATATTCCTAAGAGATTCGATATCCTCCCAGTGATCCGCATTTAGCTGCATCTGCCACGCGTATGACTACACCCTCAGCCCTGTCCAAATCACACTGAATATTCTCTTCATCCTCCTCACAGATCACCCTCCCACCCAGCTGTATACCATCTGCAAATTTGGAGATGATGCATTGAGTAACCCTTCTGGAAGACACATCCACTGGTTCCCTGTGGTCAACTCTACTAGTTCCATCCTTAAACAATTCCAAGATATTCCCTTTTGTAAATCCGTGCTGACTTTGTCTGATGCTGCTACTGCCTTCTAAATGCTGAGTTATGAAATCTTTGAAATTTGACTCTTGCAAATTCCCCAGCTCTGACATTAAGCTCACTGGTTGATATTTCACCATTCTCTCTCCACGTCCATGTCTGAAGAACGGCTTGTATTAGCTACTCTCTAATCTGTAGGAACCAGCCCAGAGTCCAATAAAATTGTAAAATAACCACTATTGGGTTTGCAATTCCCTGGGAGACTTCCTTAAGTATTCTGAGATGAAGATTATCAGGATCTGAAATTTATCCACCTCCAACCCCATCAATTTCCGGGGAAAATAAAATGTTCATGTGTCATTTCAAAAATCCTGCTGGTCATCCTGCACAGCAAGATCCCACAATCACACTGCAATGTGGGAGCAGCCAGCTTTAAAATGCAATTGAAGATGTGAATTGGTGAAAAGCTAAAACACATCATAGATTCACCCTGAGGAACACAACCATTGTATAACAATCCAGCCTTTTGGGAAAACAAGGGGTTGATTAAGGAAAGAAAAATAGAGTCGGAAAGTATTCTACTGTGGAACATGAGAACTGACTTCAAAAAATATCTATCCGAATGTAAAGAGAAACAGATTGACAAAATAGGACCTTTGCAGTCAAATATGGGTGGTCCCAAAACGAGGAATGAAGTAATTGCTCCACTAATTCAAATTTCCTTCAGATTCTCTCTAAATCTTGTTCCTCTCAGGACTTTTGGCATGTTATTCATGTCTTCCTTTCTGAAGATTGAAGCAATGTACAATTTAATTCCTCAGAAATTACTTTATTCCTCGTTTTGGGGCCACCCATGTTTGACTGCAAAGGTCCTATTTTGTCAATCTGTTTCTCTTTACATTCGGATAGATATTTTTTGAAGTCAGTTCTTATGTTCCACAGTAGAATACTTTCCGACTCTATTTTTCTTTCCTTAATCAACCCCTTGTTTTCCCAAAAGGCTGGATTGTTATACAATGGTTGTGTTCCTCAGGGTGAATCTATGATGTGTTTTAGCTTTTCACCAATTCACATCTTCAATTGCGTTTTAAAGCTGGCTGCTCCCACATTGCAGTGTGATTGTGGGATCTTGCTGTGCAGGATGACCAGCAGGATTTTTGAAATGACACATGAACATTTTATTTTCCCCAGAAACTCTCTAACCCCCTCTGCTCAGGGGAAAACATTTCTTCTTAACTATCCTCTCCATACCCTTCAAATTTTGAACACCTCAATGACATCCATTCTCTGCATTCACTGTTCTAAGAAAACCTACACTAGTCTAAGCAATCTGCACTATGGAAACACTGCTGTGGAGACAAAATCCTGGTGAATCACCTTTCCGTTCCTTCCAGAGCAATCACATCTTGCTTCTAGTGAGGTCAGAGTACTCCTCACAGTGCTCTTGCTGAAGACAAATGAACGTTTTATACAGCTCCATCATGACCTCCCTGCTCCTATTTTCTACACCTTGGCTAATGACGAAAATTGTCATGTCTGCCTTCTTACGCATCTGATCATCAGATATTACCGACTGGAATGCAAAACAATAGAGCATTTATGTTTTTTGTCTTGAGTTTAAACAGAAATTAAATTTAAAAAATCCAAAGAACAGTGTCTAATCCCAACATCAACATTAAAAAAATGAACAAACTTTAAATGAGCAAAAAAAACATCAAGTAACAAGGAAAGAGGAAAAAGAAAGCGTATATAAGATTGAGAAAAAAAGGTTCAGGTGTGTTGCTTGAGGGTTACAAGGTAGCAATGAATGAGTTAAAATGGCTTAGGAGAGCTAGGAGGGGCATGAGAAATTCTTTGCGGGTCGGATGAAGGAAAACCCCAAGGCTTTTTACTCTTCTGTGAGAAATAAAAGAATGACCAGGGTAAGGTTAGGAACAGTCAAGGATAGTCGTGGGAACTTGTACATGGAGTCAGAACAGAGAAGTGATGCGTTGAATGAATATTTTTCTTCGGTGTTCACTAAGAAGAGGGACTATGTTTTTGAGGATGACAGGCTGAGAGGATGGAGGAGATAGATTGTCCAAGGGAAATGTATTAGCAATTTTGAAAAAAAAACCCTGAGGATCAATAATTCCCCTGGGACAGATAGGATACATCCTAGGATATGTTGGGAAGCAAGTGATGAGATTGTAGAGTGTTTAGCTTTGACCTTTGGACACTCACTGTCCACAGGGATTGTACCAGGGATTGATTGGAGAGTGGTGAATGTTGTTCCTCTGTTCAAGAAAGGAAATAGGCCAGTTAGTCGTACTTCAGTGGTCGGTAAGTTAATGGGAAAGGTCCTGAGGGATAGGATTTATAACTATTTAGATCTGGGATAGCAAGCACGGGTTTGTGAAGGGTAAGTCCTACCTTTAAGGAGGTAACTAGGTGCGTAGAATGGTAGAACAGTTGGTGTCTATACATGGATTTTAATAAGGTGTTTGATAATGTTCCCCATAGTGGGCTAATGTAGATGATAAGTATGTATGGGATAGAAGGAAATTTGGGCAATTGAATAAGTAATTGGCTATCTTATAAAAGACAGAGAGTGGTGGTGGAGTGACAGTTTTCAGACTGTAGGCCAGTTACCAGCAGTGTACCACAGAGGTCAGTGCTGGTCCTCTGTTGTGTTTGATTTTTATCATTGACTTGGAAGAGAGGGCTGAAAGGTGGGTTAGTAAATTCGCTGATGACACCAAGATTGATGTGGAGATGCCGGCGTTGGACTGGGGTAAACACAGTAAGAAATCTGACAACACCAGGTCTATGTTTAGTTGATAAGTATATGGAAGAGAAGGGAATGGTTTAGTTTGGAGGGGCATTGCTTTTTATATTGGTCGGCGCAACATCGAAGGCCGAAGGGCCTGTTCTGTGCTGTAATGTTCTATGTTCTATGTTCTATGTCCAACCAACTTATTTGATAGTAAACTCGCAAATTTTGGGGTTTTTTTGTTAGATGAATGGAGAGTTCTGGCCTCAGACAGAACATATAACAGCACAGACAGTTTACAGATTAGTGATTAGAATGCAAATCTTTACACCTAACTTGCTATTCAAGTCTTAAAGTGGCTAACAATGTGAGTGGAAGGAGCACTGAGCACAGGTTAAAGAGATGTGTATTGTCTCCAGACAGTACAGTAAGTGAGGTTTTTTGCTAACCCAGGCAAGTCATGGGGGTTACAGATAGTACGACATGAACTCAAGATGGTTGAGACTGTCCTCAAGTGTGTGGAATTTGTCTATCAGTCTCTGCTCAGTGACTCTGCGTTGTTGTGTGTTGTGAAGGCCACCTTGGGGAATGCTTACCCAAAGGTCAGATGCCGAATGCCCGTGACCACTGAAGTGTTCGCCAACAGGAAGGGAACAATCTTGCCTGGTGATTGTCAAGTGATGTTCATTCATCCATTGTCATAGTGTCTGCATGGTCCTCCCAATGGATCATGCTTCAGGACATGGTTTCCTGCAGCGCATTAGGAAGATAACATTGGGCGAGTTACAAGAGTATGTGCCATGTGGATGATGCATTTCATGTGTGATGATGTCATCCATGTCTATGATCTGGCATATCTTGCAGAGGTTGCTGTTGCAGGGTTGTATGGCGTTGTTCACTGTTCTCCAGAAGGCTGCGAACAATGGTCTATTTGACAGTTGTGCAGTTGTCTGAAGGCAAGAAGTGGGGGTGTGGGGATGGCCCTGATGAGATGTTCGTCTTCATCAATGATATGCTGAAGACTCCGGAGAAGATGTCATACGGTCTCAACAGGGATCTTGGGTTCATGTCGCACTAACTGTAACCCCCATGACTTGCCTGGGTTTGCTAAACCTCACTTATACTGTCTGGAGATGATACACATCTCTTTAACCTGGGCTTAATGCTCCTTCCACTCACATTGTTGGCTACTTTAAGACTTGAATAATAGGTCAGGTGTGAAGACTCGCATTCTAATCAGTAATCTGTAAACTGTACGTGCTGTTATATGTTCTGTCTGAGGCCAGATCTCTCCATTCAAAGAACAACAAAGAGAACAAAGAACAACACAATACGGGAAGCAGGCCCTTCGGCACAACAAGCCCGTGCCGCCATTTTAACATTGTGAGTTCCCTCTTCCATTCATGTCTACGCCTGGCGAAGGGGCAAACCTCGAAAGCTTGCGAGTGTATTATCAAATAAATTGTTTGGATTTAAACCTGGCATTGTCAGACTTCTTACTGTGACACCAAGATTGGCAGAGTTGTGGATGAGGTGGAGGGCTCTTGTAGGTTGCAAAGAGACATTGATAGGATGTAAGCTGAGCAGAAAAGCGGCAGATAGAATTTAACCCTGACAAGTGCATGGTGGTTCATTGATAAGACAAAATTGAATGCGGGTTACAGAGTCAACACGGGGTTCTGCAGAATTTATAGGAACAGAGAGGTCTTGGGGTTTATATCCACAGATCTCTGAAAGTTGCCATTCAAGTGGATAGAGTTGTGAAGAAGGCTTACAGTATGCTAGCGTTTATTAACAGAGGGTTTAAGTTTAAGAGTCATGGGATTATGCTGCACAGTTGGTGAGACAATTTGGAATATTGTCTGCATTTCTAGTCACTTCACTATAAGAAGGATGTGGAAGAATTGAAACGAATGCAGAGGAGATTTACTAGGATGCTGCCTGGTTTGGAGGGTAGGTCTTATGAGTAAAAGTTGAGGGAGCTGGGGCTTTTCTCTTTAGAACGGAGAAGGATAATGGGCAATGTAATAGAGGTTTATAAGATGATGAGGGGCATAGATAGAGTGGACGTTCAGAGACTACTTCTCCAGTGGATGTAGCTGTTACTAGGAGGCATAACTATAAGGTTCATGGTGGGAGATATAGGAGAGATATCTGAGGTAGATTCTTTACTCAGAGAGTGGTTGGGGTGTGAAATAGACTGCCTGCTGTGATAGTGGAGTCAGACACTTTTGGAACTTTCAAGTGGTTGTTGGATAGGCACATGGAGAACACTAGAACGATCAGGAATTGGATAGCTTGACCTTGGGAACGGACATAGCTTGGCACAACAACTGAAGGGTCTGAACTGTTCTGTTTCTTTGTGATTGTATGTGTCTAACACAGGGTGCGATAAAGGGCATTCAGCAGATATTCCAAAATTAAGATCATTCTTGATAGAGTTAATTGAATAATTTTAGCAATTATCGAGAATCTTGATGTCTGACGCATGGTGTTTCAGTAAGTTAATACTTAACAGACTAATGAGTAATCTCAGTGCAAGTGGAGGTAGAGGACGAGCAGCAGAATGGTTGGAAGCTGGTTACAAAGACACGGCGCAGGGAGTGGAGTTAAAGGGATTTTCTCTGATTGTTGGAAAATAGAAAGTGGTTTTCCACAAGGATCAATGTTGGGATCACTGCCCTTTACCATTTACAAAAAACAGTATGAATCGGGAAGCAAAATTACAATTTCAAAATACACAAACCAATCCAATCTCAGAGTGAGAATGAGCAGAGTGGAAGAATACACGTAAATACAGTAACACGTTAACAATAAATTAGAAACTTGCAAATTGGGCATTGGAGTTGGAAATTAATGTCACCACAGCTCAGTGTCAGTTCTACATTCTGATCAGAACAATATGTTTCCCAATCGCTCTGTCGAAATCAAGTATCTGAAAGCTTTTGAGGAGTTTAGGGGTTCAGGTGATCAGATTCACAAATCACTTGAAACAGCAACACAGTTTAGACATAACCATAACAATCTGGAAAAGAAAACATTGGAGTTCATTTCCAGATTAATGAAAAGTGAAGAAATCACAAAATATTTGACAATTATGGAATATTGCTCGGTTTGTAACTGGGTTGTTTAAATGTTAAGAATGAGCTGAAACCTCTTTCTTTTCAAACTAAACTGAGGTATGGAGAAATTCCACATCACATACTGACCATCAAACATCATTAAAACAAAACCAAACTCTTTCAACATAGTCCAAAGATGAAATAATCAGACAGCTCCACAGAATTGACATCTCACTCAGAAATTAAAATAGTATATACTTAAAATTGGATCAACTTACTTCATTGCAATTCTTTTCCTAAAAACAATACAATTTTACATAGAACATAGAACATTACAGTGCAGAACAGGCCCTTCGGCCCTCGATATTGCGCCGACCAATTAGGAACAAGCAATGACCCTCTAACCTAAACCATTCCCTTTTCATCCATAAACTTATCTACTAACCTCTTAAACGCCACCAAACTTGGCGCATCTACAACTGACGCAGGCAAGGCATTCCATACCCTTACCACCCTCTGGGTAAAGAACCTACCTCTGACATCTGTCCTAAAACCACCACCTCTTAATTTAAAGCTATGTCCCCTCATGCTAGCTTTCTCCATCCTAGGAAAAAGGCTATCACTGTCCAACATGGACAGATAGTGCTAGATATTAATGCAGAAATAATGACAATCAGTACAAATTTTCACCGACAAATATATTTGTCTGCAATATTATTTGTTCACTGGCGTCAGTTATTCCGCTCTGCCTAGTGATCCACAATCAAATTTCGATAATATTCTTACTCCCGCTAAAAATTATTCCAGGGAGATCATTTTCAATCTTACAATAGGTAAGAATGAATAGTTCACTACTCATTATATTAACTCCATTGTGTTGTGAACAGTGAGTAACACACAGAGGCCCACTGACAATTGATGTAAAAGGATTGAAACCACAGAGATATTTGATTTTAGTAAAATGAGTTGTTTACCTGGAGTCTGTATAACAGTGACAAAGAGAACAGCATGGAGCATTTTGAGTCAGAGTTTAAAATCAGAGAGCGGCTCACATACAGATTTACACAACCCCAATGGTTAGAGTCACTCACCGGGAACACCAATAATGGCAATGATTGGGTAGATTATTTTCTCAGCCATGTCGATTGGACGATGCATCTTTAGTGTGAGGTGATGTGTCTCTTCGAGCTGCTGGCAGTCTCTCTGCAATAAACTCTGAGGTTAAATGTCCCGAAGCCTTTAAATTAAAGTCTGTAAATTCACCTTAGGGACCTTGCGGCAAGAATCTAGTTTGAAGATTTTTTTTTAATAAATACATGAACAAACAGATTACGACATTGAGTTCAGTATGGAAAATATTTATTTTTAGGATTGACTTACTTCTTTCCAAACACTGGATTCTGTTGATCAAAGAACAATAACAGGGAAGATGCTGTCCATTTAAATACCATCAGTCTCTCCTCTAGATTCACATTGTTTCAGTGATATTTGTCATTGGACTGTGGCCATTCTGTAATTGAGTTTGAATTGTTACTGTATCACTCTGTGTGAACTGTAACTGTGAACGTTCTGCGATGTGATTTAAGTGGGGTTGAGTTCAGCATAAATTGCAAAATTCTATTCAACAAAAATTTGGAATTATTTAGTCTGCAAAGACAATTGTTTTTTTAAATTCAAAATCATACGCAGCTTCTGAAACTGAGAAAATATTCAGAAACAATGGGAAATTCAGGTCCTGCAGTAAATCACCTCTTAGAGCCGTAAAATAACACATTGAACTGTGACACAGGCTCCAAATGACACTGGATCCACATCTGGTACAGTGTTCAGAAAAGTGCTCAGATGTGGAAGGAGAGACATGAGCATGAGTTAGGGATGACTTGTGAGATGGGCTGAATGTAACAAGGGCGTAAGGCTGGGAAAATGAGTGGATAAGAGAAGAAGCTACTGAGCGAGTGAAAGTGAAATAGAGGAAGAAAGAAAGATAAGATGAGGAGGTAGTGAGGGCATGATGGTGGGGGTAGCAGTAATTATGAGAGGAATGGTGATTATAACTTCGAGAGAAATCAGCTAATACACAGGAAATCTCACTCTGCACTGGTCCATTAAGTACACTGAGTTAGATGCAGCACAGTCTCACACAATCAGGACATTTTCCTCTAACCTGGTCCATCAAATTTACTGATTGTAGATGCAGCACAGTTTGAGATACACATGAGATCTCCCACTATACTGTCCCATCGCATACCCTGACTGTAGATGCAGCACACTCTGACGATACATGAAATCTCCCGATGCACTGTCCCATCAAATACACTGATTGTTGTTCCAGAGATTTAGGAAATCTGCTTGTGCACTGTCCTGTCAAGTCGACTGATTGCAGATGCAACGCAGTCTGAGGTACACAGGAAATCTCTCTCTGCAGTGTCACATCAAATAACCTGATTGTAGGTGAAACATTGTCTGAGATACACAGGAAAGGCAGATTGTGCTTTACGAGCCTGGTTGGATCCTTTGAAAATGTGACTAAATATATTGATGAAGGAAGAGCGGTAGATGTGGTTTATATGGACTTCAGCAAACGTTCGTTAAGGTCCCTCATGCAAGACTTCTTGAGAAAGCGAGGGGGCTGGGATCCAAGAGGCCTTGTGGATCCAGAACTGACTTGCCTGCAGAACAAAGAACAAAGAACAAAACAGCACGGGAAACAGGCCCTTCAGCCCAACGAGCCCATGCCGCCACCCCGATATTCCCACCTCTACTCGCGATCCCTGTCCATGTTTATAGATCTATGGATTGAAAACCAAATTTGAGACAATTTAGGCCAATTAGCCTAAGAGCACATCTTTGGGATGTGGGAGGAAACCGGAGCACCCGGAGAAAACCCACGCAAACGTGGGGAGAATGCACAAACTCTCACAGACACAGGCCCAAATCCACGTATCTGCACAGCACAGCGATAGTCACTGAGCTGTCGTGTTGCCCATCAAATGGTCCAGGTCAAGCGTACACTAACGACGTGAAGCACTAGGATACTCCCAAAAAAAAAATCCAAGAGCAGCCCACTCACGACCCATCGCGTGTATGCCCCTCGTTAGACAACAAGGTGGACCAAAGCACCTGTAGGATAAAAACAAGTATATCAATATCATCATCTATTTTCATACTTCCCAGGGACTCCCAAGGCTCATTTTGGCTCATCCAAGGATCCCTATTTTAAATCAGTTTTCTATACCCCTCCATTCCCATTCTGTTCATGTGCCCATCTAAGTATTTCTTAAATAACTCCAGTGTACCAGCCTCCACCATTTTACTTGGCAGCACATTCCATACCCCCACCACCCTCTGTGTGAAAAAACTCCCTCTAGTATCCAAATTATACCTTACCCCCCTCACCCGAAGCCCGTGACCCCTCGAGTTCATCCTAGGAAAAAGCTTAACCCTGTTTACTCTATCTATACCCCTCATAATCTTGTGCACCTCTATTAGATCTCCTCTAAGTCTACGTCTTTCTAAGGAACACAGTCCCAATTTGCTAAACCTCTCCTCGTAGCTCAGACTTTCCATACCAGGCAGCATCCTGGTAAACCTCCTCTGCACACTCTCTAGAGTCCCCATGTCCTTCCGGTAGTAAGGTGACCAGAACTGGATGCAGTATTCCAAATGAAGTGTAACCAACGTTTTATACAACTGCAACAGTAAAGGCCAGCTCTTGTACTCTATACCCCTTCCTATAAAGGCTAGCATACTATATGCTTTCTTCAGTTGTTGTAGCAAATGTGAAGTTATCCACTTTGGTAGAAATAATAGTAGGAGGGCTGTCCCACCAAAGACCCTGATTGTAGATGCAGCACAAGGTGAGATACACAGGAAATCTCTGGACCATTAAATACCCTGACTGAAGATGTAACAGTCTGAGATACACAGGAAATCTACCTCTACACTGTCCCATCAAATACATTGCTTGTAGATGAAGCACAATCTGACACACACAGGAAATCTCCCTCCACACTGCCCGTCACATATCTGATTTTGATGCAGCACAGTCTGAGATACACAAGAAATCTCTCTCTACACTGTCCAGTCATATAACCTGATTGTAGAAGCAGCACAGTCTATAGGGCAGAGGGACCTGGGTGTCCTTGTACACGAATTGCAAAAACTCAGTCTGCAGGTGCAGCAGGTGATCAAGAAGGTGAATGGAATGTTGGACTTTATAGCGAGGGAATAGAACATAAAAGCAGGGAGATCTTTCTACAACTGTACAGGGCACTGGTGAGGCTGCAACTGTGTCCCCTTATTTGTGTAAGGATATATTGGCCTGGGAGGGATAAAGAGAAGGTTCACAGACTGATACCGGAGATGAGGGGGTTAGCTTATGAAGAGAGATTGAATGGACTGGGCCTGTACTCGTTAGAGTTTAGAATGCTAGGGGGGATCTTATAGAGACTTACAAGATAGTGAAGGGGATGGATAGCGTAGAGGTAGAGAGATTCTTCCCCCTTAGAAATGAAAACAGAACTAGAGGGTACAGCCACAAAATAAGGGGAAGGGGCAGTTCAGAACAGATTTGAGGAGCAACTTCTTCACTCGAAGGGCAGTGAATCTCTGGAATTCTCTGCGCATTGATAAGGGATAGGATTTATTGTCATCTAGAGAGAAATGAGTTGATTAGGGATAGTGAACACGGTTTTGTGAAGGGTAGGTTGTGCCTCACAAACTTATCGAGTTTTTGAAAAGGTGACTAAAGAGGTGGATAAGGGTAAGGCAGTTGGCGTGGTTTGGATCAGGAATTGGTGAGCTGATAAAAGACAGAGGATAGTGGTTGATGGGAAATATTCAATCTGAAATTCAGTTACAAGTGGTGTACCTCAAGGATCTGTTTTGGGGCCACTGCTGTTTGTCATTTTTATAAATGGCTTGGATGTAGAGGGATGGGTTAGTAAATTTGCTATTTTCATTGGGCCTAAGGGCCTGTTTCCCATGCTGTTTTGTTCTTTGTTCTTTGTTAAAAGTCGGAGGAGTTGTAGACAGTGAGGATGGATGTTACAGTTTGCAGAGGGACATAGATAAACTGCAGAGCTGGGCCAAGAGGTGGCCCAGTTTAATGCAGAAAAGTGTGAGGTGATTCACTTTGGTAAGAGTAATATGTGTACAGAATATAGGGCTAATGGTAGGACTCTTAGTAGTGTAGATGAGCAGAGAGATCTCGGTGTACAGGTGCATAGATCCCTGAAAGTTGGTACTCAAGTTGATAAGGTTGTTGAGAAGGCGTATAGTGTGTTAGCATTTATTGGTGGAGGGATTGAATTTCGGAGCCGAGATGTCATGTTGCAACTGTACAGAACTCTGGTGCGACCGCACTTGGAGTATTGTGTACAGTTCTGGTCGCCACATTATAAGAAAGATGTGTAGGCATTGGAGAGGGTACAGAGGAGGTTTACTAGGATGTTGCCTGGTATGGGTGTCCTTATATTTCCTTGGGGACACTGAAGAGAGGCAGCGAATTCCGAGTGGAGAGTTGGTGTGGGTGAGTAGTGTGATTTTTCTGTATAATTTATTGATTTTTCACTAGTTTTTTTTTAAACTTTCCGGAGGCCGGAAAGTGTCACAAGGACACGTGGGAAGTGTAGTTTTTTAAGCTTACTATAAGTTGGAGCGGGGGTAAATCCAGATACTCTACACAGGTAGAGTATCCCACCCTCCTCCCTCCTCTATCCTAAAAAAGAGAGAGAGAGAGAGCAGGTAAGATTTTTTTTATCAGTTTTTTTTGGGTAACTGTAAGGGCTTTGGCTCACAGGACCTAAGCATAAAGGGTAAGACAGGGTAAGTTATAAGTTTTTATTACTTTTTCCTCTGTGTTTCTAGAGGAGGGCAAATAATGGGTGTGAGGCCGGCATGTTGTTCAGATGTCTTGGAGGTCTTGGAGGCTACTGGTCTCCCAGACATCCATACCTATGCTAGGTGTGTAGAGCTGCAGTTCCTAAGGGATAGGATTAAGGAACTGGAGATGCAGCTTGAGGATCTTCGTCTCATTAGGGAGAACGAGGAGATAATTGACAGGAGTTATCAACAGGTGGTCACACCAGGGCAACGAGAAGAAGGCGCGTGGGTGACTGTCAGGAAGGGGAAAACTCGGGTGCTGAAGAGCACACCGGAGGGTGTCCCCCTTCATAATAAGTACTCCTCTTGAGTACTAATGGGGGCGACAACTCATCTGAGGGAGCCAGCAGTGGCCTGCTCTCTAAACTTGAGCCAGTACGCAAAAATCTAAGGAAGAGAGAGGAAAGGCGATACTAATAGGGGACTCCACTGTGAGGGGTTCAGACAGGCGTTTTTGTGGACACAGGAGAGAGTCGCGGATGGTGGTTTGTCTTCCTGGAGCTGGGATCCCGGATGTTTCTGGACGCCTCCCAATCATCCTGAAAGGGGGAGGTGAGGAACCTGAAGTTCTGGTGCATATAGGTACAACAGACATAGGCAGGAAGAGGGAGGCAGTCATCAAAAGAGATTATAGAGAACTGGGTAGGAAGCTGAGGAGGAGAAAAGCAAAGGCAGTAATTTCAGGATTGCTGCCTGCTCCTCAGAAGAATGAGAGCAGGAATCAAATGAGGTGGAGGATGAATGCATGGCTGAGGGACTGGAGCAGGGGGCAGGGATTCAGGTTCATAGATCATTAGGACCTCTTTAGGGGCAGGTGTGACCTGTACAGTAAGGACGGGTGGCACTTGAACCCTAGGGGGACTAATATCTTGGCAGGTAGACTAGCTAGGGCTACTGGGGGATCTTTAAACTAGAAAAGCTGGGGGGTGGGAATATCGATGGGACGGTGAATAAGGAGGTTAGTTCCCAGGTAGGGAAGGACTGTAGGCACTCTGAGAGGGGGGTTAGGCAGGTGGTGGAAAAGGGAAATATCCTGACTGAGGGGCTGAGGTGTGTCTATTTTAATGCCAGGAGTGTAGTAAATAAGGTAGATGAGCTTAGGGCGTGGATTGCTGCTTGGGAGTGTGATGTGGTGGCCATTACAGAGACTTGGTTGTCTCAGGGACAGGACTGGGTACTTCAGGTGCTGGGATTCAGGTGCTTCACGAGGGACAGGGTTGGGGGCAAAAGAGGAGGTGGTGTGACACTGTTGATCAGGGACAGTGTCATGGCTGTAGAGAAGGTGGAAGACGGGGAGGGATTGTCTACGGAGTCTCTGTGGATGGAAGTTAGGAACAGCAAAGGCTCGATAACTTTGCTGGGTGTATTCTATAGGCCGCCCAACAGCGGCAGGGAACTTGAGGTGCAGATAGGGAAACAGATCCTACAAAGATGTAGAAATAACAGGGTTGTTGTGATGGGAGATTTCAATTTCCCAAACATCGACTGGAATATCCCAAGGGTAAGAGGTTTGGATGGTGTGGACTTTGTTAGGTGTGTTCAGGAAAGTTTCCTGACACAATACGTGGAAAAGTCTACGAGAGGAGAGGCTGTACTTGACCTGGTGCTTGCTAATGAGCCAGGGCAGGTGTCGGATCTCACGGTAGGTGAGCATCTTGGGAATGGAGATCATAATTCTATCTCTTTCACGATAGCGATGGCAGGCTAGGAAGGTGTATGTCTGGAGAAAGGGGAAATATGAAAACATTAGGCAGGTAATTGGATGCATAAACTGGAAGGAGGTGTTCTTGGGGAAGAGTACAGAAGGGAAGTGGTGGTTTTTCAAGGAATGTTTGTCTGGGGCACTGCAAGACAACGTTCCGAGGAGTCAAGGAGGTTCTGGTAGGACGCGGGAACCGTGGTGCACGAAGGTAGTGGTGAACCTAGTTAGGAAGAAAAAAAAGGTATATAAAAGGTTCAGAGAGCTAGGGGATGTTAGGGATCTAGAGGAGTATAAGGTGTGTAGAAGGGAACTTAAAAAGGAAATTAGGAGAGCCAGAAGGGGTCATGAGAAGGCCTTGGCAGGTAAGATTAAGGAGAATCCCAAGGCCTTCTACAAATATGTGAAAAGTAAAAGGATGAGAAGAGAAGGGATAGGGCCTATAAAAGGTGAAGGGGGAAAAGTCTGTGTGAATCCGGAAGAAATGGCAGAGGTGCTTAACGAGTACTTTGCCTCGGTATTCACGGTGGAAAGTGAACTGGGAGATTGCACTGCAGGTTTGAGGCAAACGGAAAAGATTGAGTATGTGGATGTTAGGAAAGAGGATGTGTTAGACCTGTTAAATTCTATCAAGATAGACAAGTCGCCGGGACCTGATGGGATGTACCCCAGGTTATTGTGGGAGGTGCGGGAAGTGGTTGCAGAGCCCCTGGCGATGATCTTTGCGTCGTCCATGGAAACGGGAGATGTTTCAGAGGATTGGAGGATTGCGGATGTGGTTCCTATCTTTAAGAAAGGGAACAGGGACAGTCCAGGAAATTACCGACCAATGAGTTTGACTTCAGTGGTTGGTAAGCTGATGGAGAGGCTTCTGAGGGATAAGATATATGAACATTTGGAGAAGTTTGGACTGATTAGAAATAGTCAGCATGGTTTTGTCAAGGGCAGGTCATGCCTTACGAGCCTAGTTGAGTTCTTCGAAAATGTAACTGAACACATTGACGAAGGAAGGGCGGTGGACGTAGTGTACATGGACTTTAGTAAGGCGTTTGGTAAGGTCCCACATGCCAGGCTTCTGGAGAAGGTGAGAGGGCATGGTATCCAAGGGGCTTTGGCCTCGTGGATCCAGAACTGGCTTGCCGGCAGAAGGCAGAGAGTGGTTGTGGATTGGTCTTGTTCTGCATGGAGGTCGGTAACCAGTGGAGTGCCCCAGGGATCTGTTCTGGGGCCCCTGCTGTTTGTCATTTTCATAAATGACCTGGATGAGGAAGAGGAGGGATGGGTTAGCAAGTTTGCCGACGATACAAAGATCGGTGGTGATGTGGATGGTCTGGACGGATGCCAAAAGTTGCAGCGGGACATAGACAGGATGCAAGACTGGGTGGAGAAGTGGCAGATGGACTTCAACGCGGATAAATGTGTAGTGGTCCATTTTGACAGGAATAATGGGATGAAGGAGTACAATGTAAGGGGTAGGAGCCTTAGCTGTGTTGTAGAGCAGAAGGATCTTAAATCAGCATTGCAGGTGGAGAAAGTGGTCAAGAAGGCATATGGTGTACTGTCCTTCATTAATCGAGGAATAGAGTTTAGGAGTCAGGAGGTAATGATGCAGCTCTATAAGATTCTTGTCAGACCCCAGTTGGAGTATTGTGCGCAGTTCTGGTCGCCTCATTATAGGAAGGATGTAGAGGCTATTGAGAGAGTTCAGAGGAGATTTACAAGGATGCTGCCTGGATTGGGAGGCAGGCCTTATGAAGATAGGTTGAGGGAGCTGGGACTCTTCTCACTGGAGAGACGTAGGTTGAGAGGCGATCTGATAGAGGTTTATAAAATGTTGAGAGGAATAGATAGGGTGGACTCTCAGAGACTATTTCCCCGAGCGGAAATGGTCAATACGAGAGGACACAGATTTAAGGTGCAGGGAAGCAAATACAAAGGAGATGTCAGGGGTAGGTTTTTCACACAGAGGGTGGTGAGTGAATGGAACCGACTGCCGTCGGAGGTTGTTGAGGCAAATTCACTGGGGTCTTTTAAGAGACTTCTGGATGAGTATATGGAAAAGAAGAGGATAGGAGGTTATAGATAGGTCTGTGGATTGGTAAATGTGATCGGCGCAACTCGTGGGCCAAAGGGCCTGTTTGTGTTGTATTGTTCTATGTTCTATGTTCTATGGAGGGAAGGTCTTATGAGGAGCGGCTGTGGGATTTGAGGTTATTTTCATTAGAAAGAAGGCGGCTAAGAAGAGACCTTATTGAAACATATAAGATGATCAGAGGATTAGATAGGGTGGACAGTGATAGCCTTTTTCCTCGAATGGAGAAAGCTAGCACAAGGGGACATAGCTTTAAATTAAGGAGTGTTAGTTATAGGACAGATGTCAGAAGTAGGTTCTTTACCCAGAGGGTGGTAAGGGTATGGAATGCCCTGCCTGCTGCAATTGTACATGCGCCAAGTTTGGTGGCATTTAAGAGGTCAGTAGATAGGTTTATGGATGAAAAGGGAATGGTTTAGGTTAGAGGGTCATTGCTTTTTCTTAATTGGTCGGCACAACATCCAGGGCCGAAGGGCCAGTTCTGCGCTGTAATGTTCTATGTTCTATGTTCTATGACTTGAGGTTATTTTCATTAGAGTGAGAAAGGCTAAGAAGTGACCTAATTGAGGCATATAAGATGATCAGAGCATTAGATAGGGTGGACAGTTGGGAGCGTTTTTCCTGGGATGGTGATGGCTAACATGAGGAGATACACCTTTAAATTAAGGAGTGGCAGTTATAGGACAGATGTCAGAGTTGGGTTCTTTACTCAGGGGGTAGTAAGGGTGTGGAATGCCCTGCCTGCAGCAGTTGTGGACTCGTCAAGTTTAAGGGCGTTCAAATGGTCAGTGGATAGGCATATGGATAACATTGGAATAAACTATGGATAGCATAGTTTAGGTTAGAGGGTTATTAGATTGGTTCCATTGGTCGGCGCAGCATCGAGGGCGAAGGGCCTGTACTGCGCTATAATGTCCCACGTTCTATGTTCTATGTTCTATTGAAGTGATGGAGGCTATCTTGTTGAATATATTTAAATCATGTGTAGATATATTTCTGATAGACAAGGGAATTAAGGGTTATGGGGAGAAAGTGGGAAAGTGGAACTGACCCACTTCAGATTAGCCATGATCTGATTGAATGGCTGGGCAGGCTCGAGGCGCTGGATGGCCAACTCGTGCTCTTATTTCTCATGTTCTTATGTTCTTATGTTCTTATGCCTGAGATACACAGGAAATCTCACTCTAAACTATCCAATCAAATATACTGATTTCAGATGAAGCACAGTCTACTGTCCCATCAAATAACCCTGATTGTAGGTGCAGCACAGCCTGAGATACTCAGGAAATCTTTCTCTAGACTGCTGCATCAAATGCCCTGATTGTAGATGCAACACAGTCTGAGATACATAGGAGTTCTCCCTTTACACTGTTTCATTAAATACACTAATTGCAGAAGGAGCAGTCTGAGATACACAGAAAATCTCCCCCTAAACTGTCCAATTACATAACCCTGATTGTAGGTGCAGCACAATCTGAGATACACAGGAAATCTTCCTCTATACTATCCCATCAAATATTCTGATTGTAGATGCAGCACAGCCTGAGATATGCAGTACCTGGACTAATCAACCATCAGTGAATGTGATCACTGTGCCATTAATAATAATTCACTGTCAACATAGAAATGCTCCCCAATGTGAACTATAAATACTGAAACATTCCCCAATGGTCTCTGTAAATGCTGACCCACTTCCCAATGATCATTGTAAATACTGACACTCTCTACAATCATCACTGTAAATACTGATACTCCCCAATGGTCTCTGTAAATACTGACACATTCCCCAATGATCACTGTAGACATAGAAAAAAAACTCACAATAATAACTGTAAGTGCTGACACATTCCATAATGATCTAGGTAAATAGAACATAGAACATAGAACACTACAGCACAAACAGGCCCTTTGGCCCACAACTTGTGCCGATTATATCTATACTTACCAGGCCATAGAACTATCTGTAACTCCCAATCCCATCACATCCCATGTACTCATCCAGAAGTCAGAACCCCAGCGAGTTCACCTCTACCACCACTGACGGCAACCGATTCCATTCATAACACCCGCTGAGTGAAAAACTTACCCCTAACATCTCCTCTGTACTTGCCCCCCAGCACCTTAAACCTGTGTCCTCTTGTAGCCACCATTTCAGCCCTGGGAAATAGCCTCCGAGAATCCACTCAATCTATTCCTCTCAACATCTTATAAATCTCTATCAGGTCACCTCTCAACCTTCGTCTCTCCAGGGAGAAGAGTCCCAGCTCTCTCAACCTATCTTCATAAGGCCTGCCCCCCAATCCAGGCAACATCCTTGTAAATCTCCTCTGCACCCTCTCAATAGCTGCCACATCCTTCCTATAGTGAGGCAACCAGACCTGCACACAATACTCCAAATGGGGTCTGACAATGGTCTTATAAAGTTGCAGCATTACCTCCCGACTCCTAAGCTCAATCCCTCTATTGATGAAGGCCAGTACACCATATGCCTTCTTGACCACATCCTCCACTTGTGGGGCAGATTTAAGACACCTATGGATCCGGATCCCAAGATCTTTCTGCTCCTCAACACTGCCAAGACTCCTACCCTTGATATTATACTGCTTTATCCTACTGTTCCTGCCAAAGTGGACCACCACACATTTATCTGCGTTGAATTCCGTCTGCCACTTCCCCGCCCATTCTTGCATCCTATCTATGTCTTGCTGCAACTTCAGACATCCCTCCAGACTATTCACAACACCACGAACCTTTGTATCGTCAGAGAACTTACTAACCCACCCCTCCACTTCCTCATCCAGGTCATTCATGAAAATGACAAACAGCAGGGGTCCTAGAACAGATCTCTGGGGCACTCCACTGGTTACCGACCTCCATGCAGAAGAAGACCCATCCACAACTACTATCTGCCTTCTGCAGGCAAGCCAGTTCTGGATCCATAAGGCCAAATCCCCTTGGATCCCATGCCCTCTCACCTTCTCAAGAAGTCTTGCATGGGGGACCTTATCAAACGTCTTGCTGAAATCCACGTAAACCACGTCCACTGATCTTCCTTTGTCAATGTGTTCAGTCACATTTTCAAAGAATTCAGCTAGGTTCGTAAGGCACAATCTGCCCTTAACAAAGCCGTGTTGACTATTCCTGATCATATTGAATTTCTCTAAATGCTCATAAATCCTATCTCTCAGAATCCTCTCCATCAACTTACCGACCACTGAGGTCAGACTCACTGGTCGGTAATTCCCCTGGCTATCCCTGTTCCCCTTCTTGAAAATAGGCACCACATCCGCAATCCTCCAATCTTCGGGAACCTCTCCCATCTCCATCAACGACACAAAGATCATCGCTAGGGGCTCTGCAATCACTTTCCTCACCTTCCACAATGACCTGGGGTACATCCCATCTGGTCCCGGCGACTTATTTACCTTGATGGAATTTAACAGTTCCAACACATCCTCTTTCTTAATGTCCACATATTCAATCTTTTCAGTTTGCCACATTCCTGTAGTACAACCCCCCAGATCATTCTCCACTGTGAATACTGAGGCAAAGTACTTGTTAAGCACCTCTGCCATTTCTTCTGGTTCCACACAGACTTTTCCTCCTTCACCCTTTATAGGTCCTATCCCTTCTCTTAGAACATAGAACATTACAGCGCAGAACAGGCCCTTCGGCCTTCGATGTTGTGCTGACCAATTATGAAAAAAGCAATGACCCTCCAAACTAAACCATTCCCTTCTCTTCCATAAACTTATCAACTAACCTCTTAAACGCCACCAAACTTGGCGCATCTACAACTGCCACAGGCAGGGCATTCCACTCCCTAACCACCCTCTGGGTAAAGAACCTACCTCTGATATCCGTCCTATAACTATCACCCCTTAATTTAAAGCTGTGTCCCCTCATGCTAGCTTTCTCCATCCTAGGAAAAAGGCTATCACTGTCCACCCTATCTAAACCTCTAATCATCTTATATGTTTCAATAAGGTCCCCTCTTAGCCGCCTCCTTTCTAACGAAAACAACCTCAAATCCCTCAGCCTCTCTTCATAAGACCTGCCCTCCATACCAGGCAACATCCTGGTAAACCTCCTCTGTACCCTCTCCAATGCCTCCACATCTTTCTTATAATGTGGGGACCAGAACTGCACACAATACTCCAAGTGCGGCCGCACTAGAGTTTTGTACAGTTGCAACATGACGTTGCGGCTCCGAAATTCAATCCCCCTACCAATAAAAGCTAAGACTCCGTATGCCTTCTTAACAACCTTATCGACTTGACTGCCTACTTTCAGGGATCTATGCACAAATACACCAAGATCCCTCTGTTCATCAACACTATTAAGAATCCTACCATTAGCCTATACTCTACACATTTATTATTCCTGCCAAAGTGCATTACCTCACACTTTTCCACATTAAACTCCATTTGCCACCTCTCAGCCCAGCTCTGCAATTTGTCCAAGTCTCTCTGCAAACTATATAGCATAGTTATAGTGGCAAACGGGAGGGTGGTTTGAAATGTGTATACTTTAATTTGAGGAGCATACACAATAAGGTGGATGAACTTGCATCCTGGATTGGTGCTTGGGACTTCGATGTTGTGGCCATTTCAGAGACGTGGATAGAGTAGGGGCAGGAATGGTTGTTGCAGGTTCCGGGGTTCAGATGTTTCAGTCAGAGCAGAGGTGGTGGTAGAAGAAGGGGAGGAGTGGCATTGTTAGTTAAGGACAGCATTACGGTGGCAGAAAAGACGTTTGATGTGGACTTGTCTGCTGAGGTAGTGTGGGCTGAGATTAGAAACAAGAAAGGAGAGGTCACACTGTTGGGAGTTTTTTATAGGCCTCCAAAAAGTTCCAGAGAAGTAGAGGAAGGGATTGCAAAGTTGATCCTGGATAGGTGCGAAAGTAACAGGGTAGTTGTAATGGGGGACTTTAACTTTTCTAATATCGATTGGAAAAGTTATAGTTCAAGTGCGTTAGAGGGGTCAGTTTTTGTTCAATGTGTGCAGGAAGGTTTCATGACTCAGTATGTAGATAGGCCAACAAGAGGTGAGGCTATATTGGATTTGGTACTGGGTGATGAACCAGACCAGGTGTTAGACTTGGAGGTGGGTGAGCACTTTGGTGACAGTGACCACAATTCGGTTACGTTTACCTTAGTGATGGAAAGGGATGGGGACGTACCGAATAACAGTAGTTATAGCTGGGGGAAAGGTAATTATGAGGTTATTAGGAGAGATTTAGGATGCATAGGGTGGAGCAGGAAATTGCAGGGGCTGTGGAGCATATTTAAGGAACAGCTTCTGCATGCCCTTAATGAATATGTACCTGCCAGGCAGGGAGGAAGTGGTCAAATGAGGGAACCATGGTGTACTAGGGAAGTTGAATCTCTGGTGAAGAGGAAGAAGGAGGCTTATATAATGATGAGACGTGAAGGCTCAGTTAGGGCAATAGAGAGCTATAAATCAGCCAGGAAGGAGCTAAAGAGGGAGTTGAGAAGAGCTAGAAGAGGACACGAGAAGACTTTGGCGGATAGGATTAAGGAGAATCCTAAAGCTTTTTACAGGTATATAAATAATAAAAGATTGGTTAGTGCAAGATTAGGGCCAGTCAGAGATAGCAGTGGGAAATTGTGCATGGAGCCTGAGGAGATAGGAGAGACACTGAATGAATATTTTTCGTCAGTATTCACGCAGGAGAAAGACAGTGTTGTCGGGGAGAATACTGCGATACCAGGTTGTAGACTGGGTAGGATTGAGGTTCATAAGGAGGAGGTGTTAGCGAATCTTGAGGGTATGAAAATTGATAAGTCCCCTGGGCCAGATGGGATTTACCCCAGGATTCTCTGGGAGGCTAGAGAGGAGATTGCAGAGCCTTTGGCTTTGATCTTCATGTCGTCGTTAGCTACAGGTATAGTGCCGGAAGACTGGAGGATGGCAAATGTTGTCCCTTGTTCAAAAAGGGGAGTAGGGACCATCCTGGAAATTATAGACCGGTGAGCCTGACTTCTGTTGTGGGCAAAGTCTTGGAAAGAATTATAAGGGATAGGATTTATAAGCATCTAGAGAGAAATAAATTGATTAGGGATAGTCAGCACAGTTTTGTGAAGGGTAGGTCGTGCCTCACAAACCTTATTGAGTTTTTTGAGGAGGTGACCAAAGAGGTAGATAAGGGTAAGGCAGTTGATGTAGTGTATATGGATTTTAGCAAAGTGTTTGATAAGGTTCCCCATGGTAGGCTACTGCAGAAAGTGCAGATGCATGGGATTGAAGGTGATTTAGCAGTTTGGATTAGGAATTGGCTAGCTGATAGAAGACAGAGGGTGGTGGTTAATGGGAAATATTCAACCTGGAGTGCAGTTACAAGTGGTGTACCTCAAGGATCTGTTTTAGGGCCACTGCTGTTTGTCATTTTTATAAATGACCTAGATGAGGGTGTAGAGGGTTGGATTAGTAAATTTGCTGACGATACCAAAGTGGGGGGAGTTGTAGACAGCGAGGATGGATGTTACAGTTTGCAGAGGGACATAGATAGGTTGCAGAGCTGGGCCGTGACGTGGCAAATGGAATTCAATACGGATAAGTGTGAGGTGATTCACTTTGGTAGGAATAACAGGCATATGAAATATAGGGCTAATGGAAGGACCCTTAATAGTGTTGTCGAGCAGAGGGATCTTGGGGTACAAGTACATAGCTCTTTGAAAGTTGGCACCCAGGTTGATAAAGTTGTTAAGAAGGCGTACGGTGTGTTAGCTTTTATTGGTAGAGGATTGAATTTAGGAGCCGTGAGGTTATGTTACAACTGTACAAAACTCTGGTGCGGCCGCACTTGGAGTATTGCGTACAGTTCTGGTCGCCGCATTATAAGAAAGATGTGGAAGCATTGGAAAGGGTGCAGAGGAGGTTTACCAGGATGTTGCCTGGTATGGTGGGAAGGCCTTATGAGGAAAGGCTGAGGGACCTGAGGTTATTTTCATTAGAGAGAAGAAGGTTACGTGGTGACGTAATTGAGGCGTATAAGATGATCAAGGGATTGGATAGGGTGGATAGTGAGAGCCTTTTTCCTCGGATGGTGATGACTAACACGAGGGGACATAACTTTAAATTAAGAGGTGGTAGTTATAGGACAGATGTCAGAGGCAGGTTCTTTACACAGAGGGTGGTGAGAACGTGAAATGCCCTGCCTGCAGCAGTTATGGACTCGCCTACTTTGGGGGCATTCAAATGTTTGGTGGATAGGCATATGGATGATATTGGAATAGTATAGGTTAGAGGGTCCACTGGCTGGCGCAACATCGAGGGCCGAAGGGCCTGTACTGTGCTGTAATGTTCTATGTTCTAATGTTCTATGTTCTATGTTCTATAACACCCCTCTTCACTATCTACCACTCCACCGACTTTCGTGTCATCCGCAAACTTGCTAATCCATCCTTCAATACCCTCATCCAGATCATTTATAAAAATTACAAACAGCAGAGACCCCAAAACAGACCCCTGAGGTACACCACTTGTAACCGAACTCCACGATGAATATCTCCCATCAACCACCACCCTCTGTCTTCTATCAGCTAGCCAATTCCTAACCCAATTAGCTAAATCACCCTCTATCCCATACATCTGTATTTTCTGCAGAAGCCTTCCATGGGCCACCTTATCAAACGCCTTACTAAAGTCCATATATACCACATCAACCGCCTTACCCCCATCCACCTCCTTAGTCACTTTTTCAAAAAACTCAATGAGGTTAGTAAGGCACGACCTACCCTCACAAAACCATGCTGACTATCCCCAATCAATTCATTTCTCTCTAAATAACTATAAATCCTATCCCTAATAATTCTCTCCAATACTTTGCCCACAACAGAAGTAAGACTCACTGGCCTATAATTCCCTGGAAGGTCTCTCTTCCCCTTCTTGAACAACGGGACCACATTCGCTATCCTCCAGTCCTCCGGAACCACACCCGTAACCAACGACGACCTGAAGATCAGAGCCAGAGGCTCTGCAATCTCCTCTCTTGCCTCCCAGAGAATCCTAGGGTAAATCCCGTCCGGCCCAGGGGACTTATCCAACTTCAAACCCTCAAGAATATCTAGCACATCCTCCCTATCTACTTCAATACTTTCCAGTTTGCAACCCTGTACCTCAGTGTTCTCCACAACTACATTTACATCTCCCTGCATGAGTACCGAAGAGAAATATTTATTCAGTGCCTCTCCAATCTCTTCAGGCTCCACGCACAACTTCCCACTGCTGTCTATGACTGGCCCTAATCTTGCCCTAACCAATCTTCTATTCTTAACATATCTAAAGAAAGCTTTAGGATTCTCCTTAATCCTATCAGCCAAAGTCTTCTCGTGTCCCCTCTTAGCTCTCCTCAATTCACTCTTTAGCTCCCTCCTGGCTAATCTATAGCTATCCATTGCACTAACTGAGCCTTCAAGCCTCATCCTGACATAAGCCTCCTTTTTCCTTTTAACCAGCAAATCAACTTTTTCGTACACCAAGGTTCTCTTACTCGACCATTTCCTCCTTGCCTGACAGGGACATACTTATCAAGGACTCGCAGCAGCTGCTCCTTGAATAAGCTCCACATTTCAGATGTTCCCAGTCCCTGTAGTTTCCTAGTCCAACCTATGCACCCTAATTCTCTCCTTATGGCCTCATAATTACCCTTCCCCCAGCTATAACTACTGCCCCCAGCTTCATGCCTATCCCTATCCATCACTAAGGTGAACGTAACCGAATTGTGGTCACTATCACCAAAATGTTCACCAACTTCCAAGCCTAACACCTGGTCTGGCTCATTGCCCAGCACCAAATCCAATGTAGCCTCACTTCTAGTTGGCCTATCTACATACTGAGTCAAAAAACCTTCCTGCACACTTTGTACGAAAACTGACCCCTCTAACGAGCTAGAGCTATAGCTATTCCAATCAATATTAGTAAAGTTAAAGTCCCCCATAACAATTACCCTATTACTTTCACTCCTGTCCAGGATTGACTTTGCAATCCTTTCCTCTACCTCTCTAGAACTTTTAGGAGGTCTATAAAAGACTCCCAACAGGGTGACCTCTCCTTTCCTGTTTCTAATCTCAGCCCATACTACCTCAACAGACAAGTCCTCATCAAACTTCTTTTCTGTCACTGTGATACAGTCTTTGACTAATAATGCCACTCCTCCCCCCCTTCTACCTCCTTCTCTATTCCGACTAAAGCATTTGAACCCCAGAACCTGCAACATCCATTCCTGTCCCTGCTCTACCCAAGTCTCTGAAATGGCCACAACATCGAAGTTCCAGGTACTGGTCCAAGCTGCAAGTTCCTCCACCTTATTGTGAATACTTCTTCTCATCCTTTTACTGTTCACATATTTATAGAATGCCTTGGGATTCTCCTTAATCCTACCCACCAAAGCCTTCTTGTGATCCCTTCAGGATCTGCTAATTTACTTTTTAAGCTCCCTTCTACAAGTCCTATATCCTCTAGGTCCTTAACATCCTCTAGCTCCCTGAACATGTTGTACAACTTTCTTTTCTTCCTAACTAGGCTCATCACAACCTTTGTGCACCACGGTTCTCTTGACCTACCAAAACCTCCTTGTCTCACTTGAACATTGTCGTGCAGAGCTCCAGACAAACATTCCTTGAAAATACTGAAAATCTCCTAATAATCACTGTAATTACTGACACACTCTGCAATGATCACTGTCTGTAGTGACAAATCCCCCCAGCATCACGTTAAATAGTGACTCAACCCAAATGGTCACTAAATAGTGCCACAATGCCCTACTATCACTCTAAATAGGGAAACAATCCACAAGGAACACACAAAATAGTGACAACATCCCAAATGAACACTCCAAATAGTGACGCAATCTCCATAGATCAATCTCAATACTGATCCACAAGAATCACTCTCTAATAGTGACACATTCCCCAAAGATCACTCTAAGTAATGACACGGACCCCAAGGATCACTATAAATAGAACATAGAACATAGAACATAGAACATTACAGCACAGAACAGGCCCTTCGGCCTTCGATGTTGCGCCGACCAATATAAAAAGCAATGCCCCTCCAAACTAAACCATTCCCTTCTCTTCCATATACTTATCAACTAACCTCTTAAACGCCACCAAACTTGGCGCATCTACAACTGCTGCAGGCAGGCATTCCACTCCCGAACCACCCTTTGGGTAAAGAACCTACCTCTGATATCCGTCCTATAACTATCACCCCTTAATTTAAAGCTGTGTCCACTCGTGCTAGCTTTTTCCATCCTAGGAAAAAGGCTATCACTGTCCACCCTATCTAAACCTCTAATCATCTTATATGTTTCGATTAGGTCCCCTCTTAGCCGCCTCCTTTCTAACGAAAACAACCTCAAATCCCTCAGCCTCTCCTCATAAGACCTGCCCTCCATACCAGGCAACATCCTGGTAAACCTCCTCTGTACCCTCTCCAATGCCTCCACATCTTTCTTATAATATGGGGACCAGAACTGCACACAATACTCCAAGTGCGGCCGCACTAGAGTTTTGTACAGTTGCAACATGACGTTGTGGCTCCAAAATTCAATCCCCCTACCAATAAAAGCCAAGACTCCATATGCCTTCCTAACAACCTTCTCGACCTGACTGCCTACTTTCAGGGATCTATGCACATACACACCAAGATCCTCTGTTCATCTAGACTACTAAGAATCCTACCATTTGCCCTATACTCTACACATTTATTATTTCTGCCATAGTGCATTACCTCACACTTTTCCACATTAAACTCCATTTGCCACCTCTCGGCCCAGCTCTGCAACTTGTCCAAGTCTCTCTGCAAACTATAACACCCCTCTTCACTATCTACCACTCCACCGACTTTAGTGTCATGTGCAAATTTACTAATCCATCCCTCAATACCCTCATCCAGATCATTTATAAAAATTACAAACAGCAGGGGCCCCAAAACAGACACCTGAGGTACACCACTTGTCACCGAACTCCATGATGAATATCTCCCATCAACCACCACCCTCTAAATAGTGGCACAATTCCCAAGGATAACACTAAGTAGAGACAAAATCCCCAAAGATTGTGCTAAATAGTAAAATAATCCCCAAGGATCATTCTAGACAGTGACACCATCCACAAGGATCAATCTGCATTGTGACAAAATCCCCACGGATCACACTAAATAGTGACATAATCCCCAAGGTTCAATATAAATACTAAAAACAATCCCCAAGGATGACTCTAAATAGTAACATATTCCCCAAGGATCAATCTAATATTGACACACTCCCAAAGGATCACTCTAAACAGTGACATGCTCTCCAAAGATCTGTTCAAATTTTGACAGAAACTATAAGAGTCACTCTGTATAGGGATATAATCCCCAAGATCATTCCAAATAGTAACATACTCCTCAAAGATCATTCTAAATAGTAAAATAATCGCCCCAGGATCACTCTAAATATTGATAAAATCCCCAAGGATCATTCAAAACAGTGACACAACACACAAAGATCACATTGAATAGTGACATAATCCTCAATTAGTGGTACAGTCCCCAAAGACAGTCTTAGAAGTGACACAGTCCCGAAGAATCTCTCTAAATACTGACACAATCTGTCGAAATACTGACACATTTCCCAAGGATATCTCTGGATGTTGATACAATCCCCAAGGATCACTCTGAATACAGATACAATCCTCAAGGATCACTCTAAATACAGATACAATCCTCAAGGATCACTCTAAATAATGCCACAATCACCACTAGTCACTGATCGTCAAATAGAAAAACACCTATTTATCTCCACTCTTTGTTCTCTCTTAGTTAACCAATCCTCTATCCATGCTAATACATTACCCGTAACACTATGCACCTTTATCTTATGTAGCAGTCTTTGGTGTGGCACATTGTCAAATACTTCTGGAAATCCAGATACACCACATCCAAAAATTCCCCACTGTCCACTGCACATGTAATGTTCTCAAAGAATTTCCCCAAATTAGTCAAACATGACCTACCATTCATGAACCCATTTTGTGTCTTACCAATGGGACAATTTATAACCAGATGTCAAGCTATTTCTTCCTTGATGATAGATTCAAGCATTTTCCCCACTACAGAAGTTAAGCTAACAGGCCTATTGTAACCTGTATTTGTCTAACTCTCTTTTAAATAGTGGCGTCACATTTGTTCTTTTCCAGTCTGCAGGAACCACTCCAGAGTTCAGCGAAGTTTAATAAATTAACACATTTGCTATTTCTCCAGCCCTCAGCCATCTCTTTTAGGATGCTGGGATGCATTCCAGCAGGACCAGGGACTTGGTACCTTTAGCAACGTTAACTTGCCCAACATTTCCTCTTTCGTGACAATGATAGTTTCTAGGTTCTCACCTGCCATAACCCTCCTGTCAGAAATGTTATTCGTGTCTTCCATTGTGAAGATCGACACAAAATATCTATTCAATGCCTCAGCCATTTTCTAATTTCCAGTTATGTTACCTCCCTTGTCGCCCTCTAAAAGCCCAATAGTTACTTTCACCGCTATTTTTCATTTTATATATCTGTAGAAACTATCTATTTTTATATTCTGAGCTGCTTTACTGTCATAATCCATCTTTTTTATTGCTTTTTCGTGGCTTTCTGTTGATCTTTAAAGATTTCCCAATACTCTAGGTTCCCACTAATCTTTGCCACTTTGTATGCATTTTCTTTCAATTTGATCCCCTCCTTTATTTCCTTTGATATCCATGGCTGATTATCTATTTTTCTACAGTCCTTTCTGAGCACTGTGAAAGATCGCTTTGTAAGTCTTCCACTGTTCCTGAATTGTCCCACCATAAAGCTTATGCTCCTAGTCTACGTTAACCAACTCCTCCCTTATCCCTTTGTAGCCTCCTTTGTTTAAGCACAAGACCCTGGCATTGGATTTTACCTTCTCATGCTCTATCTGTATTTTAAATTCAACTGTACTGTGATTGCTTCTTCTGAGATGATCCCTGACTGCAAGATCATTAATTATTCCTGATTCATTACACAGGGCCAGATCTGGATAACTTGTTCCCTTATTGGTTCCATTATATACTGTTCCAGGAAGTTATCATGGATACATTCTATGAACTCCTCCTCAAGGCTGCATTGACTGACCTGATTTGACCAATTGATATGTAGGTTAAAATCCCCCATGATAATTCTTACATGCATTAGTGATTATGTTGTTTATTTCTCGCCCCACCATAATGTCATTATTTGGTGGACTATGGACTATGCCTACCAGTGATGATTTCTCCTCACTATTTAAAATAAATTTGAATTAGAAAGGGTGGGGGAGGGGTTACATAGAACATAGAACATTACAGCACAGAACAGGCCCTTCGGCCTTCGATGTTGCGCCGACCAATATAAAAAGCAATGCCCCTCCAAACTAAACCATTCCCTTCTCTTCCATATACTTATCAACTAAGCTCTTAAACGCCACCAAACTTGGCGCATCTACAACTGCTGCAGGCAGGGCATTCCACTCCCGAACCACCCTTTGGGTAAAGAACCTACCTCTGATATCCGTCCTATAACTATCACCCCTTAATTTAAAGCTGTGTCCCCTCGTGCTAGCTTTTTCCATCCTAGGAAAAAGGCTATCACTGTCCACCCTATCTAAACCTCTAATCATCTTATATGTTTCGATCAGGTCCACTCTTAGCCTCCTCCTTTCTAACGAAAACAACCTCAAATCCCTCAGCCTCTCCTCATAAGACCTGCCCTCCATACCAGGCAACATCCTGGTAAACCTCCTCTGTACCCTCTCCAATGCCTCCACATCTTTCTTATAATGTGGGGACCAGAACTGCACACAATACTCCAAGTGCGGCCGCACTAGAGTTTTGTACAGTTGCAACATGACGTTGCGGCTCCGAAATTCAATCCCTCTACCAATAAAAGCCAAGACTCCATATGCCTTCTTAACAACCTTCTCGACCTGACTGCCTACTTTCAGGGATCTATGCACATACACACCAAGATCCCTCTGTTCATCTAGACTACTAAGAATCCTACCATTTGCCCTGTACTCTACACATTTATTATTTCTGCCATAGTGCATTACCTCACACTTTTCCACATTAAACTCCATTTGCCACCTCTCGGCCCAGCTCTGCAACTTGTCCAAGTCCCTCTGCAAACTAAAACACCCCTCTTCACTAACTACCACTCCACCGACTTTAGTGTCATCTGCAAATTTACTAATCCATCCTTCAATACCCTCATCCAGATCATTTATAAAATTACAAACAGCAGGGGCCCCAAAACAGACCCCTGAGGTACACCACTTGTCACCGAACTCCACGATGAATATCTCCCATCAACCACCACCCTCTGTCTTCTATCTGCTAGCCAATTCCTAACCCAATTAGCTAAATCACCCTCTATCCCATACATCTTCATTTTCTGCAGAAGTCTTCCATGGGCCACCTTATCAAACGCCTTACTAAAGTCCATATATACCACATCAACCGCCTTACCCCCATCCACCTCCTTAGTCACTTTTTCAAAAAACTCAATGAGGTTAGTAAGCACGACCTACCCTTCACAAAACCATGCTGACTATCTCCAATCAATTCATTACTCTCTAAATAACTATAAATCCTATCCCTAATTATTCTCTCCAACACTTTGCCACCACAGAAGTAAGACTCACTGGCCTATAATTCCCTGGAAGGTCTCTCTTCCCCTTCTTGAACAACGGGACCACATTCGCTATCCTCCAGTCCTCCGGAACCACACCCGTAACCAACGACGACCTGAAGATCAGAGCCAGAGGCTCTGCAATCTCCTCTCTTGTCTCCCAGAGAATCCTAGGGTAAATCCCGTCCGGCCCAGGGGACTTATCCAACTTCAAACCCTCGAGAATATCTAGCACATCCTCCCTATCTACTTCGATACCTTCCATTTTGCTACCCTGTACCTCAGTGTTCTCCATAACTACATTTACATCACCCTGCGTGAATACCGAAGAGAAATATTTATTTAGTACCTCTCCAATCTCCTCAGGCTCCACGCACAACTTCCCACTGCTGTCTATGACTGGCCCTAATCTTGTTCTAACCAATCTTCTATTCTTAACATATCTAAAGAAAGCTTTAGGATTCTCCTTAATCCTATCAGCCAAAGTCTTCTCGTGTCCTCCCTTCGCTCTCCTCAATTCACTCTTTAGCTCTCTCCTGGCTAATCTATAGCTATCCATTGCACTAACCGAGCCTTCAATCCTCATCCTGACATAAGCCTCCTTTTTCCTTTTAACCAGCAAATCAACTTTTTTCGTACACCAAGGTTCTCTTACTCGACCATTTCCTCCTTGCCTGACAGGGACATACTTATCAAGGACCCGCAGCAGCTGCTCCTTGAATAAGCTCCACATTCCAGATGTTCCCAGTCCCTGTAGCTTCCTAGTCCAATCTATGCACCCTAATTCTCTCCTGATGGCCTCATAATTACCCTTCCCCCAGCTATAACTACTGCCCCCAGCTTCATGCCTATCCCTATCCATCACTAAGGTGAACGTAACTGAATTGTGGTCACTATCACCAAAATGTTCACTAACTTCCAAGCCTAACACCTGGTCTGGCTCATTGCCCAGCACCAAATCCAATGTAGCCTCACCTCTAGTTGGCCTATCTACATACTGAGTCAAAAAACCTTCCTGCACACTTTGTACAAAAACTGACCCCTCTAACGAGCTAGAGCTATAGCTATTCCAATCAATATTAGTAAAGTTAAAGTCCCCCATAACAATTACCCTATTACTTTCACTCCTAACCAGAATTGACTTTGCAATCCTTAAATGTTGGATTGGAAATCAAATTGAAGCGACTGGAGAGAGGAGGCTATCTCACAAATAGAGAAGGCTTGTCAGTGTGAGAGGGAGGATAGGCAGATAATAGAGAAGGGAAGCACTCAGACTGAAAATTTGAGATATGTCTATTTTAATGCAAGGAGTGTTGTGAACAAAATGGATGACCTTGGAGCGTAGATCACTACTTGGAAATGTGAGGTAATGATTCTATCTTCTATGTCTCTAGATGCAGGATGACATGTCCATCTGGTTTGCCAATGAGAGCATTCACTTTGACTTCTGTAGTGAGCATCCAGGGTAACCTGGCATCGGGAAATGACTTCAGCCAAGATGGGAGTTAGCGTTGGGATTTAATGGATGAATAAAATATCCTTATGCTGAATAGCAAAATGCAATTACCTGAGCTGCATGTCAGGGATTGGCATATGTACACGAGGGTTGATTGATTTTAATATGATATTATTAGCATAAAATAGTTACCGCCAATGAATTGTAAGAAAACCTGTAATTAAACTGTTTTGAATTGTAAAGATGTACAGATGCCAGCATTGGATTGGGGTGGTAAGAACTCAGTAAGAATTTAGCAACACCAATTTATAATCCAACCGATTTATTTGATAGTAAAAAAGCGAGCTTTTGACTCCTGTGTCTTCTTCAGGCCCAACGAGCCCGCGCCGCCTCCCCAATGTTCCCACCTCTACTCGCGATCCCTGTCCATGTTTATAGATCTATGGATTAAAAACCAAATTTGAGACAATTTAGGAAGAATTTGTTTTGCCAATTAGCCTAAGAGCATATCTTTGGGATGAGGGAGGAAACCGGAGCGACCGGAGAAAACCCACGCAAGCACAGGAAGAATGCGCAAACTCCCACAGACACAGGCCCAAATCCATGTATCTGCACAGCACAGCGATAGTCACTGAGCTGTCGTGTTGCCCATCAAATGGTCCAGGTCAAGCGTACACTAACGACGTGAAGCACTAGGATACTCTCGAAAAAAATCCAAGAGCAGTCCTCTCATGACCCATCGCGTATATGCCCCTTGTTAGACAACAAGGTGGGCCAAAGCACCTGCAGGATAAAAACAAATACATCAATATCATCATCTATTTACACACTTTCCAGGGACTCCCAAAGCTCATGATCCCTATTTTAAATCAGTTTTCTATACCCCTCCATTCCCATTCTGTTCATGTGCCCATCTAAGTATTTCATAAATAACTCCAGAGTACCTGCCTCCACCACTTTACTTGGCAGCACATTCCATACCCCCACCACCTTCTGTGTGAAAATACTCCCTCTAGCATCCAAATTATGCCTTACCCCCCTCACCCTAAGCCTGTGATCCCTCATGCTATTCGAGTCCATCCTAGGAAAAAGCTTAACCCTGTTTACTCTATCTATACCCTTCATAATCTTATGTATATGTTTATACAATGACCACTTTTAAATGCCCTTAATGTTGGCAAGTCCACTACTCTTCCAGGCAGGGCATTCCAAATCTTACTACTCTTTGAGTAAAGAACCTACCTCTGGCATAGAACATAGAACATAGAACATAGAACATTACAGCACAGAACAGGCCCTTCGGCCTTCGATGTTGTGCCGACCAAAATAAAAAGCAATGCACCTCCAAACTAAACCATTCCCTTCTCTTCCATATACTTATCAACTAACCTCTTCAACGCCACCAAACTTGGCGCATCTACAACAGCTGCAGGCAGGGCATTCCACTCCCTAATCACTCTTTGAGTAAAGCACCTACCTCTGATATCCGTCCTATAACTCATACCCCTTAATTTAAAGTTGTGTCCCCTCGTGCTAGCTTTCTCCATCCTAGGAAAAAGGCTATCACTGTCCACCCTATCTAAACCTCATCATCTTATATGTTTCGATAAGGTCTCCTCTTAGCCGCCTCCTTTCTAACGAAAACAACCTCAAATCCCTCAGCCTCTCTTCATAAGACCTGCCTCCATACCAGGCAACATCCTGGTAAACCTCCTCTGTACCCTCTCCAATGCCGCCACATCTTTCTTATAATGTGGGGACCAGAACTGCACACAATACTCCAAGTGCGGCCGCACTAGAGTTTTGTACAGTTGCAACATGATGCTGCGGCTCCTAAATTCAATCCCCCACCAATAAAAGCTAAGACTCCATATGCCTTCTTAACAACTTTATCCACTTGACTGCCTACTTTCAGGGATCTATTGACACATACACCAAGATCCTTCTGTTCCTCAACACTAATAAGAGCCCTACCATTAGCCCTATACTCTACACATTTATTGTTCCTGCCAAAGTGCATTACCTCACACTTTCCCACATTAAACTCCATTTGCCACCTCTCGGCCCAGCTCTGCAACTTGTCCAAGTCACTCTGCAAACTATAACACCCCTCTTCACTATCTACCACTCCACCGACTTTAGTGTCATCTGCAAATTTACTAATCCATCCTTCAATACCCTCATCCAGATCATTTATAAAAATTACAAACAGCAGGGGCCCTAAAACAGACCCCTGAGGTACACCACTTGTCACCGAACTCCAAGATGAATATCTCCCATCAACCACCACCCGCTGTCTTCTACCTGCTAGCCAATTCCTAACCCAATTAGCTAAATCACCCTCTATCCCATACATCTGCATTTTCTGCAGAAGTCTTCATGGGCCACCTTATCAAACGCCTTACTAAAGTCCATATATACCACATCAACCGCCTTACCCCAATCCACCTCTTTGGTCACTTTTTCAAAAAACTCAATGAGGTTAGTAAGGCACGACCTACCCTTCACAAAACCATGCTGACTATCCCCAATCAATTCATTTCTCTCTAAATAACTATAAGTCCTATCCCTAATAATTCTCTCCAATACTTTGCCCACAACAGAAGTAAGACTCACTGGCCTATAATTCCCAGGAAGGTCTCTCTTCCCCTTCTTAAACAATGGGACCACATTCGCCATCCTCCAGTCCTCCGGAACCACACCCGTAACCAACGAGGACCTGAAGATCAGAGCCAGAGGCTCTTCAATCTCCTCTCTTGCCTCCCAGAGAATCCTAGGGTAAATCCCGTCCGGCCCAGGGGACTTATCCAACTTCAAACCCTCGAGAATTTCTAGCACATCCTCCCTATCTACTACAATACTTCCCAATTTGCAACTCTGTACCTCAGTGTTCTCCATAGCTACATTTCCAGCACTCTGCGTGAATAAACTCTGCATGTGTCCTATATCGATCAACTCTCAATTTAAAGCTATGTCCGCTCGAGCTAGCCATCTCCATCCGAGGAAAAAGACTCTCACTACCCACCCTATCTAATTCTCTGATCATCTTGTGTGCCTCTATTAAGTCACCTCCTAACTTTCTCTCTAATGTAAACAGCCTCAAGCCCTCAGCATTTCCTCATGAGACCTTCCCACCATACCAGGCAACATCCTGCTAGATCTCTGCACTCTTCCATATCATTTGTATAATACGGTGACCAGAACTATACACAACACTTCTAGTGCGGCAGCATCAGATTTTTGTACAGTTGCAACATGACTTCATGGCTCTGAAACTTAATCCCACTACCAATTAAAGCTAACACCGTACCCCTTTTTAATAAAAAGGACCTTAAGGAAGAGGATGTATTGGAACTTTTAAATTCTATCAAGATAGATAAGTTGCTGGGGCCGGATGGGGTGTACCCCAGGTTACAATGGGAAGTGAGGGAAGAGATTGCAGACCCTCTGGCAATGATCTTTGCATTGTCGATGGAGACAGGAGAGGTTCTGGAGGATTGGAGGATTGCAGATGTAGTTCCTATTTTCAAGAAAGGTAACAGTGATAGCCCAGGAAATTACCGACCTGTGAGTCTGACCTCAGTGGTTGGTAAGTTGATGGAGTTGAGTGACAGGGTTTATAAGCATTTAGAGAAATTTAGTATGATCAGAAACAGTCAGCATGGCTTTGCCAAGGGCAGGTCATGCCTTACGAGCCTAGTTGAGTTCTTTGAAAGTGTGACTGAACACATTGACGACAGAAGAGCGGTGGACATAGTGTACATGGACTTCAGCAAGGTGTTTGATAAGATTTCCCTTGGAAGACTTCTTGAGAAGGTGAGAGGGCATGGGATCCAAGGGGCTTTAGCTTTTGGATCCAGAACTGGCTTGCCTGTAGAAGGCAGAGTGTGGTTGTGGATGGGTCTTTTTCTGCATGGAGGTCAGTCACCAGTGGAGTGCCCCAGGGATCTGTCGTAGGATCCTTCCTGTTTGTCATTTTCATAAATGACCTGGATGAGAAAGAGGAGGTGTGGGTTAGTAAGTCCGCCAACGATACGAAGGTTGGTGGTGTTGTGGATAGTCTGGAGGGATGTCAGAATTTGCAGCGTGACATAGATAGGATGCAAGACTGGGCGGAGAAGTGGCAGATGGACTTCAACCTTCGATGATACGAAGGTTGGTGGTGTAGTGGTCCATTTTGGCAGGTCTAATGGGATGAAGGAGTGCAATCTCAAAGTAGAATTCTTAGCAAAGTTGAGGAGCAATAGGTCTTTGGGGTCCGAGCCAACAGGACTCTTAAATCAGCCTCGCGTGGAGGATGTGGTCAAGAAGGTGTATTGTGTACTGTCCTTCATTTAATCAAGGATTGAGTTTAGGAGTCGGGAGGTAATGCAACTTTATTAGACTCTTGTCAGACCTCACTTGGAGTACTGTGTGCAGTTCTGGTCGCCTCACTACAGGAAGGATGTGGAAGCTATTGAGAGAGTGCAGAGGAGATTTACAAGAGTGTTGCCTGGATTGGGGGGAAGGCCTTATGATGATAGGTTGAGGGAGTTAGGTCTCTTCTCCCTGGAAGGAGAAAGGTTGAGAGGCGACCTGATAGAGGTTTTATAAGATGTTGAGAGGAATAGATAGGGTGGATTCTCGGAGGCTATTGCCCAGGGCTGAAATGGTCACTACAAGAGGGCACAGGTTTAAGGTGCTTGAGAGCAGTTACAGAGGAGATGTTAGGGGTAAATTTTTCACTCAGAGGGTGGTGAGTGAGTGGAATCGGCTGCCGTCGGTGGTGGTAGAGACGAACTTGCTGGAGTGTTTTAAAAGATTTCTGGATGAGTACGTGGGATTTAATGGGATTGGGAGTTACAGATAGTTCTATGGCCTGGTAGGTATGGATATGATTGACACAACTTGTGGGCCAAAGAGCTTGTTTGTGCTGCGGTGTTCTATTTTCTATGTAATCCTATCAGCTTGGGTGCCAACTTTCAGGGATCTATGCACATGGACACCGAGATCTCTCTGCGGATCCACACTACCAAATATCTTAACATTAACCCAGTATTCTGTATTCCTGTTACTCCTACCAAAGTGAATCACCTCACAATTTTCCTCATTAAACTCCATTTGCCATCTTTTAGCCCAGCGCTGCAGCTTATCTATGTTCTTCTTAATCTGCAACATTCTTCCGCACTGTCCACAACTCCACCGAGTTTATTGTTAGCTGCAAACTTACTACGACCTCATCCAGGTCATTTATAATAATGGCAAAGAGCAGTGACCCCAAAACAGATTCTTGCAGTACATGGCTAGTAACTGAGCTCCAGGATGAACATTTCCCATCAACCACCACCCTCTGCCTTCTTACAGCCCGCCAATTTCTGATCCAAACTGCTAAATCCCCCCAGTCCCATGCCTCCGTATATTCTGCAATGGTTTACCGTGTGGAACCTTATCAAATGCTTTACTGAAATCCATATACACCAGAGTAACTACTTTACCGTCATCCACTTCTTTGATCACCTTCTCAAAGAACTCAATACCGTTTGTGAAGCACGACCTACCCTTCACAAAACCACGTTGACTATTTTGAATCAAATTACTCCATTATAAATCTTATATTTTACATTATTTTCCAAAACATTGTCCACAACAGAATTAAGGCTTACTGGTCTATAAATATCAGGGTTGTGTCTGCCACCCCCTCCCCCCACCCCTTCCTTGAACAAAGAGAAAACATTTGTTATCTCAGTTTTCTGGCACAATTCCTGTAGCCACTGACAACCATTCAAACTGTCCATCGACTGTCAGATTAAGCAGGGTCAATCCTGCCGCTGTGAGCCGCTGGATGGCAAATTTTGTGCAGCAAAGACAGTGGAATATTTAGAGAATAGGGAATTCAGTTGGTAGTTCAGGCGCTGTGTTTGTGACAAATTGGCATCACAGATATTACCACGTGCTCAATGTCCTGTGTAACATTGCAGTCTGAATTTCACGATCTCTCTCTATCTGTCTATGTATTCCCCCAACATCTCGTTAGCATCTAAAAATACCATAAATGTTTAATGGTCTAAAATATCTGACAAGCATGTCCCACGCCGCATGAGCAGAGCAGACGGGCACAGATCCGATTTCCTCTGGTGGGATTATCCAATTTAGGGGTGAGTGTGGCTGTGAGTGTGATTTTGTGCCTTTTTCTATGGAAGTCAGAATTCAGGATTTAAAAGAAGGTTCCCTTCCTTGGCTTCTCCTTGACATCCAAAGCGCACCTCATTTTAAAAGCTGTAATTTATACAGACTGTATTCGTGTTTTTGTCAACAAGGAAATTGCAAAACCACAGACTAATAGCAGTTGTATCAGACAGTACAAAGCCCAATGTATTTTATTTTGTAATGCTACAATATTGTTTCACTCAACATGCAGCGTGCCTTAATGCTGCGGAAACATTTTTACCATATCTGATCTGATCAGATTGACAACATTTCACTGCGACAATGAACACAACAATTTCTAAAGACTGACAGACACACACATAGACACAGATACGCACGCACACACACACACACACACACACACACACACACACACACACACACACACACACACACACAGACTCTCATAGACACACACACGGACACAGTCACAGAAACACACAAGCACACACACACACACGTTGTCTGTCCACGTCAACGATGAGGACCTCGACACCATTTGTCATTTTGAGGCTGGTTATGGTCTATCTGAAGATGACTGATAAGGCCAATTCAGGCACGGAATGACCTGGCACATATTGGACAGATTTGTAGTTGTTGCGCTAGGGAGTTTTTTCACACAGAGGGTGGTGGGGGTTTGTAATGCGCTGGCAAGTAAAGTGGTGGAGGCAGGTACTCTGGAGTTATTTATGAAATACTTAGATGGGCACATGAACAGAATGGGAATGGAGGGGTATAGAAAACTGATTTAAAATAGGCATCATGAGCCTTGGGATCCCTGGGAAGTGTGTAAATAGATGATGATATTGATGTACTTGTTTTTATCCGACAGTTGCTTTGGTCCATCTTGTTGTCTAACAAGGGGCACACACGCGATGGTCGTGAGAGAGCTGCTCTTGGATTTTTTTTTCGAGAGTATCCTAGTGCTTCATGTCGTTCGTGTACGCTTGACCAGGACCATTTGATCGACAACACAACAGTGCAGTGACTATTGCTGTGCTGTGCAGATACATGGATTTGGGCCTGTGTCTGTGGGAGTTTGCGCATTCTCCCCATGCTTGCGTGGGTTTTCTCCAGGTGCTCCAGTTTCTTCCCAAAGATGTGCTGTTAGGCTAATGGCAAAACAAATTCTCCCTAAGTTGTCTCAAATTTGTTTTTTAATCCATAGATCTATCGACAGGGATCACGGGTAGAGGTGGGAACATCGGGGTGGCAGCGCGGGCTGGTTGGGCCGAAGGGCCTATTTCCCGTGCTGTTTTGTTCTTTTTTCTTTGCTCTGGACTTGCACGGCTCACGCTGAAGTTGTGCTTCAGCAATGCATCTCGTTTTGTAAGCATGTAAGCCCTTGTGGATGGAGCAATGCCAGATAGGGCAGTTTTGTGCAAGCAAGCTGGTCGTATCTGTGTCAAGCGACTTCAGTGAGGCCTTGAGTTGTCTTTGAAACATTTCTTCTGCCCTCCATGCAAGCGTCTTCCAGCAGAGAGTTTCCCAAAAAGGAGCTCTTGGATATTCTCTCATCTGACATACGGATGACATGACCTGCCCACCAGGGTCTGCGCTCTCATCAGCAGTGTGTGGACTGATGGTAGACTTGCTCTAGAGAGAACTTCAGTGTCTGATACTTTGTCTTGCCATTGGACGCGTAATATTCTGTGAAGTCAAGTCATGTGGAAATGATTGAACTGTCTTGCATGCCTTTGATACAGAGTCCACATTTCACAGGCATACAGGAGGGTAGTGAGGACCATGGCGCTGTCGACCTTCAGTTTTGTTGCTGGGCTGATTTCTCGACATTCCCAAACAGTGGAGCACAGTCTACTGAAAGCAGAACTTGCCTTTGGTATTCTGCAGTTAATTTCTGTAAGAAAAGTCACTGCTTGGGAGAGGGTGCTGGCAAGATAAGTGAACTGGTCCGTTGCCTGTAGTTTTCTGCCCGTTGATTGTGATTATGGGTTCTGTGTACGGTGCACCACACATGGCCTTGGTCACTCCGATATCCTGCCTGAGTTTTCTCCTGACAATGACATAGTCGATAAGGTGCCAATGCTTAGAGCAAGGGTGCATCTAGGAGGTTTTGTTTCAGGTAGGCAAACGGAAGGTTGTGTTGGTGACGAGGCGATCATATGCTGCACAGCTCTTCATTAAGAATAGGCCATTACTGTTACACTTGCCCACTCCTTACCCCCCTCCCCCCTCCCCCGTCCCCATTACTCCCTGCAGGATTGCTGATTCACACCCTACTCTTGCATTGAAATCGCCAAGCAAGATCAGTTTGTCGGTACTGGTCACTGCTGATAATAGAGCGTCTAGTTCTTTGTAGAGCTTGTCTTTCATCTCATCTGTGTTGTTCATTATGGGGGCGCAGGCGCTGATCAGGGTGGCTTGACTTTTGATCATTAAAGAAGCTGTAATGTCATAAGCCGGTCATTCACACCCATAGAACGTAGAACATAGAACATTACAGTGCAGTACAGGCCCTTCGGCCCTCAATGTTGCGCCGACCAGTGGAACCGATCTAATGACCCTCTAACCTAAATTATTCCAATGTTATCCATATGCCTATTTGTCAGTTATCCACTGACCATTTGAACGCTCTTAAAGTTGGCGAGATCACAACTGCTGCAGGCAGGTGATTCCACGCCCTTAACACCCTCTGAGTAAAAAACCCACCTCTGACATCCGTCCTCTAACTATCATCCCTTAATTTAAAGCTATGTCCCCTGGTGTTAGCCATCACCATCCGATGAAAAAGACTCTCACTGTCCACCCTATCTAACCCTCTGATCATCTTATATGCCTCAATTAAGTCACCTCTTAACCTTCTTCTCTTTAATGAAAATAACCTCAAGTCCCTCAGCCTTTCCTCATAAGACCTTCCCACCATACAGGTAACATCCTGGTAAACCTCCTCTGCACCCTCTCCAATGCCTCCACATGTTTCTTATAATGTGGTGACCAGAACTGTACACAATACTCCAAGTGCGGCCGCACCAGAGTTTTGTACAGTTGCAACATGATGTCATGGCTCCAAGATTCAATCCCTCTACCAATAAATGCTAACACACCGTACGCCTTCTTAACAACCTTATCAAACTCGGTAGACAATCAAGTTTATGAACAAGGTGACTCCTGATGGCAAATCCAACTCCAGCAACACGGCATTCATCGGTGCCATGGCCGCTCCAGGAATAAAAAAGTGTATCCACTTGTGGGTGAAGCCTGTGAATATTGGAGAGGCATTGAATGAATATTTTTTGTCAGTCTTCACGTGGGAAAATGTCAATGGAGTTGAGGAGAATACTGGGATACAGGGTTGTAGACTAGACGGGATAGAAGTACATAGGGAAGAGGTATTAGCTACTCTTGAGAGTATGAAAATAGATAAATCCCCTGGGCCGGATGGGATTTACCCCAGGTTACTCTGGGAGGCTAGAGAGCAGATTGCAGAGCCTTTGGCTTTGATCTTCATGTCATCGTTGGCTACAGGTGTAGTGCCGGAAGACTGGAGGATGGCAAATATTGTCCCCTTGTTTAAGAAGGGGAGTAGAGACCATCCTGCAAATTATAGACTAGTGAGCCTTACATCTGTACTGGAGAAAGTTTTGGAAAGAATTATAACGGATAGGATTTACAGTCATTTAGAGAGAAATGAATTGATTAGGGATAGTTAACGTGGATTTGTGAAGGACTACTGCAGAAAATGCAGATGCATGGGATTGAGGATGATTTAGCAATTTGGATTAGGAATTAGCTAGTTGATAGAAGACAGAGAATGGTGGTTGACAGGATATATTCAACCTAGAGTTTAGTTACAAGTGGTGTACCTCAGGGATCAGTTTTGGAGCCTCTGTTGTTTGTTATTTTTATAAATGACCTGGATGAGGCTGTAGAGGGATGGGTTAGTAAATTTGCTGATGACACCAAAGTCGGAGGAGTTGTAGACAGTGAGGATAGATGTTACAGTTTGTAGAGAGACATAGATAAGTTGCAGAGTTGGGCCAAGAGGTGGCAAATGGAATTTAATGTGGAAAAGTGTGAGGTGATTCACTTTGGTAAGAGTAATATATATGCAGAATATAGGCCTAATGGTAGGACTCTTAGTATTGTAGATGAGCAGAGAGATCTCGGTGCATAGATCCCTGAAAGTTGATACTCAAGTTCATAAGGTTGTTAAGAAGGTGTATAGTGTGTTAGCATTTATTGGAAGAGAGATTGAATTTCACAGCCGAGATGTCATGTTGCAACTGTACAAAACTCTGGTGTGGCCGCACTTGGAGTATTGTGTACAGTTTTGGTCGCCACATTATGAGAAAGATGTGGAGACATTGGAAAGTGTGGAGAGGAGGTTTACCAGTATGTTGCCTGTATGGTGGGAAGGACTTGTGAGGAAAGGCTGAGGGACTTGAGGTTATTTTCATTAGACAGAAGGCTAAGAGTTGACTTAATTGAGGCATACAAGATGATCAGAGGGTTAGAAAGGGTGGACAATGAGAGCCTTTTTCCTCGGATGGAGATGGATAACACAAGGGGACATAGCTTTAAATTAAGGGGGTGGTAGTTATAGGATGGATGCTGAGGTGAGTTCTTTATTCAGAGGTTAGTAAGGGTTTGGAATGCCCTGCCTGCAGCAGTTGTGGAATCATCAAGTTTAAGGGCGTTCAAATGGTCAGTGGATTGGCATATGAATAACATTGGAATACTTTAGAGGGCCATGAAATTGGTTCCATTGGTCAGCGCAACATCGAGAGCCAAAGAGTCTGTACTACGCTATAATGTTCTACGTTCCAGTTTCAGTCAAGTTGGCAAGACACGTTTTGCTCAGGACTGCAATGTCAACGTTGCACCTTAACATAGGACATAGAACAATACAGCACAAACAGGCCCTTCGGCCCACGAGTTGCACCGATCACATCTACCAATCCACAGACCTATCTATAACCCCCTATCCTATTATTTTCCATATACTCATCCAGAAGTCTTTTAAAAGACCCCAGTGAGTTTGCCTCAACAACCTCCGACGGCAGTTGGTTCCATTCACTCACCACCCTCTGAGTGAAAAACCTACCCCTGACACCTCCTTTGTATTTGCTTCCCTGCACCTTAAATCTGTGTCCTCTAGCAGTGACCATTTCAGCTCGAGGAAATAGTCTCTGAGAGTCCACCATATCTATCCCTCTCACCATTTTATAAACCTCTATCAGGTCGCCTCTCAACCTACGTTGCTCCAGTGAGAAGAGTCCCAGCTCCCTCAACCTATCTTCATAAGGCCTGCCTCCCAATCCAGGAAGCATCCTTGTAAATCTCCTCTGAACTCTGTCAATAGCCTCTACATCCTTCCTATAATGAGGCGACCAGAACTGCGCACAATACTCCAACTGGGGTCTGACAAGAGTCTTATAGACATGCATCACTACCTCCTGACTCCTAAACTCTATTCCTCAATTAATGAAGGCCAGTACACCGTATGCCTTCTTGACCACTTCCTCCACATGCGAGGCTGATTTAAGAGTCCTATGGACCCGGACCCCGAGATCCTTCTGCTCTAAACACAGCTAAGACTCCTACCCCTTATATTGTACTCCTTCATCCCATTATTCCTGCCAAAATGGGCCACTACACATTTATCTGTGTTGACGTCCATCTGCCACTCCTCCACCCAGTCTTGCATCCTGTCTATGTCCCGCTGCAACTTTTGGCATCCCTCCAGACCATCCACAACACCACCGATCTTTGTATCATCGACGAACTTGCTAACCCATTCCTCCACTTCCTCATCCAGGTCATTTATGAAAATGACAAACAGCAGGGGTCCCAGAACAGATCCCCGGGGCACTCCACTGGTTACCGACCTGCATGCAGAACAAGACCCATCCACAACCACTCTCCGCCTTCTGCCGGCAAGCCAGTTCTGGATCTACGAGGCCAAAGCCCCTTGGATTCCATGCCCTCTCACCTTCTCCAGAAGCCTTGCATGTGGGACCTTATCAAACGCCTTATTAAAGTCCATGTACAATACGTCCACCGCCCTTCCTTCGTCACATTTTCGAACAACTCAACTAGGTTCATAAGGGATAATCTGCTCTTGACAAAACCATGCTGACTATTTCTAATCAGTAAATTTCTCCAAATGTTCATATACCTTATCCCTCAGAAGCCTCTCCATCAGCTTACCAACCACTGAAGTCAAACTCACCAGTCAGTAATTTCCTGGACTATCCCTGTTCCCTTTCTTAAAGATAGGAACCACATCCACAATCCTCCAATCCTCCGGAACCTCTCCCGTTTCCATGGACGATGCAAAGATCATCGCCAGGGTCTCTGCAACCACTTCCCTCACCTCCCACAATAACCTGGGGTACACCCCATCCGGTCCCGGCGACTTGTCTATCTTTATAGAATTTAACAGGTCTAACACATCCTCTTTCCTAACATCCACATACCTCAATCTTTTCCGTTTGCCTCAAACCTGCAGTGCAATCTCCCAGTTCACTTTCCACCATGAATACTGAGGCAAAGTACTCGTTAAGCACCTCTGCCATTTCTTCCGGATTCACACAGACTTTTCCCCCTTCATCTTTTATAGGCCCTATCCCTTCTCTTCTCATCCTTTTACTTTTCACATATTTGTAGAAGGCCTTGGGATTCTCCTTAATCTTACCTGCGAAGGCCTTCTCATGACCCCTTCTGGCTCTCCTAATTTCCTTTTTAAGTTCCCTTCTACACACCTTATACTCCTCTAGATCCCTAACATCCCCTAGCTCTCTGAATCTTTTATATACCTTTTTTTTCTTCCTAACTAGGTTCACCACTACCTTCGTGCACCACGGTTCTCGCGTCCTACCAGAACCTCCTTGACTCCTCAGAACGTTGTCTTGCAGTGCCCCAGACAAACATTCCTTGAAAAACCGCCACTTTCCTTCTGTACTCTTCCCCAAGAACACCTCCTTCCAGTTTATGCGTCCAATTGCCTGCCTGATGTTTTCATATTTCCCCTTTTATCCCTGAAAGTAGGCAGTCAAGTCGATAAGGTTGTTAAGAAGGCATATGGAGTCTTAGCTTTTATTGGTAGGGGGATTGAATTTCGGAGCCGCAACGTCATGTTGCAACTGTACAAAACTCTAGTGCGGCCGCACTTGGAGTATTGTGTGCAGTTCTGGTCCCCACATTATAAGAAAGATGTGGAGGCATTGGAGAGGGTACAGAGGAGGTTTACCAGGATGTTGCCTGGTATGGAAGGCAGGTCTTATGAAGAGAGGCTGAGAGATTTGAGGTTGTTTTCGTTAGAAAGAAGGCGGCTAAGAGGAGATCTTATTGAAACATATAAGATGATTAGAGGTTTAGATAGGGTGGACAGTGATAGCCTTTTTCCTAGGATGGAGAAAGCTAGCACGAGGGGACATAGCTTTAAATTAAGGGGTGGTGGTTTTAGGACAGATGTCAGAGATAGGTTCTTTACCCAGAGGGTGGTAAGGGTATGGAATGCCCTGCCTGCGTCAGTTGTAGATGCGCCAAGTTTGGTGGCGTTTAAGAGGTTAGTAGATAAGTTTATGGATGAAAGGGGAATGGTTTAGGTTAGAGAGTCACTGCTTGTTCCTAATTGGTCGGCGCAACATCGAAGGCCGAAGTGCCTGTTCTGCGCTGTAATGTTCTATGTTCTATGTTCTTACTCCAGACATACCCCTTCCTAGCCTGCCTGATCCTATCTCTTTCCATCGCTATCGTGAAAGAGATAGAATTATGATCTCCATTCCCAAGATGCTCACCTACCGTGAGATCCGACACCTGCCCTGGCTCATTAGCAAGCACCAGGTCAAGTACAGCCTCTCCTCTCGTAGGCTTTTCCACGTACTGTGTCAGGAAACCTTCCTGAACACACCTTACAAACTCCACACCATCCAAACCCCTTACCCTTGGGATATTCCAGTCAATGTTTGGGAAATTGAAATCTCCCATCACGACAACCCTGTTATTTCTACATCTGTTTAGGATCTGTTTCCCTATCTGCCCCTCAAGTTCCTCAAGATCTTGCAAGTTCTCTGTTCTCTCTGGTCTATCTGCCGTATGGTTGTCCAAAAGCGTGCGCACGTTCCAAGTACCAATGGTGAGCAATGTCACTTTGTGTTTTATTTTGTTTGCTCGACTGCAAGATGGGATCCCCGCTAGCCACGGTAAACTCGCCAAGATGTAGTGAAGCAGGCAATGTTTAGGGTACCTTTTCTAGCCCCTTCCTCACCTACGGGGGTGAGCAGTGTGTTCCTGAAGAGGACTGCTCAGTTGCCCACGTAGATGCCGAGTTCCACTGCTGCTTCAGGCAGCAGAAAATGACATTAGACCTGAGCCGCCTGCGTGCAAGTCTGTGACTACACTTCCCAATGAATCCACATACGCTGCTTCGTCTCTCACCCATCGCCAGAGGACTTCAAGTGTTGAAGAGGACACTGATGATGATGATGGTGTCGAAACTACCGCATGATTTGGATTAAAGTGAGGGAGAGTTATGTAGTGTCAGCCTCACTCTCTCTTCCCAATTCCCATCTAGATCCAGTGGCAATACAAGAGTCAAGATGGCTGGAGATGAGACTAGGCACAGTGGATGACAGGACATCTTCTGTGTCTTGTCTTGCTCTTCACATTCCACAGCACTTGCAGAGACACCTGCTTGACGGTTGGACCTTCCATTGGTCTCGTCCACTCAATCTGCCAGAGTCTGTCTTCACATGCTGGGATAGACATTTCTCCATCTCAGACTTGAGAGCTGATGGCTACCCTCACCTGGTTTAGCCGGCTTGTCAAGGCCGTTGCTTGGTGTGTGGCTGCTGTCGCAGGGAAATAGCTAGCGTGAGCCTCAGGTGAAAGCTGAGTACCAGTTGGCGATAAAACATGGACAAATCACCCGGAAAAGGATGTGGCATGTTCCCCTACCAGAGTTTCTACCCCTCCCTGACACACCTTATACGCCTTACACACAACACAAACACTGACACACACACAAACACACACACACTGATAGACACACACAGATCTGACAGACAAATACACACACACACACACACACGCACACGCACACTGACAGACACACATACACATACAGACTTTGATAGACAAACACACACACACACACACACACTGACAGACACACACAGATCTGACAGACAAATACACACACACACACGCACACTGACAGACACCCATACACATACAAACTTTGATAGACAAACACACACACACACACACAGTCACTGACAGCACATACATACACAGACTCTGATACACATACACACACACACACACATAGACACACAGACACTGACAGCCACATACATATACAGATTCTGATAATCATTATGAGGGACGAAGTGTTGGGGCTTTTAGGTAGCATAAAGACTTATAAAGCTCCGGGCCCTGATGGTATTTATCCCAGGCTGCTAAGGGAGGTGAGAGATGACATTGCTGGGCCTCTGACGCAAATCTTTGTCTCCTCTTTGGACACAGGGGAGGTCCCAGAGGACTGGAGGATTGCAAATGTAGTACCGTTGTTTAAAAAGGGTCAGAGGGATAACCCAGGGAATTATAGGCCGGTGAGCTTGACTTCAGTTATAGGTAAGCTAATGGAGAGGATTCTCAGGGATAGGATGTATGCGCATCTGGAGCGCTGCGATCTGATCAGGGGTACGCAGCATGGCTTCATTAAGGGGAGGTCTTGCCTTACGAATCTAGTGGAATTTTTTGAAGAGGTGACAAAAACTGTTGATGAAGGGCAAGCCGTTGATGTCGTCTATATGGACTTCAGTAAGGCGTTTGATAAGTTCCCTCATGGTAGGCTGATAGAAAAGGTGAAGGCACATGGTATACAGGGCCAGGTATGTAGATGGGTTGAGAACTGGCTTGGGAGGAGGATACAGCGGGTAGTAGTGGAAGGCTCTTTTTCCATCTGGAGGTCTGTCACTAGTGGTGTGCCACAGGGCTCTGTACTAGGACCCCTTCTATTTGTGGTGTATATAAATGACTTGGAAGAGGGGGTAGGTGGTGTGATCAGCAAATTTGCTGATGACACTAAGATGATTGGATTGGCAGGTACTGGGGAGCAGTGCCTGGCAATACAACATGGACATAGATAGGCTGGTAGATTGGGCAGATAGATGGCAAATGGAATTTAATCCGGATAAATGCGAGGTGATGCATTTTGGCCGGAATAATGTAGAGGGGAGGTATAGGATAAAAGGTAAAACTATCCGGAGTATAGAGACGCAGAGAGACCTGGGGGTGCAAGTTCACAAGTCTCTGAAGGTGTCAGTACAGGTGGAAAATGTGTTAAAAAAAGCGTATGGTATGTTAGCCTTCATAGGAAGGGGTATCATGTGTATAGAACGTTGGTTAGGCCTCATCTGGAGTACTGCGTCCAGTTCTGGTCGCCGTAGTACAGGAAGGATGTAGAGGCCCTGGAGAGAGTGCAGAAGAGATTTACCAGGATGCTGCCCGGTATGGAAGGGCTGTCTTACGAGGAAAGATTGAAAACACTGGGGTTGTTTTCCCTTGAAAGACGTCGGCTGAGAGGGGATCTTTTAGAGGTATATAAGATTGTGAGGTATATAGATAGAGTAAATGGTGGTAAGCTTTTTCCACCATTAGAAATGGATAGAATGAGGGGTCACGGGCTCAGGGTGAGGGGGGCTATGTATAAGACGAATATTAGAGGCCAGTTTTTCACACAAAGGGTAGTGGGGGTGTGGAATGCACTGCCGAGTAAGGTGGTGGGAGCAGGCACGCTAGGGTCGTTTAAGGGTCTCTTGGACAGCCACTTGAGCGGTCTGCAGATAGAGGGATATAGCAGGACTGTTTGAATATTGGGAGGACCAAATAGTAGTAGACTATCTTTTAGTTTTGTCTCGGGAATGTCTTAGTTTTTTTTAGCATGTTTAATTAAGTCTTATTTGTTTCCACAGGCAATTCGGTCCACCTTGTTGACCAACAAGGGGCATGCATGCGGCATGTTGTGCGAGAGCTGCTCTTGGAGGTTGCTTCAGGAGTTGCCTCGTGCTTCACGTCATCAGTGTATGCTTAAACTGGACCATCTGATGGGCAACATGACAGCTCAGAGACTATCGCTGTTGCTGTGCAGACACATGGATTTGGGCCTGTGTCTGCGGGAGTTTGCGCGTTCTCCCGTGGTTGCGTGGGTTTTCTCCGGGTGCTCCGGTTTCCTCCCACATCCCAAAAATGTGCTCTTAGGCTGATTGGGTAACAAATTGTCCCTATATTGTTCCCTATATGGGAATCTTCAACAATAGGCATAGCCTAAAGTCAAGGATATGTCATTAAGACGTTAGGACGGCGGCGTGGGCTCGTTGGGCCGAAGGGCCTGTTTCTCGTGCTGTGTTGCTCTCTGTTTGTTTGTTCTTTGATACACACATACACATACACACACAGACTTTGACAGACAGACAGACACACACACACATACACACACACAGACATTGACAGCACATATATACACAGACTCCGATACACACATACACACAAACATACACACACAGACTTTGACAGACAGACAGACACACACACATACATACACACACACACACACGCACACGCACACACACAGACTTTGACAGCCACACAGACAGACTCTGACAGAGTTAAAATTACACACTGACAGGCACACACATAGACACTGACAGGCATACACATACACACTGACAGACATACACACACACTCTGACAGATAGACACACACACAGACATTGACACAAACACACACTAGCTTCTTGATTGGTTGAAGCGTCTGTGGCATAGCTAATGAAGCTCCAGGGTTTGTTCTAGGGTGGGCCGTTAGCTGCCAGTATTCTGACTGGCTGACATCACTGTCAGTCAGAATCCCAGCATTTGATTGGCTGTTCCATTGTCACAGTGCAGAGACCAGTCATTGGTGGACTTGGCTGTCTGGAAGTGAGCGACAATTCAGATTGGCTGATTCAGACAATTGTCTGGCTTCTGATTGGCTAAGGTGGTCAGAGAGCAATCCTGTCTCTTATTGGCTGAGGTAGTCAGACAGAAATTCAGTGGCTGATTGTCTGAGGTGGTCAGTTAGGATTCTAGCCTCTGATTGGTTGAAGGGGGAGGGCAGAGGTCAGTGAGCAATCCAGCCTCTGATTGGCTGAGGCTATTAGTTAGTAATCCAGTCTCTGAATGGCTGAGGCAGTCAGTTAAGCATGCAGACTCTGATTGGCTAAGGCAGTGATTTAATGATCCTGCTCTGTGATTGGTTGTTAGTCAGTTTTGTTTCTTTATTAATTGAATAATTGATGTAAACAGATATTTTGTAGTGATTCTGATCTGCTGCCTGAATTTGGATTGAGTCACCATATAAATGAATGTGTTTGTGCAACAATTTATATCCCGCAGCATCAATCCAACATTTTGAAATGTATATTCAGGAATGGTAATGTAAATAAATCTTTTCACTTTTGAATAGATAAAATATATAACAGTCACTGCCCAGAGGAAAATGAAAGCTCCGGATATGCTGAAGAGTAAAATCGTTGACTTCCTTCTGCTCTCCATCTCGGGGTCTCTGCGATTCTCTCCTTGACTCTGAGCCCTCAGTCCCTTCCGGACTCGACTGGTCACCAAAATGTGACTGACTGTCAGAGCATTAATCAACAGAACTAAACCGAACGGGAGCAATGGGGTTAAAACCTGATCAAACCAGGAAAATCCAATCCAACCAGAATCAGTGAAAACAATTGCTTTTGTCTGACAGAACCACTGGACATTGTCGATTATTATTGCAGGTTCCTTTGTAAAGTACAGGGGGATGTTTTTCGCACAGAGCAGGATGCCGGTTGTTGCCAGAACCACAGCCGCAGTTTTCCCAGTGCAATATTTAGTTTTCAGTTCCTGGCAGCGAATGGCCACAAATCGATCAAAGGAGAAAGTGACGGTGAACCAGACAGAACAGTCTCTGGCAGCAGCCAGCAGGACATTGTGAACACTACACACAGAGGTGAGGCGCAGGAAATTCACAGGGAAATAATAAGCATTTATGTAGCTGAGAATGGGATTAAGGATGATGAATAGTAGATCGGCCATGGCCATGGCCACCAGGTAACTAGTGGTGCAGGTGGAGAGGCCACACTTTCCTCGACACAGGATCACAATTCCCAGTAAATTAACTGTCAGAGATAAAGGGATAAGAGCCAGAAAATTATCCAGTAAATATTCTCCATGTATAAACCGACAGTAAGGAGAGGATTTCAGCATCAATCCAATGGACAAGGGTTCCAGGGTAGGGGTGTTGTTAGAGGATTTGTGTTAGAGATTGGAAAATAGCCAATATAACATCACTGGTTTTATTGTCATTCAATTCTCTATGTGCAAGATCGCTCCTTCGTCATTCCCATGGAGAAACAGATGGAATCATGGAATGCAATCTCTGAAACACAGATAAAATCCTAGTGTGCCACATCATAATGATTCTGTCTCAGGTCCTACCATTTTTCCCAGGAAGGGATTGGGGGATAGGAAGCTGTGAATTATATATTTCTCACTTTGATGGAGAAAATCTGCAAATTTTGATCATTCAGAGAGATTGGATTTCTCATCTGATCTATTTAATTCAGACTGGATGGATTTCCCAATTAAAAGCAAATTGGATAGACAAAAGATCTGCAATCCTTTCCTGCACCTAATTATAAGAGCCCACCCCAGACTGAACACTTCCCTGGACTGGACAGCTGATGGAACAAAGAACAAAGAACAAAACAGCACGGGAAACAGGCCCTTCGGCCCAACGAGCCCACGCTGCCACCCTGATGTTCCCACTTCTACCCATGATCCCTGTCTATGTTTGTAGATCTATGGATTAAAAACCAAATTTGAGACAATTTAGGGAGAATTTGTTTTGCCAATTAGCCTAAGAGCACATCTTTGGGATGTGGGAGGAAACCGGAGCTCCCGGAGAAAACCCACGCAAGCACGGGGAGAATGCGCAAACTCCCACAGACACAGGCCCAAATCCATGTATCTGCACAGCACAGCGATAGTCACTGAGCTGTCGTGTTGCCCATCAAATGGTCCAGGTCAAGCGTACACTAACAACGTGAAGCACAAGGATACTCTCGAAAAAGATCCAAGAGCAGTCCTCTCACGACTCATCGCGTGTATGCTCCTCGTTAGACAAAAAGGTGGACCAAAGCAACTGTAGGATAAAAACAACTACATCAATATCATCTGTTTACACACTTCCCAGGGACTCCAAAGGCTCATGATCCCTAGTTTAAATCAGCTTTCTATACCCCTCCATTCCCATTCTGTTCATGTGCCCATCTAAGTATTTCTTAAATAACTCCAGAGTACCTGCCTCCACCACTTTACTTGGCAGTGCATTCCATATCCCCACCACCCTCTGTGTGAAAAAACTCCCTCTAGCATCCAAATTATAACTTACCCCCCTCACCCTGTGACTCTTTGTGCTATTTGAGTCCATCCTAGGAAAAAGCTTAACCCTGTTTACTCTATCTATATCCCTCATAATCTTGTACACCTCTATTAGATTTCCTCTAAGTCTACGTCTTTCTCAGGAAAACAGTCCCAATTTGCCTAACCTCTCCTCGTAACTCAGACCTTCCATATCAGGCAGCATCCTGGTAAACCTCCTCTGCACTCTCTCCAGAGTCTCCACGTCCTACAGATGGAGTTGGATGTCAATTCAGGAATTTTTGTCGCACTATCTGTAACCCCCATGAATTGCCTGGGTTTGCTAAACCTCACTTACCGTACTATCTGGAGACAATACACATCTCTTTAACCTAGGCTTAATGCTCCTTCCACTCACATTGTTAGCCACTTTAGACTTAATAGCAGGTTAGGTATAAAGGTTCACATTCTAATCAGTAATCTGTAAACTGTCATAGAACATAGAACATAGAACATAGAACATTACAGCACAGAACAGGCCCTTCGGCCTTCGATGTTGCGCCGACCAATATAAAAAGCAATGCCCCTCCAAACTAAACCATTCCCTTCTCTTCCATATACTTATCAACTAACCTCTTAAACGCCACCAAACTTGGCGCATCTACAACTGCTGCAGGCAGGGCATTCCACTCCCGAACCACCCTTTGGGTAAAGAACCTACCTCTGATATCCGTCCTATAACTATCACCCCTTAATTTAAAGCTGTGTCCCCTCGTGCTAGCTTTCTCCATCCTAGGAAAAAGGCTATCACTGTCCACCCTATCTAAACCTCTAATCATCTTATATGTTTCGATTAGGTCCCCTCTTAGCCGCCTCCTTTCTAACGAAAACAACCTCAAATCCCTCAGCCTCTCTTCATAAGACCTGCCCTCCATACCAGGCAACATCCTGGTAAACCTCCTCTGTACCCTCTCCAATGCCTCCACATCTTTCTTATAATGTGGGGACCAGAACTGCACACAATACTCCAAGTGCGGCCGCACTAGAGTTTTGTACAGTTGCAACATGACGTTGCGGCTCCGAAATTCAATCCCTCTACCAATAAAAGCCAAGACTCCATATGCCTTCCTAACAACCTTCTCGACCTGACTGCCTACTTTCAGGGATCTATGCACATACACACCAAGATCCCTCTGTTCATCTAGACTACTAAGAATCCTACCATTTGCCCTATACTCTACACATTTATTATTTCTGCCATAGTGCATTACCTCACACTTTTCCACATTAAACTCCATTTGCCACCTCTTGGCCCAGCTCTGCAACTTGTCCAAGTAATAAAGCACTTGTCCGTGCTGTAATATTCTCTGTCTGAGGCCAGAACGCCATTCGCCCAATGAAGGGGCAAACCCTGAAAGCTTGCGAGTTCACTATTATCAAATAAATCGGTTGGACTTAAACCTGGTGTTGTCAGACTTCTTATTGTCAAAACGTTAATACCCAAGCTTACGTATCTCTTTTCATAACATAGATCTTCCGTCCAAGGCAGCATCTTGGTGAATCTCCCCTGTATCACTTCCAGTGCAATCCTCCTTTAATGTGGCGACTGGAACTGCACACTGTTCTCTAGCTGGGGCCTCACCAAAGTTCTGTACCACTCCGAAATTACTTCCCTGCATTTGTAATCTATGCCTCGATTGATAAAGGCAAGCGTCCCATATGCCATTTTCACTACCCTACTAACATGTACTTCTGCTTTCAAAGATCTGTGGTCAACTACGCCAAGTTCACATTCTACCACAGATCTTCTTGGAGTTCTAACAATCATTGAGACTTCCTTGTCAAATAACTCTTTCCAAAGTGTATCAGCTCACAGTTTTCAGGGTGACATTCCATCAAATGATGTAAAAGGAACTCCACACTGCTGATTGTACCTTGTGCGATTTTATTGCAAAACCTGTTTAAAACGTTGTCTCAGTGTTAAGAGAGAGTTTCATCTTTCCAGGGACATGAAGGAATTCACCAGACTTAGGACAATGCACACACACAGGTTGTTAGGACTGTAGGACTTTTCATTGTGGGCAATGGTGGAAGGGGCTCCCAGCAAGTGTGAGGATGTGGGCAGAGGAAGATCTGTGATTAGTTTCACAGTGCAGTTGCTGTGAGATCTTGCTGTGTATACACTGTCCTGGGCCCTTCGCATGCCTTGAAACGATGATCAACCTCTTTGAAAAATAGCTCTCTAACGGCAAAGAAGGTTCCTATGCCTTGAATATTAAAAAAAAGGCTAAACTTGAGAAATGGGATTTGGTCCACTGGTTGGCCAACAAGGTGCATATACGCGGTGGGTCATGTGAAGGTTGCTGTTGGATGTTGTTTCAAGAGTTTCTTAGTGCTTCACGTCCGTTAGTACAGGCTCAATCTGGACCAGTTGACGGGCAACACGTCAGCTCAGTGACTATCACTGACTGCTGTACAGTTACACGGACTCGCGTCGGCTCTCCGGCTTGGATCAATGTCTGTAGGAGTTTGCACATTCTCCTTGTACTTGCGTAGGTTTTCTCCAGGTGCTCTGGTTTCCTCCCACAACCCAATAACGTGCTCTTTAGGCTAATTGGTGTCAATAAATTGTCCCTTAATTGGATCTCCCTTAATCTGGCGTGCATACAATTCCCTAAATTTTCACTCCTTTATTGTAGAGTTCTAGTCGAGGTAGACAAAAATGTAGATAAGTGATGAAAGACTTAAATAAGGCAATTACTGAGTGTGTTAAGATGGGCAGCTGTGGTGTTCTTTGTTCTTTGAATTTGAACTTGCCGTGTGCTTTGCATCTTCCTGTCACAAGTTTGATCAAAAATTTCTAAAGTAACAGCAATGAGGCCAGATTAAAATTAATCTCATCATTGTCAATAAAACATGATGGTATGGAATGAAAGACCTTGAACTTGATGAGGGTATAATTGTGAAGTAAAACATGTGTCTGAGGCCAAAAGATAAATGCGAGGGTGAAACAAAATGCACAGGATCCCATCTGAATACAGTTTGCTGTGGGAGTGATTGTTGGAGCTCTCACTTTATGTCTGCTGTTGCAAAGCTGAGTTTGTGAAGTGCGGTCCCTTTAAAAGCTGGTTTTGTGTCCCCTTAAAGCTGGACTTGTGTCAATGCTTGGAGGCTTAAAATGCAGGTGCAAACAGAGTACACAGACTGCAACATTTGTAGCAAAGGCCAAGCAGCAAGGTTGCCTTAGTAACAACTTTGCAGGCTTTTGAATTTTGAGTTCAGCCTATCAGTTCAAGGAAGGCACTCAGCTATCAGGGAATTGTCAAATGTTAATTTATTGTTGAAGACAAGATCAGATCCATTCTGGTGCAGGAAAATTCATCGGTCAACACAGTTATAAAAACATGAGATCAACTGCCTGCCTGCAATTCAAATGAAGAGCTGCCACTTTTCAAAGCCGAGACAGGGAAAGAGCAGCTCTCTCCAGCTTTGAATATCAGTTAATAGATCTCTCCATTTTTCTATCTAAATCAGAAATAAGTTGCAAGCAACAGAATAGGAAGACGAACGACAGAGGTTTTCCAAAGCCACAAAATCTAGTTGTTAACGTTTTTGCGAGTACCAAATTTGTGTTTTTTTTCTCTGTTAATGAGTGGTCATTGTATTTATTTGAGCAGCATTCCAATAAAATGTTACTTTAATTGCAATGTTATTTCTTTAACTAAAGTTCCTTGTTGGTTAAATAATTAAATTATTAATTGTTCACTAAAGTGAGTGTTAATGAATGGCTAAGTGTTAATGAAGAACAGTTCACACTTTCCCACACACCTTTCACAGATTATAAAGCAAGGTATTCCTCTTTGGGAATTTGGTGTGACTTGTTAAAAGGGCATCAACCTCTGTCTCCTGGCACTGTCTCTCTGTGTGTTTCTATATCTCCGTTGTGTGGCTTGTGTTAGATGAAGTGAGAGAGTGGGGAGACAGGCTGATGAAGGTCTGATGTTACGGAGTGACAAAGAAAAGGGAGGATCATTTTAAACAGGGGGAGAGATAGCTGAACATTGTGGAGTTGGGGTGGAGGGAAAATGGCAGAGGATTTGGGGGTAGAAGGTTTCCTGTGTGCAGTCACTGCTGATGTCCCCGTCACATCTTTCCAGAAAGTGTGATGTTCAAATATTCCAATCCTGAGACAGCCTGTTTTGAAATGTATCCTGAGGAAATGAACAGCGTTTTCCCAGTTGTGGTTTTAGTTACTTGTCGGCTACGTTGGGTGGTGTGGAAACTTGCTGCCCATGGGGATTCTGCTGTGCATCAATGACCTGCAGCATATATAGAACTGCAAACGGTAACCCCACATATTAAAAAGCAAATTAGCTGAGTGATGACAAAACACATGGGAGGGAGAGAGGATAAAAAACAATCTCCTGGCGTTGGTAAAGGTGTGTTCTCAATCTCTGTGTGTGTTTAGTTTTTTAGAAAGGGTGATGCGATTTGGAGGATTATTAATTTTTGGGTGAAGCGGATTGGGAACATGGTTCAACATCTCGGCCTTTGTCACCATAACTTTTCCTCTCTCCCTCTTTGTCCATTTGTTTCAATGTTGCATTCTGTAATTAATGGAAAATAAAATTGCCTTGTGTTTAGCTTGATTGTTGTGTGGTGTATGAGGTTATGTGGTTGGGACAAATGATGGGGAATAGTGGTTCCCTTTTCTCTCTTGCCCCTTCCACCCATGTGTTGGATATTTTGGGGCTGGAAAAGGACAGTTCTGTTTCGCTGTGGTGGGGAGAATCCTGTTCTTTATCCCCAAGGATAAAGATTGCATCCTCTGTGACTAGGCCTCAATTCAAGGCCTAATCTCAGGGGTCTCAGAATGACTTTTCCATTCGCTTCATTCCACACAGTTACTGTGTTTAACTTTATGAGATCATTCGTTAAATAAAACTGCAGCAGCCATGTCAATTCATTTCACTCAGGATGCAACTGTTGGTTTTTCAACTCTCTCACCTAATGTTCTCATTAGATTGTGTTATCAGTCAGGGAGAGAGAGAAAACGAGCAGAGAGTGAGACAAGCCCAAGAGGAAGGGAAAGGTGAGAAGATTGTCATGAGAAAGGGAAGGGGTGGGGGAGAAGGGGTGTGCTTAGAACACCCTCCACTGATTTATTCCAGCCAAGCCCTCCAGTCATTGAAACATAAATGAGAAGCATGAGCAGGAGCCTCCGCCGCTATTCATTTTTATTCTGGCTGATCATCAAATTTAATATCTTGATTCACCCTTACTCCATATCCTTTGATCCCTTTAACAGCAGAAGCTATATCTAATTTATTTTTAAATCACAGAACGCCTGTGAATTCCACGCATTCCCCACTCTCTAACTGAAGAAATTTCTACTCCCCTCAGCTCTATCATCGGACTAGAACATAGAACATAGAACATAGAACATTACAGCGCAGAACAGGCCCTTCGGCCTTTGATGTTGCGCCAACCAATTAAGAAAAAGCAATGACCCTCTAACCTAAACCATTCCCTAAGAAGGCTAGTTGTGGATTCCCCCACTATTGGTAACATTCTTTCTGAATCGACCTGTCTAATCCTGTTAGAATTTTATAAGTTTCTGTGAGATTCCCTTTCACCGTTCTGAATGCATTTGCCTTCACAACATTCGGTGAAATGAGCTCCACAAATTCAACATCCTCTGACAATAAATTTTTCTTCACCTCAGTTCCAAGAGGTTTGTCCTAATCCCAAACCTATGACCCCAAGTTCTCGACTCCCCCACATTTGTACCATTCTTTCTGAATCGATGCTGCCTCATTCAGTTAGAATTTAACACATTTCTATGAGGTTCCCTTTCATTCTCCGATTTTCCATTGACTATCATCCTAACCAATCTAATCTCTCCTCATATGACAGGCCTGCCATCTCAGGAATCAGCTTGGTAAACTGACGCTGTTCTTCCTCTATAGGAAGGACATCCTTCCTCAGATAAGGACACCAAATCTGTGCAAAAATCTCCAGGTGTAGCCGCAACAATGCTTTATAAATTGCAACAAATCACCCCTATCCCTAAATAGGAATAATCTCGCTATGAAAACTTACAGATCTTTTGGCTCCATTACTGCCTGGCGTACCTGCCTGGATCCTTGTAGTGAATAATGCATGAGGAGGCCAAAGTTTTGCTGAGGGTCCACCTCTCCCAAGTTATACCCATTCAAGTAATAACTTGTCTTCCTAACATTCCTACTAGAGTTGATATCCTCACAGTGATCCACATTAAATTGTATCTGCCATGTATGACTACACCCTCAGCCCTGTCCAAATCATGCTGAAAATTCTCCGCATCCTTCTCACAGTTCACCCTCCCACCCAGCTGCGCACCATCTGCAAATTTAGAACATAGAACATAGAATATTACAGTGCAGTACAGGCCCTTAAGTCCTTGATGTTGCGCCAACTAGTGGAATGAATCTAATGACCCTCTAGCCCAAACTATTCCAATGTTATCCATATGCCTATCCACTGACCATTTGAACGCCCTTAAAGTTGGCGAGCTAACAACTGCTGCAGGCAGGGCATACCATGGTCTTCCTACCCTCTGAGTAAAGAACCCACCTCTGACATCTGTCCTATAATTATCACCCCTTAATTTAAAGCTATGCCCCCTTGTGTTAGCCATCATCATCTCAGGAAAAACGCTCTCACTATTCACCCTATCTAATCCTCTGATCATCTTATATTCCTCAATTAGGTCACCTCTTCACCTTCTTCTTTCTAACGAAAACAACCTCAAGTCCCTCAGCCTTTCCTCATAAGACATTTCCACCATACCAGGCAACATCCTAGTAAACCTCCTCTGCATCCTTTCCAATGCTTCCACATCTTTCTTATAATGTGGCAACCAGAACTGTACACAATACTCCAAGTGCAGCTGCACTAGAATTTTGTACAGTTACAGCATGATCTCATGGCTCCCAAATTCAATCCCTCTACCAAGTTCGCCTTCTTAATAATCTTATCAACCTGGGTGCCAACTTTCAGGGATCTATGCACACGTACACCGAGATCTCTCTGCTCATTCACACTACCAAAAGTCCTTCCATTAATCCAATAATCTGTAAGACTGTTACTCTTTCCACATTGAATCACCTCATACTTTTCCGCATTAAGCTCCATTTGCTTCCTGTCAGCCCAGCTCTGCAGCTTATCTATGTCCCTCTGCAAACTGTAACATCCATCCACACTGTCTACAACTCCTTGGACTTTAGTGTCATTCACAAATTTACTAACCCATACTTCTACACCCTCATCTAGGTCATTGATAAAAATAACAAACAGCAGTGGCCCAAAACAGATCCTTGACGTAAACCACTTGTAACTGAACTCCAAGTTGAATATTTCCCATCAACTACCATCTCTGTCTTCAGCAGCTAGTCAATAGGCCTCACAGGTGGAGGATATGGTCAAGGCGACGTATTGTGGCCTTCATTAATAGAGGAATTGAGTTTAGGAATCAGGAGGTAATGCTGCAATTTACACTTGTCAGACCCCACTTGGAGTACTGTGTGCAGATCTGGTCGCCTCACTACAGGAAGGATGTGGAAGCTATTGAGAGGGTGCAGAGGAGATTTACAAGGATGTTGCCTGGATTAGGAGGCAGGCCTTATGAACATAAGCTGAAGGAGCTAGGGCTCTTCTCCTTGGAGAGACGAAGATTGAGAGGTGACCTAATAGAGGTTTATAAAATGTTGAGAGGAATAGATAGGATGGACTCTCAGAGACTATTTCCCAGGGCTGAAATGGTCACTACGAGAGGACACAGGTTTAAAGTACACAGCAGCAAGTACAGAGGAGATGTTAGGGATAAGTGTTTCACTCAGAGGGTACTGAGTAAATGGAATCGGCTGCCATCGCTGGTGGTGGACGCCAACTCACTGGGGTCTTTTAAAACACTTCTGGATGAGTACATGGGATTAAATGGGATTGGGGGTTACAGATAGTTCTATGGCCTAGTAGGTATGGGTAAGATTGGCGCAACTTGTGGGATGAAGGACCTATTTGTGCTGTAGTGTTTTATGTTCTAATTCTTGATCCAAACTGCTAATCACCTTCAATCCCGCGCATCCGTATCTTGTTCAGTAGTTCACCATGAAGAAACTTATCAAACGCTTTGCTAAAACGTCAACTGCTTTACCCTTATCCACCTCTTTGGTCACCTTTTCAAAGAACTCGATAAGGTTTGTGGGGCATGACCTACCCTTCACAAAACCGTGTTGACTGTCCCTAATCAATTTATTTCTTTCTGGATGATTATAAATCCTATCCCTTACAATTCTTTCCAAAACGTTTCCCAAAACAGAAGTAAGGCTCACTGGTCTATAATTCCCAGGATGGTCTCTACTCCCCTTCTTGAACAAGGGGACAACATTTGCTATCCTCCAGTCTTCTGGCACTATACCTATAGCCAATGTCGACATAAAGATCCAAGCTAAAGGGTCTGCAATCTCCTCCCTAGCCTCCTGGAAAATCTTAGGGTAAATCCCATCTGGACCAGGGACTTATCTATTTTCATACTCTCAAGAATTGCTAACACCTCCTCCTTAAGTACCTCAATCCCATCTAGTCTAAAAGTCTGTATCTCAGTATTCTCCTCGACTACATTAACATTTTCCTGCGTGAATACTGACGAGAAATATTCACTAAGTGCCTCTCCTAGCTTTTCAGATTCCACACACAATTTTCCACTGCTGTTCCTGACTTGCCCTAATCTTACGCTGATCCATCTTTTATTCCTGACATTCCTTTAGAAAGCTTTAGGGATGATTCATTGAGTGACCCTTAGGAAGACTAAGTACACCATATCCCCGCGGTTAACTCTACTAGTTCCATCCTTAAACAATTCCAAGTTATTCCAATCATGATTTCCCTTTAGTAATTCCATGCTGCTTTTGATTATGGCAATGCCTTCCAAATGCCGAGTTATGAAATCCTTGAACTTTGACTCTTGCAAATTCTCCAGCGCTGATGTTAGGTTCATAGGTCTATATTTCACCATTTTCTCTCCACATCCATGTCTGAATAGCGGGATTGCATCAGTTATCCTCCAATCTGTAGGAACCAGCCCAGAGTCCAATAAAATTGGCAAATAACCACCATTAGGTTTGCTACTCCGTGGAAGACTTCCATACTTTGGGATGAAGATTATCTGGATCCAGAGATTGATCCACCATCATTTTCTCCAAAACCATTTCTCTACAAATTCGAATTTCCTTCAGCTTCTCTCTAAAATTTGTTCTTCTCAGAACTTCTGGCACGTTATCCATGTCTTCTTTTCTGAAGATTGAAACGTTGTACAATATAATTCCTCAGCTAATACTTTGTTCCCGTTATGTGAGCTCCCACTTCTGACTACAAATGTCCTATTTTGTAAATCTGTTTCTCTTTATATACCAATAGACATTTTTGAAAGTCTGTTGTCATGTCCCATGGTGGATTACTTTTGTATTCTATATTTCTTTTCTTAATCAATCCCTTGTTCCTCCAAAGATTCTTAAACAGTGATTGTGTCACTGAAGGTGAATTTGTGACTTGTTTTACCTTTTCACCAATTCACACCTATAATTGTTTTTTAAATCTGGTTCCTCCCACATTGCATGTTGGGATCTCGTTGTGCAGTATGACCGGCAATATTTTTGAAATTAAACTGGGAGATTTTATTTTCCTCAGAGCCCCTCTAACTCTCCTGCTGCTGACCATAATCTACGCACCTTGGGCATTGAACACTCTGCTAAGCGGATGACATTTCTTCTTAACTATCCGAGCTACGGTTCTCTTAATTTTTTACTTAGTCTTCCAGAGGGTGACCACACTCAGTGTTCACTGTGTTAAGGAAAGCAACACGAGCCTAACCAGATTCTCTTTGCTGCAGGTAAACTGTGGCCCAGGTAACATCTTGGTGAATCTCCTTTGCATTCCTTCCGGAGCGATCACATCCTCTTTCTAGTGAGGCCAGATTACTCCTGACAGTACCCTCGCTGATGACAAATGAGTGTTTCATAGATGTCCATTATGACCTCCCTACTTCTACCTTCTACATGTCAGCTAATATAGAAAAATGTCATATCTGCCTTCTTCAGCATCTGATCATCCACTGAAATGGAAAATAACAGGGTTTTTTGAGTTTAAACAAAAAGTAAATTTAAAAAATCCAAAGAGCAGTCACAATTGCAATAAATAAATAAATAAATAAACTAACTAACTTCGAAAGAGTTTAAAAATACGTCAAATGCACAAGATTATGAGGGATATAGATAGAGTAAACAGGGCTTTTCCTAGGATGGACTCAAATTAGCACGAGGGGTCACGGGCTTAGGGTGAGGGGGGTAAGGTATAATTTGGATGCTAGAGGGAGTTTTTTCACACAGGGGGTGGTGGGGGTATGGAATGCGCTGCCAAGTAAAGTAGTGGAGGCTGGTACTCTGGAGTTATTTAAGAGACACTTAGATGGGCACATGAACAGAATGGGAATGGAGGGGTATATAAAACTGATATAAAATAGGGATCATGAGCCTTGGGAGTCCCTGGGAAGTGTGTAAATAGATGATGATATTGATGTACTTCTTTTTATCCTACAGGTGCTTTGGTCCACCTTGTTGTCTAACAAGGGGCAAACATGCGGTGGGTCGTGAGAGGACTGCTCTTGGATTATTTTTGAGGGTATCCTAGTGCTTCATGTCGTTAGTGTACGCTTGACCTGGATCATTTGATGGGCAACACGACAGCTCAGTGACTATCGCTGTGCTGTGCAGATACATGGATTTGGGTCTGTGTCTGTGGGAGTTTGCACATTCTCCCCATGCTTGCGTGGGTTTTCTCCGGGCGCTTCGGTTTCCTTCCACATCCCAAAGATGTGCTCTTAGGCTAATTGGCAAAACAAATTCTCCCTAAATTGTCTCAAATTTGGTTTTTAATCCATAGATCTATAAACATAGACAGGGATTGCGGGTAGTGGTGGGAACATCGGGGTGGCGGCGCGGGCTCGTTGGATCGAGGGGCCTGTTCCTCGTGATGTTTTGTTCTTTGTTCTTTGTTCTGACACAAGCTGTGATGAAGGGCATTCAGCAGATATAAGATCATTCTTGACAGATTTCATCGAATAATTTAGCAATTAGGTCGAAGTCTGAAACATGGTGTTTCTGGACCTTGGTTCTTACATAGAACATAGAACATTACAGCGCAGAACAGGCCCTTTGGCCTTCGATGTCGTGCCGACCAATTAAGAAAAAGCAATGACCCTCTAACCTAAACCATTCCCTTTTCGTCCATAAACTTATCTACTAACCTCTTAAACGCCACCAAACTTGGCGCATCTACAACTGCAGCAGGCAGGGCATTCCATACCCTTACCACTCTCTGGGTAAAGAACCTACCTCTGACATCCGTCCTATAACTACCACCCCTTAATTTAAAGCTATGTCCCCTCGTGCTAGTTTTCTCCATCCTAGGAAAAAGGCTATCACTGTCCACGCTGTCTCAACCTCTAATCATCTTATATGTTTCAATAAGGTCTCCTCTTAGCCTCCTGGGGGACATTGTTGATTCAGAGAAAGAGAGAATTGTATGAAATGTACAGGCAGCAAGGAACAAATCAGATACTCGAGGAGTATAAAAAGTGCAAGAAGCTACTTAAGAGGGAAATCAGGAGGTTGCTTTAGCGGACTGAGTGAAGGAAAATCCAAAGAGTGAAGGAGCAAAAGGATAGTGGTCCTCTTGGAGTCCAGTGTGGTAGACTGTGTATGGAACCAAAAGAGATGGGGGAGATACTAAATGTTTTTTTTGCATCCGTATTTACTGAGGAAACAGGCATGGAGTCTACGGAAATAGGGAAACAGGTAGGCAAGTCATGAATCCTTCACAGATTAAAGAGAAGGAGACGGTGGCTTTCTTGAAGCAAATCAGAGTGAATAAATTCCCAGGACCGGACAGGGTATTCCAATGGACCTTGAGGGAGGCTAGTGTTCAACTTGCTTTAAAATGTCAATATTCATGGGGGAGGTGCCGGGTGATTGGAGTATGCCTCATGATGTCCCATTGTTTAAAAAAGAGTCCAAAAGAAATCCGGGCAATTACAGGCCAGTAAGTTTGACGTCTATGACATCTGTGGTTGGCAAGTTATTGGATGGTGTGATAAAGGATAGGATCTACAAATATTTGGAATAGACACGGACTCATTAGGGAGTGTCGACATGGCTTTATGTGTGACAGGTCATGTTTGACCAATCTATTAGAGTTTTTTGAGGAGGTTACCAGGAAAGTGGATGAAGGGAAGGCGGTGGATGTTGTCTAACTGGATTTCAGCAAGGCTTTCAACAAGGACCCTCATAGGAGTTTATTTAGGAAGGTTCAGTCACTAGGTATACATGGGGAGGCAGTAAATTGGATTAGACACTGACTCAGTGGAAGAAGCCAGAGAGTGGTTGTGGAGGATTGCTTCTCTGAATGGAGGCCTGTAACGAATGGTGTGGCACAGGGATCAGTGTTGGGTCCATTGTCGTTTGGTATCTATATCAATGATCTAGATGATAATGTGATAAATTGAATCAGCAAATTTGCTGATGATACGAAGATTGGAGGTGTAGTGGACAGTAGAAAGGTTTTCAAAGCTTGCAAAAGGATTTGGACCAACTAAAAAAATGGGCTGAAAAATGACAAATGGAATTTAAGCAGACAAATGTAAGGTATTGTCCTTTGAAGGACAACAAAAGTAGAACGTACATGGTAAATGGTAGTACTCTGAAGACTGCAGTTGAACAGAGGGATCTAGGAATGCAGTTCTTTGCACATAGTTCTAGTCGCTGCACTATAAGAAAGATGTGGAAGGATTGGAAAGGTTGCAGAGGAGAACCAGGATCTTGCCTGATATGGTGTGAAGGTTTTTTGAGGAAAGGTTGAGGGACTTGAGGTTGTTTTCGTTGGAGAGAAGAAGGTTAAGAGGAGACCTAATTGAGGCATACAAGATGATCAGAGGGTTAGATAAGGTGGACAGTGGGAGTCTTTTTCCTTGGTTGGTGATGGTGAACACGAGGGGATTTGGTTTTAAATTGAGGGGTGATAAATATAGGACGGATGTCAGATGGATGTAACATTGAGGGCCGATCAGCTGTGCTGTAATGTGCTATGTTTGATGTTCTCTACAGGTACAGAGTTCCCTAAAAGTGACATCACAGGTGGATAGGATTGTAAAGAGTGCTTTTGGTACATTGGCCTTTATAAATCGGTGTATCGAGTATAAAAGCTGGAGTGTTATGGTAGTGTTATAAAAACATTGGTGAGGCCGAATTTATTCTGTACAGTTTTGGTCACCTAGTTAAGGAAGGGTGTAAATAAAGTTGAAAGAGTGCAGAGAACATTTATGAGAATGTTGCTGTGACTTGAGAAGCAGAGTTACAGAGAAAGATTGAATAGGTTAGGAGTTTATTCCCTGGAGCATAGAAGAATGAGGGGAGATTTGATAGAGGTGTGTAAAATTTTGATAGGCATGGATAGAGTGAATGAAAGCAGGACTTTTCCACTGAAGCTAGGGGAGAAAAAAAAAACAGAGCTCATAAGGATGAAGGGAGAAAAATTTAAAGGGAATATTGTGGGCGGGGAGGAACCTTCTTCACACAGAGAGTGGTGGGAGTGTGGAATGAGCTTCTGGATAAAGTGATAAATGCGGGGTCACTTTTAACATTTAAGAAAAACTTGGACAGGTTCATGGATGAGAGAGGTGTGGAGGGATATGGTCCGAGTGCAGGTCAGTGGGACTAGATAAGAAATGATTTGGCACAAACAAGAAGGACCAGCTGTAATTTTCTATGATTCTTTGGTTCTAAACGTCTTCAGGAAGTTAAGGCTGAATAGACTCACGAGTGATCTCAGTGCAAGTGGAGTTAGAGGACCAGCAGTTGAATGACTGGAAGGAGGTTACAAAATACAACACAGGTTCTGAGATTTAAAGGGATTTTTCTCTGATTGCTGGAAAATCGAAAGTCATTTTTCACAATGATCAGCGCTGGGATCAATGACTATTTGTGTCAATAATATGACACCAGGAAGCAAAATAACAATTTCAAAATATACAAACCAATCCAAACTCAGGATGAGAATGAGCAGAATGGACGAATACAACTGAACACAATAACACATAAATAATAAATTATAAAATTGCAAATTGTGTATTTGAATTGGAAATTAATTTCACCACAGCTGAGTGTCAAGTTCTACATTCTGATCAGAACAATATGTTTCCCAATCACTCTATAGAAATCGAGTATCTGAATGTTTTCGAGGAATTTAGAACTTCAGGTGATCAGATTCACAAATCGCTTTAAGAAGTAACACAGCTAGACAGAACAACAACAACCTGAAAAACAACTTTGGAGTTCATTTATAGATTAATGGAAATGTGAACAAATCACGAAATCTTTGACAATCACTGAATACTGTTATAGGTTTATAATAGGTTTGTTTAAATATCAGCAACAAGCTGAAACCTTCTTTCTTTTCAACACAAACCTGAGGTATGGAGAAATTTCACATCACATACTGACCATCAAGCAAAGCCAAACTCTTCCTTGTTTTCAATACATTCAGAAGATGAAAGACTAAGGCAGCTTCACAGAATGGGCATCTCACTCACCAAATTAAAATAGTACATACTTAAAATTGAACCAACGTATTTCATTCCAATTGTTTCCCGAAATACTGTACAATTATACGTGGACAGTTAGTGTCAGATATTAATGGAGACTTCGATCAGATATTCCATTCAGGTGAAAGAACCACAATCAGTACAATTTTACACTGACAAATATACTCTGCAACATTTGTTCATTGGGTGTCAGATATTCCATTTTGGTTAGTGACCCACACTCGAATTTCAATTATATTCTTACTCCCAATAAACATTTCACAGATATCACCTTCACTGAATTCCAATCATACAAGAGATAAGATTGAATCGTTCACTACTCAATACATTAACTTTATTGAGTTGTGAACCCATGACTAACATACAGAGGCTCACTGGTAGTTGATGAAAAGAATTAAAACCACAGAAATATTTCAAACTATTTGATTTAAGTAAATTGTTTTGTTAACCTGGTGTCTGTATTACAGTGACAATGAGAACAGAATGGAACATCTTCAGTCAGAGTTTAAATCAGAGAGCCTCTCATACACAGATTGATACAACTTCAATGGTTCAAACATAGAACATTACAGCGCAGTACAGGCCCTCAATGTTGCGCCGACCAGTGGAACCAATCTAATGACCCTCTATTCTAAACTATTCCAGTATTATCCATATACCTATCCACTGACCATTTGAATGCCCTTAAAGTTGGTGAGTCCACAACTGCTGCAGGCAGGGCATTCCACACCCTTACTACCCTCTGAGTAAAGAGAATCACTCACCGGGAACACCAATAATGGCGATGATTGGGTAGATTATTTTCCGAGCCATGGTGAATAGATACAGCATTTTCAGTGTGAGGAGATGTGTTTCTTCGTGCTGCTGGCTGTCTCTCTGAATTTAACATCTGATATTATATATTCCCAAAGCCTTTAATTTATACACTGTAAAGTCACCTCAGGGACATTGTGGCAGCAACCAGGTTTGAAGGTTTTTTAATGTATGAACAAATAAATTACGACACTGAGTTCAGTAATGGAAAATATTTATTTTTAGTATTTGCTTCTTTCCAAACATTGGAAATTGTTGATCACATTTATCAAATAATAACGAGTGGAAAGACTGTCCACTCAAACACCATTAGTCCCATCTCTAGATCTCAGATAGTTTCAGTGATATCTGTAACTGGACTGTGACATTTTCATAATTGAGTTTTAGTGTCTTTCTGTGTGATCTTTAACTGTGGACATTCTGTGATGTGATTTAAGTGGGTTAGAATTTACGAAAATTGCAAAATTCTGTTGAGCAATAATTTGAAACTATTTAGCCTGCAAAGAAATTTGTTTTTTATTCCAAAATCGAATGCAGCTTCTCAAAATTTACCTGCTTACTAATTTCAAGCACTAAGACCACGTCAGTGAACAGCCAGTCTCTGTAAGAAGATACCCAGTTTATGAATAAAATTCATACCCAGAGTAAACATAAAAATGTAAGAACATAAGAACTCGGAGCAAAGGTAGGTCATCTAGCCCCTCGAGTTTGCTCTACCAATCAATGAGATTCTGGCTGATCTTTTCATGGACTCAGTTCCACTTACCCACCTGCTCACCATAACATGTAATTCCTAATATGCATGTGTGTGTGCGTGTGTCTGTGTGTGTGTGTGTGTGTGTGTGTTTGTGCACGCACGCGCACACGTGTACAAATTTTTAAGTATGTCTGTTAGTGTGTGCATGTGTGTGCTTTTTTTTGTTTTTGCTAGCTTATGTGTGTGCGTTTCATGCGTTTGCATCAGTGTGTTAGCGACTATATGAGAATTTGAGAATGTATAATGCACACAGATGTGTCTACATGTCATGAAATTTGTCAGAAAATACAAGATATTGATAGCCTAGAAAATTGGGCATTGAAATGGCAGATGGAACTTAATCAAACAAATGCAAGGTGATGCATTTTGGTCGATCCAATTCAAATGGGAGCTATAAAATAAATAGTGGAACCATCAGGGGCATAGACACAGAGAAAGATTTGGGAGTACAGGACAACAGATTTTTAGAAGTCGTTGCATAGGTGGTAAAGTTTGTAAAAAAAGCATATAGAATGCTTGCCTTCATCAGGCAGACAACGAGTGTAAAATTTGGCAAATTGTGTTACATTGGTTTAGCCACATTTGGAAGACTGTGTCCAATTCTGGTCACCACACCACTAGAAGAATATAGAGACTTTGGAGAGGGTACAGAAAAAGATTTACCAGCATGTTGCTGAGTATTAGCTATGAGGGGAAATTGAATAAATTGACATTGTTCTTCCTGGAAAGACAAAAATTGAGGGGGATCTGACAGAAGTTTGTAAAATTATGAGGGATATTATTGATAAGGTGAACAGCTGGAAGCTTTTCTCCCACGGCAGAAATGCCAATTACAAGGGGGCTCAAGTTCAAGATAAGGGAGTGAAAGGTTCAGTGGAGATATGTGGAGAGAAGTTGTTTACACAGAAGTTGAAAGGGACCTGGAATGCACTGCTAAGTGAGGGAGTTACTTCAGTCACATTTAAGACTGATCTTGACATGCATAATAACAACTGGGGAACAGAGGAATATGAGTACTTGGTCTAGATCAGTAAACATGATTGGCACAGGCTTGAATGGCCAGCCTGTCCCTGTGCTGCACTGTTACTTGTTTTTTGTTCTTTGATTGTATGTACGTTTTTCGTGTTCTTTTATGTGTATTTGTGTGTGTGTGTGTGTGTGTGTGTTTGTGTGTGTGTCAAAGAGAGAGAGGATTCTCAGTGAGATTGAGATATAGACTTTGAGACTAGACGGAATTGAGGTACTTAAGGAGAAGGTGTTAGTAATTCTTGAGAGTATGAAAATAGATAAATCCCCTGGGCCAGATGGGATTTAACCTCGGATTCTCTGGGAGGCCAGGGAGGAGATAGCAGAGTGTTTGGCTTTGATCTTCATGTTTTTATTGGCCACAGGTATAATGCCGGAAGACTGGAGGATAGCAAATGTTCTCCCGTGTTCAAGAAGAGGAGTAGAGACCATCCTGGGAATTATAGATGGGGGAGCCCTACATCTGTTGTGGGCAAAGTTTTGGAAAGGATTATAAGAGATAGGACTTATAATCAACTAGAGAGAAATAAATTGATTACATAGAACATAGAACATAGAACACTACAGCACAAACAGGCCCTTCGGCCCACAAGTTGTGCCGAACACATCAAAACCTACCCAGCCATAGACCTATCTATAACCCCCAATCCCATTGGATCCCATATACTCATCCAGAAGTCTTTTAAAAGACCCCAGCGAGTTCGCCTCGACCACCACCGACGGCAGCCGATTCCATTCACTCACCACCCTCTGAGTGAAAAACTTTCCCCTAGCATCCCCTCTGTACTTGTTTCCCTGCACCTTAAATCTGCGTCCTCTCGTCGCAATCATTTCAGCCCTGGGAAATTGTCTCTGAGAGTCCACCCTATAGGTCGCCTCTCAACCTTCGTCTCTCCAGGGAGAACAGTCCCAGCTCCCTCAACCTGTCTTCATAAGGCATGCCTCCCAATCCAGGCAACGTCCTTGTAAATCTCCTCTGCACCCTTTCAATAGCTTCCACGTCCTTCCTATAGTGAGGCGACCAGAACTGCGCACAGTACTCCAAGTATACAGACTAATATACAGACTGCAACCACATCAAGTATGTGCTGTCAGACAGTTTCTCAAGAAACGAGTCATGCCTCTTGTTGTGACATCCATTTTTATTGTGCACGTGAAACAGAACCATTGACATAGGAACAAATTGGATGTCAGATCAATCACTTCAACACAAAATCATCAGCATTAAACCCATCTCATTCCTCTAGCTTCCAAGTTAGGGAATCATCCAAAGTAAGAATAATTGAATGAAATATGTATGCAACAAGCAGTCAATAAATAGTAATTGGACTGTTTGGAGTGTAAAGAAATTAAGGATTATCGTGAGCGGACGGGTAAGTGGAGCTGAGTCCACAAAAAGATCAGCCATGATCTTATTGAATGGCAGAGCAGGCTCGAGGGGCCAGATGGCCAACTCCAGCTCCTAGTTCTTATTATGACCTGCCAAAGGTAGCCATGCGTGTGAAGAAATCCTTGCATGATTACAGTCAAGGCTTGCGTTCATTCCATTCTGGCTCAATCTCCAACAGAACAGAAAGGAAGTTTGATGAGGACTTGTCTGTTGAGGTAGTATGGGCTGAGATTAGAAACAGGAGAGGAGAGGTCACCCTGTTGGGAGTCTTTTATAGACCTCCTAAAAGTTCTAGAGAGGTAGAGGAAAGGATTGCAAAGTCAATCCTGGACAGGAGTGAAAGTAATAGGGTAATTGTTATGGGGGACTTTAACTTTACTAATATTGATTGGAATAGCTATAGCTCTAGCTCGTTAGAGGGGTCAGTTTTTATGCAAAGTGTGCAGGAAGGTTTTTTGACTCAGTATGTAGATAGGCCAACTAGAGGTGAGGCTACATTGAATTTGGTGCTGGGCAATGAGCCAGACTCGTTGTTAGACTTGGAAGTTGGTGAACATTTTGGTGATAGTGACCACAATTCAGTTACGTTCACCTTAGTGATGGATAGGGATAGGCATAAAGCTGGGGGCAGTAGTTATAGCTGGGGGAATGGTAACCATGAGGCCATAAGGAGGGAATTAGGGTGCATAGGTTGGACAAGAAAACTACAGGGACTGGGAACATCTGAAATGTGGAGCTTATTCAAGGAGCAGCTACTGTGAGTCCTTGATAAGTATGCCCCTGTCAGGCAAGGAGGAAATGGTCGAGTAAGGGAACCATAATGTACTAAAAAAGTTAATTCGCTGGTTAAAAGGAAAAAGGAGGCTTATGTCAGGACGAGGCTTGAAGGCTCAGTTAGTGCACTGGATAGCTATAGATTAGCCAGGAGGGAGCTAAAGAGTGATTTGAGGAGAGCTAAAAGGGGACAGGAGAAGACTTTGGCTGATAGGATTAAGGAGAATCTTAAAGCTTTCTTTAGATATGTTAAGAATAGAAGATTGGTTAGGGCAAGATTAGGGCCAGTCAGGTAAGCTGTGCGTGGAGTCTGAAGAGATTGGAGAGGCACTGAACAAATATTTCTCTTCGGTATTCATGCAGGGAGATGTAAATGTAGTTGTGGAGAACACTGGGATACAGGGTTGCAAACTGGAAAGTATTGAAGTAGATAAGGAGGATATGCTAGATATTCTTGAGGGTTTGAAATTAGATAAGTCCCCTGGGCCGGACGGGATTTACCCTAGGATTCTCTGGGAGGCGAGAGAGGCGATTGCAGAGCCTCTGGCTCTGATCTTCAGGTCGTCGTTAGTTACGGGTATAGTGCCGGAAGACTGGAGGATAGCGAATGTGGTCCCATTGTTCAAGAAGGGGAAGAGAGACTTTCCAGGGAATTATAGGCCGGTGAGTCTTACTTCTGTTGTGGGCAAAGTATTGGAGAGAATTATTAGGGATAGGATTTATAGTTATTTAGAGAGAAATGAATTGATTGGGGATAGTCAGCATGGTTTTGTGAAGGGTAGGTCGTGCCTTACTAACCTTATTGAGTTTTTTGAAAAAGTGACCAAAGAGGTGGATGGGGGTAAGGCGGTTGATGTGGTATATATGGACTTTAGTAAGGTGTTTGATAAGGTTCCCCATGGAAGGCTCGTGCAGGCTCCATTCCTACTTTTGAATAGAAGAGGCCAACACTGTTGCAATGAATTTCCTTTATTGAACAACTTAAAGAAAATTAAATCATTACAAAAGTGGAAATAAAGAGAAACACTGTAGAGAGACTGGCTTCTTCTGCCAGCCCTGTACAGAACTCAGAAACAAAAGCTGAATGACAAACACAGTTCTGAACATACATTCTATGGCATTCACTACCTTTGTTGTTGAAATTGTTTTGCACATGCTGTTTCTGACTCGTGTCCCATGTTCGCACTGACCGCACTGACCTCCTCAGAAGACAAACACAGGACACGATGGACAGAGTCCCCTTTGTTGTCCAGTACTTCCCTGGAGCGGAGAAGTTACGGCATCTTCTCCGGAGTCTTCAACATATCATTGATGAAGATGAACATCTCGCCAGAGCCATCCCCACACCCCCACTTCTTGCCTTCAGACAACCACGCAATCTCAAACAGATCATTATTTGCAGCAAACTACCCAACCTTCAGGAGAACAGCAACCACAATACCACACAACCCTGCCACAGCAACCTCTGCAAGACATACCAGATCACAGACATGGGTGACATCACCACACGTGAGGATACCATTCACCAGGTACACAGTACATATTCTTGGAACTCGGCCAATGTTGTCTACCTAATACATTGCAAGAAAGGATGTCCCGAAGCATGGTACATTGGGGAGACCATGCAGATACTACGACAGCGGATGAATGAACATCACTCAACAATCACCAGGCAAAACAGTTCCCTTCCTGTGGGCAAACACTTCAGCGGTCACAGGCATTCAGCCTCCAACCTTTGGGTAAACGTTCTTCAAGGGGGTCTTCCTGACACACGATAGCGCAGAGTCGCTGAGCAGAGACTGTTAGCCAAGTTGATATATAAGTCGATGATATTGATGTATTTGTTTTTATCCTATAGATATTTTGGTCCGCCTTGTTGTCTAACAAGGGGCATACATGCGATGGGTCGTGAGAGGGCTTCTCTTGGATTTTTTTCGAGAGTATCCTACTGCTTCACGTCATTAGTGTACGCTTGACCTGGACCATTTGATGGGCAACACGACAGCTCAGTGACTATCGCTATGCTGCGCAGATACATGGATTTGGGCCTGTGTCTGTGGGAGTTTGCGCATTCTCCCCGTGCTTGCGTGGGTTTTCTCTGGGTGCTCCGGTTTCCTCCATCATTCCAAAATGTGCTCTTAGACTAATTGGCAAAACAAATTCTCCCTAAATTGTCTCAAATTGGGTTTCAATTCATAGATCTATAAACATAGACAGGGAACACGGGTAGAAGTGGGAACATCGAGGTGGTGGCACGGGCTCGTTGGGCCGAGGGGCCTGTTTCCCATGCTGTTTTGTTATTTGTTTTTTGTTCTAAGTTCCGCACACATGAGGACGGTCTTAGCAGAGATCTTGGGTTCATGTCACACTATCTGTAACCCCCCATGACTTGCCTGGGTTAGCAAAAAACCTCACTTACTGTGCTGTCTGGAGACAATACACATCTCTCTAACCTGTGCTCAGTGTTCCTTCCACTCACATTGTTAGCCACTTTAAGATTTAAAAAGCAGGTTAGGTGTAAAGATTTGCATTCTAATGAGTAATCCGTAAACTGTCTGTGCTGGTATGTGTGCTGTTGGAGACCAGAATACCTCATTCACCTGATGAAGACCAGGATCGACATCTTGTGAGTTTACTATCAAGTAAATCGGTTGGATGTAAATCTGGTGTTGTCAGACTTCTTACTATGTGTGCGTCTGTCAGTGTCTGTGTATGTGTTTTTGTCAGAGTATGTGTGTGTGCGTGTGTGCATGTGTGTGCATGTGTGTGTGTGTGTGTGTATGTGTGTGTTTGTCTGTCTGTCTGTCTGTATGTCTGCCAGTGTCTATGTGTATATTTGTCAGTGTCTTTGTCTGTGTGTGTGTGCATGTGCGTGTCTGTGTCTGTCAGTGTCTGTGTGTGTGTCTGTCAGTGTCTGTGTGTTTCTGTCAGAGTCTGTGTGTGTGTGTGTGTGTGTGTGTCTGTCTGTCTGTCTGTCTGTCATATCTATATGTGTGTCAGTGTGCATCAGGTGTGTTTTTGTGTGAGTCAGTGTGTGTACCTGCATTTGTATCAGTTTGTGTCTGGGTGTATCAGTGTATTTGTGTGTGTATATGTGTGCATGTGTGAATGTCAACTTGTGTGCATATCAAAATGTATCTGCATTTGTGCATATCAATTTTTGTGTGTCTGTCAGTGTCTATCAGTGTGTATATCAGTGAGTATTCTTGTGTGTCTGTCAGTGAGTATCTGTGTGAAAATATCAATGTGTACCTATGTGTGTGTGCATCAGTGTGTATCTGCGTACATATCAGTTTACACCTATCTGTGTGTGTACCTTTGTGTATAATGTCTGTGTGTGTGTGTGTGTGTGTGTGTGTGTGTGTGTGTGTGTGTGTGTGTGTGTGTGTGTGTGTGTGTGTGTGTGTGTAAGTGTGTGTGTGTGTGTGTGTGTGTAGTGTGTGTGTGTAAGTGTGTGTGTGTAAGTGTGTGTGTGTGAGTTTGTATATGTGTGTGCGTCTGTGTGTGTGTGTGGCATGTGTGTGTGTGTATGTGTGTGAGTGTGTCTGTGTTTGTGTGCTGTGTGTGTATGTGTGTGCGTGTGTGTCTGTGTGTGTGTGTGTATCTGTGTGTGTGTCTGTGTGTGTGTGTCTATGTGTGTGTGAGTTTGTGTGTGTGTGTGAGTATGTCTATGTGTGTGTGTGTGTGCGTGAGTATGTCTATGTGTGTGTGAGTGTGTGTGTGTATGTTGGTGAGTTTGTCTATGTGTGTGAGTTTGTCTATGGGTGTGTGTGTGTGTGTATATATGCGTGTGTGTGTGCGTGTGTGTATATGCGTGTGTGCGTGTGCATGTGCGTGTGCGTGTGTGTGTGTGTGTGTGTGAGTGTGTGTGTGTGTGTATGTGCACGTGTGTTGTGTCGTGTGCATGTGCGTGTGTGCGTGTACGTGTGTGTATGTGTGCATGTGTGTGTGTGTGAGTGTGTGTGTGTGCGTGTGTGTGTGTGTATGTGCGCGTGTGTGTGTGCGTGTGCATGTGCGTGTGTGCGTGTACGTGTGTGTGTGTGTGCATGTGTGTGTGTGTGAGTGTGTGTGTGTGTGCATGTGTGTGTGCGTGTGTGCGTGTGTATGTGTGTGTGTGTGTGTGTGTGTGTGTGTATGTGTGTGTGTGTGTGTGTGTATGCGTGCATTGCCCCATATCTGGAGGTTTCCCTCCAGTCCTCTGAGGAGTTAAACTCTTTCTTGAAGCTGAGCCGAACCCTTTTAAAAATCTGCAGGAGAGAAAAGAGCTGAGGTTTCAATTCCAGATGATCCTTTGTCAAAGCTTTGAGCTTTGAGCTTCAACAAAGAATCATCTGGACTCGAAACGTCAGCTCTTTTCTCTCCTTACAGATGCTGCCAAAGTGCTGAGATTTTCCATCATTTTCTGTTTTGGTTTCCGATTGCAGCATCTGCAGGAATATATCTTTATCCTTTTAAGAACATAATCCAGTTATACGCAGGTATCACAAACACTGATACACACAAAATGAGATGCAGAGAGATAGAGGCAGAGGGAGACTGCGAGAGAGTGGCTGAGAGCAAGAGGCCGTGAGTGAGTGAGTGAGAGAGAGAGAGAGAGCAGGAATGAGAGCGAGTGAGAGCAGGGAGCAAGAGAGAGTGTGAGAGAGTGACAGAGTGAGAGTACAGAAATATTGAAAAGCATCCACAGGTTCATTGCTCTGTCTCACCCTCCTGTTATTTTGGATATAAACAAACAAACAAACTGTTACATGTGACAGAATTAATTTTCTCTTTGTCATCCACCAAAGGGCTGACATATTTGAAATGAATTGAAAAGCTTGGTTATTTTAACCACAGGTCTTCAAACTCCAGCTCTCACCTTGTTCTGGGAATAAAGAGGCAGCAACATGCGTGAGTGTGGCCTGTGGAACAGGTCTCAGTCCATCATCTTCCTCAGCAGGAAAACTCTGGTCCAAGGTTCTGAGTAACATTTCAGTCTTCAAAGTTCAAATTCCTGGGATAAGAAACAGAAAATAGTAATTAATTAAACATTTAAATTAAACATCTGCTCATCATCAATGGGGTATCACACAGATTTAGCTCATCTACAAGGGCAGAAATCACACAGATCTGCCTCATCGCCAATTGGAGAGGAGGGTGAGGTGGTGGGGGAATCACACAGACGCTCCTCATCGGCAATCGAGCCTGCCAGCAAACTGCAAGCTGACAGATGTGCAGAGTTTTGGAACTGTCAGACTTGGGTCTGAATAAGCCTGAGCCCCGAGCTTTTTAAGACATTTGTGATTGTGGCCTCTGCATTGCAGAGACTGTAAGAGATTCATGTCAGAACTCCCACTGAAAAAAGCAGCATGATTTACATCAGTTTTCCAGTCAATTCAGCACTTAAAGTTTTGTTGGGAGAATCACCCACTGAGACTTTTATAGCTAGATAGTCAACACCTTTTCACAAAGGTGGAGGAGTCTAAAACTGGAGGTATAGGTTTAAGGTGAGAGGGGAGAGATACAAATGGATCCAGAGGGGCAATTTTTCACATATATGATGATGAGTGTCTGGAATAAGCTGCCAGAGGCAGTAATAGACACGGGTAAAATTTTGTTTTTTACATAAGTTACATGTCAGTTACATGCTGACATGATTAAAATGGGTATAGAGGCCAAATGCGGGCAATTGGGTCTTGCTTAGTGGTTAAAAAAAGGGTGGTTTGGACAAGTTGGGCCCAATGGCCTGTTGCCAAACTTCGATGACTCTATGAGTAACTTTCATAGATATGCGATCTGAAATGTCTCATTACTAAGCAGTGCAGCTGCCACTGTGTACTAATCGTGCTATTTAAATGTAATTTGGCAAAGAACATTTAAACTTAATTTCATATCTTTACAGCATCTACCACAGAGGGAATGTTTATCTTGAATCACGTGAATTCAAATGAGCAGATTTTTTTAAACAGAAGAATCAGAGAAAGGGGTTCATATCCACAGATCTCTGAAGGTTGCCACTCAAGTGGATAGAACTGTGAAGAAGGCCTAGAGTGTGTTAGCGTTTATTAACAGGGGGTTGAGTTTAAGAGCCGCTGCAACTATACCAGACCTGGTGAAACTACATTTGGAATATTGTGTTCAGTTCTGGCCGCTTCACTGTAAGAAGGATGTGGAAGAATTAGGGAGAGAGTGCAGAGAAGATTTACCAGGATGCTGTCAGGTTTGGAGAGTAGGTCTTATGAGAAAAGATTGAGAGAGCTGGGGCTTCTCTCTTTTGACTGGAGGACGATGAGAGGCAACTTAATAGAGGTTTACAAAATGATGAGGGGCAAAATAGAGCATTCGTTCAGAGACTATTTCCTTGGGTGAATGGATGTAGCTGTTATGAGAGCACATTACTCTAAGGTTCACAGTGGGAGATATAGGAGATATAGGCCTGGGGGTGGGGGGGGGGGGGGGGGGGTGGCGGTTGCCATTGGTACAGGTTTGATGGACTGAATGGCCTCCTTCTGCATTATAGGGATCCTCTGAGTCGATGATGTTATGATTTTGAATGAATGGAGCAACACTGAGTAATAATTACAAAACATGAAAGCATTCTTGCTGAATGAAATGTTGAGATTGATGGTAATAATGATGTGAGTGCTCTGAACAAATCAACTATTGAGATAAATGATGGTTTCAAGGTGATCCTTTTTCAAATAACATTAAAGCAAGTCTGTATCTTTCGCAGCAGAAGGATCACAATTGAATTATGGCATTTTTTTTTGTCATAATCGTCCAAGGACGCAGACCAAGTTGTGGATTCTTTCTGGAGGCTTCCAATCCAGTGCTTTGTAAATATTTGTAATCTGACTCCTATCCAGTGCTTGTGAATAAATCAGAGAAATGTCCAGCAAATGTGAAATTGTATATCAGTTTAAAGTTTATTTATTAATGTCACAAGTGGCGTGTGCGGCATGGTGACACAGTTGTTAGCACTGTTGTCTCACAGCTCCAGGGGCCCAGGTTCGATTCCACCCTCGGGTGGCTGTTTGGACTCTGCACATTCTCACTGTGTCTGTGTGAGTTTTCTGTGGGTGCTCTGATTTTGCTCCCACACTCCAAAGATGTGCAGGTTTGTGGGGTTGCTGAATTGCCCCTTAGTATCCAAGCATGTAAAGACTATGTGATTGCCTATGATAAATTGCCCCTTAGTGTCCTGGGATGTGCAGGTTAGAAGGATTAGCCCTGTTTAATTTCTCCTTATTGTCTAGGGACTCCATGTCTTGTGAGAGAATCGCAATGAGGGAGAGATGAACATGGACAAATTGACGAAGTGCCTAATGGAAACAGGCACACAGAGAGATGCAGGGAAAAATTTGCCAATACTTAGAAAGCCCTATAAAATAATGAGGGGCATGGGTCAGCAAGGTAGTCAATATGTTTTCCCAAAGATAGGGGAGTCTAAAATTAGAGGGCATCGGTTTAAGGTAAGAGGGGAGAGATACAGAAATGTTCTGAGGATTTTTTTTTCACACAGAGGGTGGTGAGTGTCTGGAACAAGTTGCCAGAGGTAGCAGTAGAGGCGGGTACAATTTTGTCTTTTAAAAAGCATTTAGAGAGTTACATGGGTATGATGGGTATAGAGGGATAATGGCCAAGTGTGGGAACTGAGATTAACATCGGTGTTTAAAAAGAAGAGCAGTACAGTCAAGTGGAGCCAAGAGGCCTGTTTCAATGCTATAAATCTCTGTGACTCTATGACTCTCTCTTATTCACTCTGGATCTCTCACTCTTGCCCCTTTTCCCTCCCTCGGCCCCTCACTCTCTCGAAGGACCATAAGACCATAGAACCCCACAGTGCAGAAAGAGGCCTTTTGGCCCATCGAGTCTGCACCAAACATAATCCCACCTCAGCCTACCTTACATATTCTTACATATTATACCCACTAATCCCTCTAAGCTATGCATCTCTGGGCACTAAGGGGCAATTTCCTGACATGCCAATCAACCTAACCCACACATCTTGTACTCCCTCGTGCCCTCTCTCCCTCCCTAGCCGCCTCCCTTCCTCATCTGTCTTACACTCCTTCACATCTTCTCTCCCTGCCTCACCCTGTTTCTCCGTCCCTCGCACCATCTTTTCCTCCTTCTCCCAGTCTCTCTCCCTCTCTCACCCTTATCTATTCATTGTCCCATCCTCTCACTCTGTCTAGTTTCAGCCCACTTCACAGATTGCCCTCTTCTCTCCTTCCCTCTCTCGTCCCTTCTCCCTCCCTATCTCACTCACTCAAGCACTCCACATCTCAACATATTCCTTTCCCAGTATAAGATTGTGTTTCTGATTTGCATCAGTTGGAGTCTGTCACAGTTAAATGTCTTTTTTTACTGTCGAGGGTGTGATGTGTTTTTTATCTGCGGGTCTGAATTTTCTGAGAAGTCCCATTTTTGTTGAACTGCAGTAGATTGAGGGATGGAATATTATTTTGGAAATTAAGTAGTTCCAAATTTTTGATTCAAGGACTTTTGCAATTTATGCTTATCCATAATCCGCTTAAATCACATCACTGAATGTCCACAGTTAAAGAACAAACGGCGAGAGACACAGTAGCCATTGGACTCAATGACTGAAATGTCACAGTCTAGTAACAGTTATCACTGAAATACTCTGAGATCAAAGATGGGCTGATGGTCTTTCAGTGGACGGCATCTTTTCTGTTATTATTATTTGATAAATATCATTGGCATTTTTTCAAGTATTTGCAAAAAGATAACTCAATCTAAAAAAGTCACTGAACTTAATATTGTAACCTGTCTATTCATATATTTAAAAATATCAAATCATGTAGCCAACTTAATGTCTTTGAGGTGATTCTGGACTGTTTAAATTAAAGGCTTTGAAAATATGTAACCTCTGAGAATAAAGACAGAATCTATCAGCAGCACGAAGGAATATATCACTTCACACTGAACATGTTGGATCTAATTGATATGACTGAGAAAATATTCGACCCAATCATTGCCATTATTAGTGTTGCTGGTAAGTGACTCTAACCTTGTGTAAATCTGTGTGTGAGTGGCTCTCTGATCTCAAACTCTGACAGGAAATACTCCATCCTGATTTTCTGCTCACTTATGATGTAGAAATGCCGGCATTGGACTGGGGTAAGTACAGTAAGAAGTCTGACAACATCACGTTTAGGTCCAACCAATCTATTTGATTGTAAACTCACAAGCTTTCAAGGTGTTTCGACCTCTTCGTCAGGTGAATGAGATGCTCTGATTTCAGACAGCACATATAACAGCACAGACAGTTTACGGATTACTGATTAGAATCCGAATCTTCACACCTAACCTGCTATTCAAGTCTTAAAGTAGCTAACAATGTGAGTGGAAAGAGCACTGAGCACAGGTTAAAGAGATGTGCATTATCTCTAGACAGCACAGGTTTTTTGCTAACCCGGGCAAGTCATGGGGGTTACAGATAGTCTGACATGAACCCAAGATCCCTGTTGAGACTTGGCTATCAGCCAAGTTCCACACACATGAGAATGGTCTCAACAGGGATCTTGGGTTCATGTCAGACTATCTGTTAACCCTATGACTTGCCTGGGTTTGCAAAACCTCACTTACTGTGCTGTCTGGAGATAATACACATCTCTCTAACCTGTGCTCAGTGCTCCTTCCACTCACATTGTTAGCCACTTTAAGACTTGAATAGCAGGTTAGACGTAAAGATTTGCATTCTAATCAGCAATCTGTAAACTGCCTGTGCTGTTATATGTGCTGTCTGAAACCAGACACATCATTCACCTGACGAAGAGGTCGAAACACCTCGAAAGCTTGTGAGTTTACAATCAAATAAATCGGTTGGACTTAAACCGTTGTTAGACTTCTTACTGCACTTATGCAGACACCGATGAAATTCATTTCAGTCAAATGTTTTGTATTATCTCTATGATTTTAATCCTTTTTCATGAATTGAAATACTTGTGTAAGGAACTCACAGGCACACTGACCAATGAAACTATTGTGTTCAGAGAAATCTTGTAAATTGTGAGTGAAATCTCCATCTCATGGAGCTGCTTCCATCTTTGATTTTGGAAGAGTTAAAAACAGTAAAAACAGTGTTTCTTGGTAAGTGAATAATGTGAAATGTTTGGATAGCTCTGACTTCTATTGGAAAGCATCAGCTAATTCCTGACATTTCAACAACACAACAACCGAACAGAATTCTCTGCTTTGTTTTCAAAAAACAATTGTGATTTGTCCACATTTGTGTGAATCCAGAAATGAGCTCCACTGATTTTGTTTTCTGATTGTTATGGTTCCTTTGAAGCTGTGTTGCTGCCTCAAATTATTTGTGAATTTGATTTCTGAATCCTTAAACTCCTCGAAATAATTCAGACACGTTTGATTTTGATCTGGTTAGGAAACATAATGTTCTGATGATGGAGTTTTGTGCAATTTAATTCGAATTCAAATATCCAATTTACATGTTTATAATTTATTATTGATGTGTTATTGTATTTAGTTGTATTCTTCCATGATGGTAATTCTCATTCTGAGTTTGGAATATTTTATAGAACATAGAGCACTACAGTACAAACAGGGCCTTCGGTCCACAAGTTGCGCCGATCATACCCATACCTACTAGGCCATAGAACTATCTATAACGCCCAATCCCATTTAATCTCATGTACTCGTCCAGAAGTCCTTTAAAGGACTCCAACGAGTTTGCCTCCACCACGATCGATGGCAGCCAATTCCATTCACTCACCAGCCTCTGAGTGAAAGACTTACCTCTAACATCTCCTCTGTACTTGCTGTCCAGCACCTTAAATCTGTGTCCTCTAATAGCGACCATTTCAGCCCTGGGAAATAGAATCCACCCAATCTATTTCTCTCAGCATTTTATAAACCTCTCAACCTTCGTCTCTCCAGGAAGAAGAGACCTAGCTCCCTCAAACTATGTTCATAAGGCATGCCTCCTAATCCTAATACAACCTTGTAAATCTCCTCTGCACCCTCTCAACAGCTTCCATATCCCTCCTGTTTTGAGGCACCCAGAACTGCACACAATTCTCCAAGTGGGTTCTTACAAGAGTCTTATAAAGTTGCAGCATTACCTCCCGACACCTAAACTCAATCTCTCGATTAATGAAGGCCAGTACGCCATATGCCTTCTTGACAACAATCTCCACCTGCGAGGTTGATTTAAGCATTCTATGGACTCGGACCCCAAGGTCCTTCTGTTCATCAATACTGCTAAGACTTGTATCCTTGATATTGTACTCCTTCATCCCATTATTATCCCACTACTTAGGGTGGGATCCTAAGTAGTTGGGGTGCTGAGAGGGATGAGAGTAAGGGGGTTATAGAAGAGAGTTGTAAAACACAACGGCGTACGGGTGGGGTGGGGCATGGTTTGAAATGCGTATACTTTAATGCAAGGAGTATTCGCAATAAGGGGGAGGAACTTGCAGCTTGGACCAGTACCTGGAACTTCGATGTTGTGGCCATTTCAGAGACTTGGGTAGAGCAGGGACAGGAATGGATGTTGCAGGTTCCGGGGTACAAATGCTTTAGGCGGAGTAGAGAAGGAGGTAGAAGGGGGGGAGGAGTGGCATTATTGGTCAAAGACTGTATCACGGTGATAGAAAAGAAGTTTGATGAGGACTTGTCTGTTGAGGGAGTATGGGCTGAGATTAGAAACAGGAGAGGAGAGGTCACCCTGTTGGGAGTCTTTTACAGACCTCCTAATAGTTCTAGAGAGGTGGAGGAAAGGATTGCAAAGTCAATTCTGATTAGGAGTGAAAGTAGTAGGGTAATTGTGATGGGGGACTTTAACTTTGCTAATATTGATTGGAATAGCTATAGCTCTAGCTCGTTAGAGGGGTCAGTTTTCGCACAGAGTGTGCAGGAAGGTTTTTTGACTCAGTATGTAGATAGGCCAACTAGAGGTGAGGCTACATTGGATTTGGTGCTGGGCAATGAGCCAGACCAGGTGTTAGGCTTGGAAGTTAGTGAACATTTTGGTGATAGTGACCACAATTCGGTACGTTCACCTTAGTGATGGACAGGGATAGGCATGAAGCTGGGGGCAGTAGTTATAGCTGGGGAAGGGTAATTATGAGGCCATCAGGAGAGAATTAGGGTGCATAGATTGGACTAGGGAACTACAGGGACTGGGAACATCTGGAATGTGGTGCTTATTCAAGGAGCAGCTGCTGCAAGTCCTTGATAAGTATGTCCCTGTCAGGCAGGGAGGAAATGGACGAGTAAGAGAGCCTTGGTGTACGAAAAGAGTTGATTTGCTGGTTAAGAAGAAAAAGGAGGCTTAGGTCAGGATGAGGCTTGAAGGCTCAGGTAGTGCAATGGATAGCTATAGATTAGCTAGGAAGGAGGTAAAAAGTGAATTGAGGAGAGCTAAGATGGGACACGAGAAGATGTTGGCTGATAGGATTAAGGAGAATCCTAAAGCTTTCTTTCGATATGTTAAGAATAGAAGATTGGTTAGGGCAAGATTAGGGCCAGTCATAGACAGCAGTGGGAAGTTGTGCGTGGAGCTGAAGAGATTGGAGAGGCACTGAATAAATATTTCTCTTCGGTATTCATGCAGGGAGATGTAAATGTAGTTGTGGAGAATACTGAGGTACAGGGTTGCAAACTGGAAAGTATTGAAGTAGATAGGGAGGATGTGCTAGATATTCTCGAGGGGTTGAAGTTGGATAAGTCCCCTGGGCCGGACGGGATTTACCCTAGGATTCTCTGGGAGGCAAGAGAGGAGATTGCAGAGCCTCTGGCTCTGATCTTCAGGTCCTCGTGGGTTACGGGTGTGGTTCCGGAGGACTGGAGGATAGCGAATGTGGTCCCATTGTTTAAGAAGGGGAAGAGAGACCTTCCAGGGAATTATAGGCCAGTGAGTCTTACTTCTGTTGTGGGCAAAGTATTGGAGAGAATTATTAGGGATAGGATCTATAGTTATTTAGAGAGAAATGAATTGATTGGGGATAGTCAGCATGGTTTTGTGAAGGGTCGGTCATGCCTTACTAACCTCATTGAGTTTTTTGAGAAAGTGACCAGAGAGGTGGATGGGGGTAAGGCGGTTGATGTAGTATATATGACTTTAGTAAGGCTTTTGATAAGGTGGCCCATGGAAGACTTCTACAGAAAATGCAGATGTGGGGAATAGAGGGTGATTTAGCTAATTGGATTAGGAATTGGCTGGCAGATAGAAGACAGAGGGTGGTGGTTGATGCGAGATATTCATCGTGGAGTTCGGTGACGAGTGGTGTGCCTCAGGGGTCTGTTTTGGGGCCCCTGCTGTTTGTAATTTTTATAAATGATCTGGATTGAGGGTATTGAGGGATGGATCAGTAAATTTGCAGATGATACTAAAGTTGGTGGTGTGGTAGATAGTGAAGAGGGGTGTTTTAGTTTACAGAGTGACTTGGACAAGTTGCAGAGCTGGGCCGAGAGGTGGCAAATGGAGTTTAATGTGAAAAAGTGTGAGGTAATGCACTTTGGCAGGAACAATAAATGTGTAGAGTATAGGGCTAATGGTAGGGCTCTTAATAGTGTTGAGGAACAGAAGGATCTTGGTGTCTGTGTCAATAGATCCCTGAAAGTAGGCAGTCAAGTGGATAAAGTTGTTAAGAAGGCCTATGGAGTCTTAGCTTTTATTGGTAGGGGGATTGAATTTAGGAGCCGCAGCATCATGTTGCAACTGTACAAAACTCTAGTGCGGCCGCACTTGAGTATTGTGTGCAGTTCTGGTCGCCACATTATAAGAAAGATGTGGAGGCATTGGAGAGGGTACAGAGGAGGTTTACAGGATGTTGCCTGGTATGGAGGGCAGGTCTTATGAAGAGAGGCTGAGGGATTTGAGGTTGTTTTCGTTAGAAAGAAGGCGGCTAAGAGGAGACCTTATTGAAACATATAAGATGATTAGAGGTTTAGATAGGGTGGACAGTGTTAGCCTTTTTCCTAGGATGGAGAAAGCTAGCACGAGGGGATACAGCTTTAAATTAAGGGGTATGAGTTATAGGACGGATATCAGAGGTAAGTTCTTTACTCAAAGAGTGATTAGGGAGTGGAATGCCCTGCCTGCAGCTGTTGTAGATGCGCCAAGTTTGGTGGCGTTTAAGAGGTTAATTAATAAGTATATGGAAGTGAAGGGAATGATTTAGTTTGGAGGGGCATTGCTTTTTATTTTGGTCGGCACAACATCGAGGGCCAAAGGGCCTGTTCTGTGCTGTAATGTTCTATGTTCTATGTTCTATTCCTGCCAAAATGGGCCACTACACATTTATCTGCATTGAAGTCCATCTGCCACTTCTCCGCCCATTCTTGCATCCTATCTATGTCTTGCTGCAACTTCTGACATCCATCCAGACTATTCACAACACCACCAACCTTCTTATTGTCGGCAAAAATTTTGTAAATATTGAAATTATAGTTTTATTTCCTGATTCTATATTGTTGATGTTAATGGTGAAGGACAGTGATCCCAGCACTGACCTTGTGGAAAACTACTCCTCACATTCCAGTGTTGTCCAAACTTGTTGTTTTAACCTCTAGAACATAGAACATTACAGCGCAGAACAGGCCCTTCGGCCTTCGATGTTGCGCCGACCAATTAGGAAAAAGCAATGACCCTCTAACCTAAACCATTCCCTTTTCATCCATAAAATTATCTACTAACCTCTTAAACACCACCAAACTTGGCGCATCTACAACTGCAGCAGACAGGGCATTCCATACCCTTACCACCCTCTGGGTAAAGAACCTACCTCTGACATCCGTCCTATAACTACCACCCCTTAATTTAAAGCTTTGTCCCTTCATGCTAGCTTTCTCCATCCTAGAAAAAAGGCTATCACTGTCCACCCTATCTAAACCCCTAATCATCTTATATGTTTCAATAAGGTCTCCTCTTAGCCGCCTTCTTTCTAACGAAAACAACCTCAAATCCCTCAGCCTCTCCTCATAAGATCTGCCCTCCATACCATGCAACATCCTGGTAAACCTCCTCTGTACCCTCTCCAATGCCTCCACATCTTTCTTATAATGTGGGGAACAGAACTGTACACAATACTCCAAGTGCGGCCGCACTAGAGTTTTGTACAGTTGCAACATGACGTTGCGGCTCCGAAATTCAATCCCCCTACCAATAGAAGCTAAGACTCCATATGCCTTCTTAACAACCTTATCGACTTGATTGCCAACTTTCAGGGATCTATTAACATATACACCAAGATCCCTCTGTTCATCAACACTATTAAGAGTCCTACCATTAGCCCTATACTCTACACACTTGTTATTCCTGCCAAAGGAATTACCTCACACTTTTCCACATTAAACTCCATTTGCCACCTCTCGGCCCAGCTCTGCAACTTGTCCAAGTCTCTCTGCAAACTATAACAACCCTCTTCACTATCTACCACTCCACCGACTTTAGTGTCATCTGCAAATTTACTGATCCATCCCTCAAGACCCTCATCCAGATCATTTATAAAAATTACAAACAGCAGGGGCCCCAAAACAGACCCCTGAGGCACACCACTCGTCACCGAACTCCACGATGAATATCTCCCATCAACCACCACCCTCTGTCTTCTATCTGCTAGCCAATTCCTAATCCAATTAACTAAATCACCCTCTATCCCATACATCTGCATTTTCTGCAGAAGCCTTCCATGGGCCACCTTATCGAACGCCTTACTAAAGTCCATATATACCACATCAACTGCCTTACCCCCATCCACCTCTTTGGTCACTTTTTCAAAAAATTCAATAAGGTTAGCAATGTGCTCTGTAGCACATAAAAACATAAAGTCAGCTTTAGATACTTAAACACAATTTCCGTTATTCAATAGCTACTTAAACAACACTAAGCACTTTAAATACATAAACGAAATACGCATTATCCGTTACTTAACTTAAAATTGATTTCCATTTGGAATTAAAACCTAGCCAGGATTTTGTTTTTAAATGAAATCTGTTACTTGTTCTCTTCTGCTTCCAGATGTTGCCTCTCCTTGTGAGCTTTGTTCCTGGATTCTTTGCCTTGCCTTTCTGAACAAGCTGTTTGTGTTCAAGAAGGGGAATAGAGACTTTCCTGGGAATTAAAGACCGGTGAGTCTTACTTCTGTTGTGGGCAAAGTATTGGAAAGAATTATTAGGGATAGGATTTATAGTTACTTAGAGAGAAATGAATTGATTGGGGATAGTCAGCATGGTTTTGTGAAGGGTAGGTCGTGCCTTACTAACCTTATTGAGTTTTTGAAAAAGTGACCAAAGAGGTGGATGGGGGTAAGGCGGTTGATGTGGTATATATGGACTTTAGTAAGGCGTTTGATAAGGTGGCCCATGAAAGACTTCTGCAGAAAATGCAGATGTATGGGATAGAGGGTGATTTAGCTAATTGGATTAGGAATTGGCTAGCAGATAGAAGACAGAGGGTAGTGGTTGATGGAAGATATTCATCATGGAGTTCGGTTACAAGTGGAGTACCTCAGGGATCTGTTTTGGGGCCCCTGCTGTTTGTAATTTTTATAAATGATCTGGATGAGGGTATTGAAGGATGGATTAGGAAATTTGTGGATGACGCCAAAGTCGGAGGAGTGGTAGATAGTGAAGCGGGGTGTTATAGTTTGCAGAGAGACTTGGACAAGTTGCAGAGCTCGGCCGAGTTTAATGGAGGTAATTCATTTTGGCAGGAATAACAAATGTGTAGAGTATAGGGCTAATGGTAGAAGTCTTAATAGTGTTGATGAACAGAGGGATCTTGGTGTATATGTGCATAGATCCCTGAAAATTGGCAATCAAGTCAATAAGGTTGTTAAGAAGGCATACGGAGTCTTAGCTTTTATTGGTAGGGGGATTTAATTTCGGAGCCGCAACGTCATGTTGCAACTGTACAAAACTCTAGTGCGGCCGCACTTGGAGTATTGTGTACAGTTCTGGTCCCCGCATTATAAGAAAGATGTGGAAGCATTAGAGAGGGTACAGAGGAGGTTTACCAGGATGTTGCCTGGTATGGAGGGCAGGTCTTATGAAGAGAAACTGAGGGATTTGAGGTTGTTTTTGTTAGAAAGAAGGCAGCTAAGAGGAGACTTTATTGAAACATATAAGATGATTTGAGGTTTAGATAGAGTGGACAGTGATAGCCTTTTTCCTAGGATGGAGAAAACTAGCACGAGGGGACATAGCTTTAAATTAAGGGGTGGTAGTTATAGGATGGATGTCAGAGGTAGGTTCTTTACCCAGAGGGTGGTAAGGGTATGGAATGCCCTGCCTGCTGCAGTTGTAGATGCGCTAAGTTTGGTGGCATTTAAGAGGTTAGTAGGTAAGTTTATGGACGAAAAGGGAATGGTTTAGGTTAGAGGGTCATTGCTTTTTCTTAATTGGTCGGCACAACATCGAAGGCCGAAGGGCCTGTTCTGCGCTGTAATGTTCTATGTTCTATGTGTTAGCAGAGTTCAGCTCCATTCAGCACAGCAGCAATCAGACTAAATCCCATTAACTCTGAATCACTATGTTTGTCTCTGGCACCAACTTGTTGTTCATCTGATGCTGTCCTCTTACTGCACTTGCTCTGAGATTACTCATGACTCTGTAAAGCGTTAACTTTCTTCAGAAATTTAGGTGTTAGACACGAATCATATTAATCTGACCTATTATTCCTGATTATTGTTCAAATAATTCAAATAAATTTGTCAGGAATGATCTTAATTTTGGAATATGTGCTGAGCACTCTTTATCATAGCCTGTGTTTTTTGATTTTGTTTTATTCATTTGGGGTTAGTTCAATTATTCATGTTGATATTGTTGATGTGACTACATGGTTGTTCTTTGGAGATTTGTTTATGTCCTGATTTAAACACAATAACCACATAACCATCCATTACTTTCCAATCCTGTGTTTAACTTCTGATGATCAGATGGTTGAGAAGGCAGACATGACAGTTGCCTTTATTAGCTGTGGTGTAGGAGGGAGCTGTGGTGTAGGAGGGAGCTGTGGTGTAGGAGGGAGCTGTGGTGTAGGAGGGAGCTGTGGTGTAGGAGGGAGCTGTGGTGTAGGAAGTTTTGATGGGGGCTGTATAAAATACTCATTACGCCTCAGCTAGAGTACAGTGAGGAGTCTGGGTGACCCCACTAGAAAAAGGATGTGATTTCCCTACAAAAGATGGAAGAGGGATTCACTGCGATGTTTCCTGGGCTGGAGTGTTTTTGCAGTGAAGACAAGCTGGTGAGGCTGGTGTTGTTTTTTCAGAACAGTGAACGTGGAGTGTTAAGTCATTATGGTGTACAAAATAATGAAGGACAAAGATAGGAGATTAAGATTTTTTTTCCCCTTAGCACAGGGTTCAATATCCAAGCTGCATAGAATTAAGGGCAGGAGTAATGGATTTAGGGTTGATTTGAGGAGAAAATTAACATTCCATCGTCATGTCAGAAATCCTGCTGGCCTTCCTGCACAGCAGCATCCCACACACGCCAATCACAATGTGTCAGTAGCCAGATAGAAAACACAAAAATTGATGTGTATTGATGAAAAGGTAAAATACAACAGTACAGATTTATAGCCAGTTATACAGTTGCTGTTTATAAATCCAAACTATGGGAGGGTGTGATTGAGGATTTTTTATCCAAATTCAGTGAAAGCATTAATTAAGAAGGGACAAAATAGAGTATGAAAATAAACTAGTGTGGAACATTAAAATGAGCAGGATGGAGAGATGCTTCAACGTGATTTGGATAGGAATAATGTGTGGGCATATGCATAGGAAACGCTGTGTAATGTGACTAAGTGTAAAGTTATCCAATTTGGCAGCAATAATAAGAAAACATATTATTACTTGAACATATGTGAATTGAAAGCTGGACAACCAGCAAGATCTTGTCCTTGTACATCCATCACTGAAAGTAAGCACGTAGGCATAACAGGCAGTAACAAAGGCAAATGGGATGTTGACCTTCGCAGCGAGAGGATTCGAGTAGAGAAATAGGTTCATTATGCTGCAATTGGCTCAGGCATTGGAATATTGTGTGCAGTTTTGGTGTCCTTGTCTGTGGAAACATGTCCTTGTTTTTGAGGGTGTAGAGCAATGGTGCACCAGGGCGATATCTGGGATGGCAGGTCTGTTACATGAAAAGAGGCTACATCGATTGAAATTACACTAACTGGAGACTAGAAGAATGAGAAGGGATCTCATGGAAAATTGCAAAATTCTAACAGGGTTAAGTAGAGCAACTTCATAATGAATGTTCCATATCGTGGGGGAGTCCTGAACTAGGGGCTATGTTTTGAGAATGAGGGGTAAATATGTTTGAGTTTAGTTGAGGAGCGGTGAATGTGTGAAATTCACTACCACCGAATGTAGCTGAGGCCAAAACTTTTCTCTGATTTCTGGAAGAAATTAGATATTTCTCTGGGGCCTAAAGGGGTCGAGGCATATAAGAAGAAGGATGATCAAGATATTGCATTCAATTATTAGTCATGGTCCATGAATAGTGGAGCAGGTTAATACACCTGCTTCCAGTTTCTCTGTTTACATGATACGGAGCTGGGCTGGTAGCACACAGCAGAGCACCCCCGAACCCTGTCGAACCCCACTTCCTCCTCGTCGCCAGTGACAATATATTCTCTCCCTGCCCTCCTGGCTACACTCCCTCTCTCTCTCCCTCTCTCTCTCTCTTTCTCTCTCTCCCTCCTTCATGATTTACAAGGATGTTGCCTGGATTGGGGGGCATGCCTTATGAACATAGAACATAGAACATAGAACATCACAGTGCAGTACAGGCCCTTCGGCCCTCGATGTTGCGCCAGCCAGTGGACCCTCTAACCTAAACTATTCCAATATCATCCATATGCCTATCCACCGACCATGTGAATGCCCCCATAGTACCATAGTAGGTGAGTCCACAACTGCTGCAGGCAGGGCATTCCACGCTCTCACCACCCTCTGTGTAAAGAAAATGAAGATAGGTTGAGAGAGCTAGGTCTCTTCTCCCTGGAGAGATGAAGGTTGAGAGGCGACCTTGTAGAGGTTTATAAGATGTTATAGAACATAGAACATAGAACAATACAGCACAGAACAGGCCCTTCGGCCTTCGATGTTGTGCCGACCAAAATAAAAAGCAATGCCCCTCCTAACTAAACCATTCCCTTCTCATCCATATACCTATCAACTAACCTCTTAAACGCCACCAAACTTGGCGCATCTACAACAGCTGCAGGCAGGGCATTCCACTCCCTAATCACTCTTTGAGTAAAGAACCTACCTCTGATATCCGTCCTATAACTCATACCCCTTAATTTAAAGCTGTGTCCCCTCGTGCTAGCTTTCTCCATCCTAGGAAAAAGGCTATCACTGTCCACCCTATCCAAACCTCTAATCATCTTATATGCTTCAATAAGATCCCCCCTTAGCCGCCTCCTTTCTAACGAAAACAACCTCAAATCCTTCAACCTCTCTTCATAGGACCTGCCCTCCATACCAGGCAACATCCTGGTAAACCTCCTCTGTACCCTCTCCAATGCCTCCACATCTTTCTTATAATGTGGCGACCAGAACTGCACACAATACTCCAAGTGCGGCCGCACTAGAGTTTTGTACAGCTGCAACATGATGCTGCGGCTCCTAAATTCAATCCCCCTACCAATAAAAGCTAAGACTCCATAAGCCTTCTTAACAACTTTATCCACTTGACTGCCTACTTTCAGGGATCTATTGACACATACACCAAGATCCTTCTGTTCCTCAACACTATTAAGAGCCCTACCATTAGCCCTATACTCTACACATTTATTGTTCCTGCCAAAGTGCATTACCTCACACTTTTCCACATTAAACTCCATTTGCCACCTCTCGGCCCAGCTCTGCAACTTGTCCAAGTCACTTATGAGGAATAGATAGGGTGGATTCTCGGAGGCTATTGCCCAGGGCTGAAATGGTCACTACGAGAGGACACAGGTTTAAGGTGCTGGGGTAACTACAGAGGAGATATAAAGAACAAAGAACAAAACAGCACGGGAAACAGGCCCTTCGGCCCAACGAGCCCCCGCCGCCACCCCGATGTTCCCACCTCTACCCGCGATCCCTGTCCATGTTTATAAGTCTATGGATTAAAAACCAAATTTGAGACAATTTAGAGCGTTTAAATTTGAGACAATTTAGGGAGAATTTGTTTTGTCAATTAGCCTAAGAGCACATCTTCAGGATGTGGGAGGAAACCAGAGCACCCAGAGAAAACCCACGCTAGCGCGGGGAGAATGCGCAAACTCCCACAGACACAGACCTAAATCCATGTATCTGCACAGCACAGCGATAGTCACTGAGCTGTCGTGTTGCCCATCAAATGGTCCAGGTCAAGCGTACACTAACGACGTGAAGCACTGGGATACTCTTGAAAAAAATCCAAGAGCAGCCCTCTCACGACCCATCGCGTGTATGCCCCTCGTTAGACAACAAGGTGGACCAAAGCACCTGTAGGATAAAAACAAGTGCATCAATATCATCATCTATTTACACACTTCCCAGGGACTCCCAAGGCTCATGATCCCTATTTTAAATCAGTTTTCTATACCCCTCCATTCCCATTCTGTTCATGTGCCCATCTAACTATTTCTTAAATAACTCCAGAGTACCTGCCTCCACCACTTTACTTGGCAGCGCATTCCATACCCCCACCACCCTCTGTGTGAAAAAACTCCCTCTAGCATCCAAATTATACCTTACCCCCCTCACCCTAAGCCCGTGACCCCTCGTGCTATTCGAGTCCATCCTAGGAAAAAGCTTAACCCTGTTTACTCTATCTATACCCTCATAATCTTGTACACCTCTATTAGATCTCCTCTAAGTCTACGTCTTTCTAAGGAAAACAGTCCCAATTTGCCTAACCTCTCCTCGTAACTCAGACCTTCCATACCAGGCAGTATCCTGGTAAACCTCCTCTGCACTCTCTCCAGAGTCTCCACGTGCTTCCGGTAACAAGGTGACCAGAACTGGATGCAGTATTCCAAATGAGGTCTAACCAGCGTTTTATACAACTGCAACATTAAACGCCAGCTCTTGTACTCTATACCCCTTCCTATAAAGGCTAACATACTATATGCTTTCTTCACAACCTTCTCCACTTGCTCTGCCACCTTCAGAGACTTGTTCACCTGCACCCCCAGGTCCCTCTGCGTTTCTATACTCTTAATAGGTCTACCCTTTATCATATACCTCCCCTCTACATTCTTTCTCCCAAAATGCATCACCTCACATTTATCAGGATTGAATTCCATCTGCCATCTGTCTGCCCAAACTACCAGCCTATCTATGTCCTGCTGCATCGCCTGACAATGCTCCTCACTATCCGCAAGTCCAGCCATCTTTGTATCGTCTGCAAACTTGCTGATCACTCCACTTACTCCCTCTTCCAAGTCATTTATATATATTACAAATAGAAGAGGTCCCAGTACCGAGCCCTGCAGCACACCACTAGTTACCGACCTCTAGCTAGAAAAACACCCTTCCACTATTACTCGCTATCTCCTATTACCAAGCCAGTTACTTATCCATCTAGCTACCTGTCCTTGTATCCCATTAGCCTTGACGTTCTCAAATAACCTCCCATGAGGGACTTTGTCAAACACCTTTCTAAAATCCATATAGACGACATCAACGGCTCGACCTTCGTCCACCGTTTTCGTCACCTCCTCAAAAAATTCTACCAGATTTGTAAGGCACGACCTCCCCTTAACAAACCCATGCTGCGTATCCTTAATCAGATCGCAACGCTCTAAGTGCCTATGCATCCTACCTCTCAGAATCCCCTCCAGCAGCTCCCCTACCACTGACGTCAAACTCACCGGCCTATAATTTCCAGGGTTTTCCCTACTATCCTTTTTAAACAACGGTACAACATTAGCTATTCTCCAGTCCTCTGGGACCTCACCTGTGTCCAAGGAAGAGACAAAGATTTGCATCAGAGGCCCAGCAATTTCACCTCGCACCTCCCTAAGCAGCCTGGGATAAATGCCATCAGGCCCCATAGATTTATCAGTTTTAATGCTACCTAGAAGCTCTAACACTTCCTCCCTTGGTATGGATATTTCCCTCAACTGGTTCACAGCTCCCTCAAAGACAGGAGCTGTCAACAAACTCCTCTCCTTTGTGAATACCGATGCAAAGTATTCATTCAGGATCTCTGCCATTCCCTCGGGCTCTAAGCACAGTTCCCCTCCTCTGTCGCTAAGAAGTCCGATTTTTCCTCTAACCACCCTTTTATTCCTAACATAGGAGTAAAAAGCCTTTGGATTTTCCTTAATCCTATCCACCAAAATCATTTCATGTCGCTTTTTGCCCTTCTAACTCCCCGTTTGAGCTCCCTCCTACTCTCCCTATATTTCTCCAACGCTGTCTCTGTTCCCAGCTGCTTTGACCTATCATACGCCTCTCTTTTCTTCCTAATCAAGTCCTCAATATCCCTAGTAATTCACGGCTCTCTAATCCTACCTTTCCCATCTTTCCTCTTGGCCGGCACATATTTATCTTGCAACATTTTCAGTATTCCCTTGAAAGAGTCCCACATGCCTAGCGTGGACTTACCCTCAAACAACCGTTTCCAATCAGTTTCCATAAGTTCCTGCCTAATCCGACTGTAGTTAGCCGTCCCCAATTCAGCACCCTGCCCCTAGGGCAACATGTAAAGATGCTGGCGTTGGACTGGGGTAGTAAGAACTCAGTAAGAATTTAGCAACACCAATTTTAAATCCAACCGAGCATCCTTTTCTATCTGTATCCTAAAGTAGACAGAATTGTGTTCACTGTTAGCCACACGTTCCCCTACTACCACATCAACCACCTGCCCTGGCTCATTACTCAGAACTAATAGCCCCTTCTCTAGTCGGGCTAGCTACATACTGCTCCAACGATCCTTCCAGTACACATTTTACAAATTCCTGCCCGTCCAAACCCCCAGCTCTAGGTACTTTCCAATCCACCCTAGGGAGATTAAAATCTCCCAAAATAACGACTCTGTTCTTTCTGCACCTATCCAAAATGTCTTTACATATGCCTTCTTCAACTACCCACGGGCTGTTGGGTGGCCTATAACACACCCCTAGCATTGTAATTATCCCCTTTCTATTCCTCCACTCCACCCACAACGATTCCGCTCCTAACTCCTCTGTATTGTCCTCCCTCTGTACCGCCATGATGCTCTCCCTAACTAATAACGCCACTCCCCCACCTCTTCTGGACCCTCCTCTGTCACGCCTGAAACACTTAGAACATAGAACATAGAACATTACAGCACAGAACAGACCATTCGGCCTTCGATGCTGCGCCGACCAATATAAAAAGCAATGCCCCTCCAAACTAAACCATTCCCTTCTCTTCCATATACTTATCAACTAACCTCTTAAACGCCACCAAACTTGGCGCATCTACAACTGCTGCAGGCAGGGCATTCCACTCCCGAACCACCCTTTGGGTAAAGAACCTGCCTCTGATATCCGTCCTATAACTATCACCCCTTAATTTAAAGCTGCGTCCCCTCGTGCTAGCTTTTTCCATCCTAGGAAAAAGGCTATCACTGTCCACCCTATCTAAACCTCTAATCATCTTATATGTTTCGATTAGGTCCCCTCTTAGCCGCCTCCTTTCCAACGAAAACAACCTCAAATCCCTCAGCCTCTCTTCATAAGACCTGCCCTCCATACCAGGCAACATCCTGGTAAACCTCCTCTGTACCCTCTCCAATGCCTCCACATCTTTCTTATAATGTGGGGACCAGAACTGCACACAATACTCCAAGTGCGGCCGCACTAGAGTTTTGTACAGTTGCAACATGACGTTGCGGCTCCGAAATTCAATCCCTCTACCAATAAAAGCCAAGACTCCATATGCCTTCCTAAAAACCTTCTCAACCTGACTGCCTACTTTCACGGATCTATGCACATACACACCAAGACCCCTCTGTTCCTCTAGACTGCTAAGAATCCTACCATTTGCCCTATACTCTACACATTTATTATTTCTGCCATAGTGCATTACCTCACACTTTTCCACATTAAACTCCATTTGCCACCTCTCGGCCCAGCTCTGCAACTTGTCCAAGTCTCTCTGCAAACTATAACACCCCTCTTCACTATCTACCACTCCACCGACTTTAGTGTCATCTGCAAATTTACTAATCCATCCTTCAATACCCTCATCCAGATCATTTATAAAAATTACAAACAGCAGGGGCCCCAAAACAGACCCCTGAGGTACACCACTTGTCACCGAACTCCACGATGAATATCTCCCATCAACCACCACCCTCTGTCTTCTATCTGCCAGCCAATTCCTAACCCAATTAGCTAAATCCCCCTCTATCCCATACATCTGCATTTTCTGCAGAAGTCTTCCATGGGCCACCTTATCAAACGCCTTACTAAAGTCCATATATACCACATCAACCGCCTTACCCCCATCCACCTCTTTAGTCACTTTTTCAAAAAACTCAATGAGGTTAGTAAGGCACGACCTACCCTTCACAAAACCATGCTGACTATCTCCAATCAATTCATTACTCTCTAAATAACTATAAATCCTATCCCTAATTATTCTCTCCAATACTTTGCCCACAACAGAAGTAAGACTCACTGGCCTATAATTCCCTGGAAGGTCTCTCTTCCCCTTCTTGAACAACGGGACCACATTCGCTATCCTCCAGTCCTCCGGAACCACACCCGTAACCAACGACGACCTGAAGATCAGAGCCAGAGGCTCTGCAATCTCCTCTCTTGCCTCCCAGAGAATCCTAGGGTAAATCCCGTCCAGCCCAGGGGACTTATCCAACTTCAAACCCTCGAGAATATATAGCACATCCTCCCTATCTACTTCGATATCTTCCAGTTTGCTACCCTGTACCTCAGTGTTCTCCATAACTACATTTACATCACCCTGCGTGAATACCGAAGAGAAATATTTATTCAGTACCTCACCAATCTCCTCAGGCTCCACGCACAACTTCCCACTGCTGTCTATGACTGGCCCTAATCTTGTCCTAACCAATCTTCTATTCTTAACATATCTAAAGAAAGCTTTAGGATTCTCCCTAATCCTATCAGCCAAAGTCTTCTCATGTCCTCTCTTTGCTCTCCTCAATTCACTCTTTAGCTCCCTCCTGGCTAATCTATAGCTATCCATTGCACTAACCGAGCCTTCAATCCTCATCCTGACATAAGCCTCCTTTTTCCTTTTAACCAGCAAATCAACTTTTTTCGTACACCAAGGTTCTCTTACTTGACCATTTCCTCCTCGCCTGACAGGGACATACTTATCAAGGACTCGCAGCAGCTGCTCCTTGAATAAGCTCCACATTCCAGATGTTCCCAGTCCCTGTAGTTTCCTAGTCCAATCTATGCACCCTAATTCTCTCCTGATGGCCTCATAATTACCCTTCCCCCAGCTATAACTACTGCCCCCAGCTTCATGCCTATCCCTATCCATCACTAAGGTGAACGTAACTGAATTGTGGTCACTATCACCAAAATGTTCACCAACTTCCAAGCCTAACACCTGGACTGGTTCATTGCCCAGCACCAAATCCAATGTAGCCTCACCTCTAGTTGGCCTATCTACATACGGAGTCAAAAAACCTTCCTGCACACTTTGTACGAAAACTGACCCCTCTAACGAGCTAGAGCTATAGCTATTCCAATCAATACTAGTAAAGTTAAAGTCCCAGGAATGTTCAGTTGTCACTGGTCCCCTTCCTTTAAACCACGTCTCCGTCACCACAACCACATCCAAGTTCCTCGCAAACATTAAGGCCCTAAGTTCATCTGTTTTTCCCATTACGCTCCTCGCATTGAAATGGACACACTCCAGACCTCCAAGACCACTCGGAACCTCCTTCTCCTTGGTGTACTTCTTCTTATCCAAGCTTACTCTATCTCCCATCTCGCTCTCTACCGAGCTATCGGTCTCAGCCCCTTACCCCCCTCCATATTAGTTTAAATCCTGCCGAAACACTCCAGCTAACCTCCCAGCTAAGATATTCATGCCCTTCCCATTTAAGTGTTCCCCGTCCCTTCTATACAGGTGCCCTTCTTTCACAAAGACTTCCCAGTTATCCAAAAATATGAAACCCTCTGCCCTACACCAGTCCTTCAGCCACGCATTCAGCTGTATGATCTCATTTCTCCTGGCTCCGCTATTACCCGGCCCTGGAAGCAGCCCTGATATCGCTACCCTGGAGGCCCTGCTCTTCAGCCTACCCTCCAACTCCCTGAACTGCCTTTGTATATCCTCCCTGCTCTTCCTTCCTACATCCTTCTCTCCTACGTGAATAATCACATCCGCCTGGGTCCCCTCACCCTTCAAAATGCCCTCTACCCTGTCAGACAAATCTTGCACCCCTCCTCCAGGGAGGCAAACTACCATCCTAGAGTCCCGCCTTGGACCACAGAAGCGTCTATCTATTCCTTTAACCCTCCCATCCTCCACCACTATCTCCCTTCTAGTCCCTTTCCTCCCCTTTGAGGTATTCTGGTCCTCGTGCTTTGCCTTTTTGAACCCTCCACCCTCGATATTTTGGGGGGCTGCCACTGGGGAAGTCTTTGGACTGTTCCCCTCTCCTTTTTCCCCTTCCTGACAGTAATCCACCTGTAAGGGTCAGGATCCCCCCCTTAGGCTCTGGGTCCGCCACCTTAGTCTGCCTTCCTTCCATGATTGCCTCGTTCTCTCTGACTAAAAATGCATCTTCCAATTGCCGCTCTAGTTGCTTGGCCCGAGTCCTCAGATGCTGCAGCTCCAAACACTTTTCGCATGCGTGGACTTTCGGGAGAAACACAGTAAAAAGTCTGACAACACCAGGTTTAAGTCCAACCGATTTATTAGATAGTAAACTCACAAGCTTTAGACGCTGCGTTCTTCGTCAAGTGAATGAGGAGTTCTGGTCTCAAACATATTATGACTAGAAGCCAGTGAGCAGTGGAGTATCTCAAAGATCTGAGTTGGGCCCCTTATTATTCACCATTTGTCCAAATGACATTGATGACAATGTGGTGGATAGAATGAATAAGTTTGCGGATGGCACAGAACTTGGATTGGTTAACAGTGCAGTAGCGAATTAGTTGATGAACTTTGTAATACTTGGGAGAATGAAAAAAATATTGTGCAACTTACATGAAGCTTGTTCTCATATACCTCAGATAGATGCGAAATTTGTTTTTGTGTGCCCAGACAGGGAGCTGCCCTTGCTGTTGTGTACAAGCTTATGATAGTCTGTTCAGAAATGTAGCTGATCCAACTTGTATTTATGTTTGTGTCTTTAATTTCATGGATTTTCGCTGAACATAGTGAAGCTTGTATGTCCTAAATATATATTCATGTATGTATTAATTATGTACTGCTTATGTGTCATGTACCAACATACATACAAGTTTGTATATTCTCCTTATGTCTATGTGTGTTTCCTTTGGGTTACCGGTTCCCTCCCACAGTCTAAAAATGTGCAAGCAGGTTGATTGGCCATGCTGAAATTGTTCTTAGTGTCCAGAGATGCTTAGGTTAGTGGGATTAGTGGCTAAATATGTAGGGAAATGGGGGTATGGAGTGGGTGGAATGGTGGTCAGTGCAGACTTGATGGGCCAAATGGCCTTTTTCTCTGCTGCAGAGTTTCCATGATTCTGTTACCCTCCAAACCTTTGCTGATCATCATGCCCCATTTTTAAATAAAAGCTACTGTGTTTATTCAGCCGTATCCCTCTTACCTCCTAATTAATGTTGCTCATGTGCCTGAAATCCACCACCTCTCCTGGCAGTGCATTCCAAGCACTGACACTCTCTGTGTGAAAAATATCCCCTGCACATTCCCTTCAATATTTCCTCCTGCATTTGGAACCAATGCCCCCTTTAATTGAATTTCTACCCTTTGAGAAAAGCCTCTAACTATCTACCCTGTCTTTGCCTCTCTCAATTTTGGAGACCTCTATCACATTTCCCCTACGCCTCTGTCTTTCCAGTGAAAACAATCCTGGTTTATTCCTGATAGCCAGCGGAGCTAACTTCTCTCTAAGTTATTGTTATAAACACCAATCCTCTCATAATTACTAATACCCCCATCATCACTCTCACTATCTCCCCATCTAGAACATAGAACATAGAACATTACAGCGCAGAACAGGCCCTTTGGCCTTCGATGTTGCACCGACCATTATAAAAAAGCAATGACCCTCCAAACTAAACCATTCCCTTCTCTTCCATAAACTTACCAACTAACCTCTTAAACGCCACCAAACTTGGCGCATCTACAACTGCCGCAGGCAGGGCATTCCACTCCCTAACCACCCTTTGGGTAAAGAACCTACCTCTGATATCCGTCCTATAACTATCACCCCTTAATTTAAAGCTGTGTCCCCTCGTGCTAGCTTTTTCCATCCTAGGAAAAAGGCTATCACTGTCCATAGTCTGTCCTTCTCGCTTCATCTATTTCACTTTCACTCTCTCAGAATCGTCCTCTTTCACTCTTCTCCATTCATTTTCCCAGCCTCACAGCCTTTCTAGAGTCAGCCTCTTCCACAAGTCGTCCCTCTCTCGTGCTCATCTCTCTCGTTCCATATCTGAGCACGTTTCTGAATGCTGTATCAAATGTGGATCTAGTGTCAGTTGGAGCCTGTGCATTGCTTGTCGCAGTTAAATCTGTTATTTTACTGCTCCAAGAGGTGATGCATTTGTATCTGCTGCACGACCTGAATTTTCTGAGATGCCCCATTGTTTCTGAATATTTTCTCAATTTGAGAATCTGCATTCGATTTCAGAATTTTAAAAAAATCTTTGCAGACTAAATAGTTTCAAATTATTGTTCAACAGAATTTTGCAATTTATGCTAAACTCTAATCACATCACAGAATGTCCACAGTTAAAGATCAGACAGAGAGGCACAATAGCAATTGAAACTCAATTACGAAAATGTCACAGCCCAGTGCCGGATATCACTGAAACTATCTGAGATCTAGAGATGGGGCTGATGGTGTTTGAGTGGACAGAGTCTTTCCACTCATTATTATTTGATAAATGTGATCAACAGAATCCAGTATTTGGACAGAAGTAAGTCAATACTAAAAATAAATATTTTCCATCACTGAACTCAATGTCGTAATCTGTTTGTCAATATATTTTTTTAAAAAACACTCCAAACCTGGTTGCTGCCACAATGCCCCAGAGGTGACTTTACAGTGTATAAATTAAAGGCTTTGGGAATATATAATATCAGATGTTAAATTCAGAGAGACTGCCAGCAGCACGAAGAAACACATCTCTTCACACTGAAAATGCTGTATCCGATCAACACAATATTCTACCCAATCATCGCCATTATTGGTGCTCCCGGTGAGTGACTCTGACCATTGAGCCTGTGTAAATCTGTGAGAGGTACTCTGATTTTGAACTCTGCATGAAAATGCTCCATGCTGATCTCATTGTCACTGTTACACAGACACCGGGTGGACGATGTAATTAACTTAAATCAAATCGCTTGAAATATCCTTGTGGATTTAATCATTTTCAGCAACTGGCAGTGAGCCTTTATGTGTTACTCACGGGTTCACAATACAATGAAGTTAATGTATTGAGTCGTGGACTACTCAATTTTATCTATTGTAAGATTGGACCTCAGTGAAGGTGATCTATCTGAAATAATGTTTAGTGGGATTAAGAATATAATTTAGATTTGATTGTGGATCTCTACACAGAGTGGAATACCTGACACCCAGTGAACAAGTGTTGCAGGGTATATTTGTCAGTGTAATGTTGTACTGATTGTCGTTCTTTTACCTGAGTGGAATGTGTAATCAAGTCCCCATTAATATCTCGCAGTATCTGATCATTTAGAATTGTACTGTATTTAGAAAAAAATTGGAATAAAAAAAGTTGGCTCGATTTTACGAATATACAATTTTAATTTGATGAGAGAGATGCCCATTCTGTGAAGCAGCCTCAGTCTTTCATCTTTCAAATATGTTGAAAAAAGGAAGAGTTTGGCTTTGTTTGATGGTCAGTGTGTGATGTGAAATTTGTCTATACCTTGGGTTTGTATTGAAAAGGAGGAGGTTTCAGCTAGTTGCTGATATTTAAACCTATTATAAAACGTGCAGTATTCAGGGATTGTCAAAGGTTTCGTGATTTGTTCACATTTCCTTTAATCTACGAATGAAGTCCAATTTTTTTTTCAGGTTGTAATTGTTCTGTCTAGCTGTGTTACTTCTTAAAGTGACTTGTGAATCTGATCACCTGAAGTTCTAAATTCCTTGAAAACATTCAGATACTCGATTTCTATAGAGTGATTTGACTGTTTAAATACTTTAATTGTTTCCACAGGCTATTCGGTCGATGCATTCTGCAGGTCGTGCGAGGGCTGCTCCTGGAGGTTACTTCAGGAGTTGCCTAGTGCTTCATGTCATTAGTGTATGCTTAAACTGGACCATCAGATGGGCAACATGACAGCTCAGAGACTATCGCTGTTGCTGTGCAGACACATGGATTTGGGCCTGTGTCTGCAGGAGTTTGCACGTTCTCCCCGTGGTTGCGTGGGTTTTCTCCGGGTGCTCTGGTTTCCTCCCACATCCCAAAAATGTGCTCTTAGGCTGATTGGGTAACAAATTGACCCTATATTGGTCTCTATATGTCATTAAGACGTTAGGATGGTGGCGTGGGCTCGTTGGGCCGAAGGGCCTGTTTCCCGTGCTGTGTTGTTCTTTGTTCTTTGTTGATTGGGAAACATATTGTTCTGATCAGAATGTAGAACTTGACACTCAGCTGCGGTGAAATTAATTTCCAATTCAAATACACAATTTGAAATTTTATAATTTATTATTAATGTGTTATTGTGTTGAGTTGTATTCTTCCACTCTGCACATTTTCCTTCTCAGTTTGGATTGGTTTGTAAATTTTGAAATTATCATTTTGCTTCCTGATGTCATATTATTGATGCAAATAGTGAAGGACAGTGATCCCAACGCTGATCATTGTGGAAAACGACTTCCCACCTTCCAGCAATCAGAGAAAAATCCCTTTAGTTCCCACTGACTGTGTTGTGCTTTTGTAACCAGCTTCCAATCATTCTGCTGATGGTCCTCTAAATCCACTCGCAATGAGATTGCTCATGAGTCTGTTCAGCCTTAACTTCCTGAAGACATCAAGAAACAGTATGTTTCAGATATTGGCCATCACATTCCTGACCATTGCTAAAATTATTCAATGAAATCAGCACGGTAGCACAGTGGGAGTGGCACGGTAGCACTGTGGGAGCAGTGCGGTAGCACAGTGGGAGCGGCACGGTAGCACTGTGGGAGCAGCGCGGTAGCGGCACAGTAGCACAGTGGTTAGCCCTGCTGCTTCACAGCTCCAGGGTCCTGGGTTCGATTCCCAGCTTAGGTCACTGTCTGTGTGGAGTTTGCACATTGTCATCGTGTCTGCGTGGGTTTCCTCTGGATGCTCCGGTTTCTTCCCACAGTCCAAAGATGTGCAGATTATGTTGATTGGCCATGCTAAAATTGCTCCTTAGTGTCCTGGGATCTGTAGGTGAGAGGGATTAGCAGATAAATGTATGGGTATAGGGCCTGGGTGGGATTGTGGTCGGTGCAGGTTCGATAGGCCAAATGGGTCTGTTTCTGCACTTTGGGTTCTATGTCATAGAACATAGAACACTACAGCACAAACAGGCCCTTCGGCCCACAAGTTGCGCCGATCACATCTATACTTACCAAGCCATAAACCTATCTATAACCCCCCAATCCCATTAGATCCCATATACTCATCCAGAAGCCTTTTAAAAGACCCCAGCGAGTTCGCCTCTACCACCACCGACAGCAGCCGATTCCATTCACTCACCACCCTCTGAGTGAAAAACTTACCCCTGACATCTCCTCTGTACTTGCTTCCCTGCACCTTAAATCTGTGTCGCTCGTAGCGACCATTTCAGCCCAGGGAAATAGTCTCTGAGAATCGAAATAACCTCTGAGAATGTCGATATCTAAATCTGTCAAGAATGATCTTAAGTTTGGAATATCTGTGAATGCTCTACATCATAGTCTGTGTTATTTGATGTATTTGTTTACTCTTTTCAAGTTACTTTTTTAATGTTGATATTATAACTGAACAACTGTTCTTAGTTTTTTTTTAAATTTGATTTCCGTTTAAACTCAAGAAAAATCATAAACCTTCTATTATTTTCCATTCCAGTGGTAACGTCATGATCAGATGCTTAAGAAGGTAGATGTGATAGTTTTCTTTATCAGCTGATGTGTAGAAGGTAGAAGCAGGGTGGTCATGATAGAGATCGCTGAAACACCCATTTGTCTTCAGCGAGAGTATTGTGAGGAATACTCTGGCCTCACTTAAAAGAGGGGGGGATGTGATTGCTCCGGAAGGTTCGTAAAGGAAATTCACCAGGATGTTACCTGGGCCACTGTTTATCTGCAGTGAAGACAGTCTGTTAGGCTTAGGGTTGCTTTCCTTAACACAGTGAACACTGAGCGTGGTCACCACTGACGTAGCAAAAGTCAGAGGAACGTAACTCAGATAGTTAAGAAGAAACTGTATCCCCTTGCAGAGTAGTCAATGCCCAAGGTGTGTAGATTATGTCAGCAACAAGGGGTTCAGTGGGGCTCTGAGGAAAATAAAATCTTCCAGTAATTTCAAAAATCTTGCTGGTCATCCTGCACAACAAGATCCCAACATCACACTGCAATGTGGGAGCAGCCAGATTTAAAACACAATTGTAGGTGTGAATTAGTGAAAAGGTAAAACACATCAGATCCACCCTGAGGAAGATAATCACTGTTTAACAATCCAGCCACTTCGGAGGAGCAAAGGATTGATTAAGGAAAGAAAAATAGAGGTGAAAAGTAATCTGCCGTGGAATATGACAACTGATTTAAGAAATGTCTATCGTTGTGTAAAGAGAAACAGATTTACAAAACAGGACCTTTGCAGTCAGTAGTGAGAGAGTGCATAATGGACAACAAAGTATTAGTTGAGGAATTAAATTTTGCATTATTTCAACCTTCAGAAAGGAAGACATGAATAACGTGCCAGAAGTTCTAAAAGTTTTAGAGAGAACCTGAAGGAAATTTGAATTTCTGGAGAAATGATTTTGGGGAAAATGATGGGATTGAGGGTGGATCAATCTCTACGTCCTGATAATCTTCATTCCAGAGTACTTAAGGGCGTCTTCCTGGGAATAGCAGACACAATGGCGGTTATTTTACAATTTTATTGGATTCTGGGCTGGTCCCTATAGATTGGAGAGTAACTAATGCAAGCGAGGGTAACTAATGCAATCCCGTTATCCAGACATGGACGTGGAGAGAGAATGGTGAAATATAGTCCAATGAACTTAATGTCAGTGCTGGGCAATTTGCAAGAGTCAAATTTCAAGGATTTCATAACTCGACGTTTGGAAGGCAGTGCCATAATTAGACAAAATCAGCATGGATTTACTAAAGGGAAATCATGATTGGAATATCTTTGAATTGTTTAAGGATGGAACTAGTAGAGTTGACCACGGGGAACCAGAGGATTTGGTTTATTTAATCTTCCAGAAAGGTTACTCAATCATCATCTCCAAATTTGCAGATGATACACAGTTGGGTGGGAGGGTGAGCTGTGAGGAGGCTGAAGAGAATATTCAGCGTGATTTGGACGGGCTGACGGTGGAGACATATATGGCAGATGCAGTTTAATGTGGATCACTGTGAGGATATCGACTCTGGTAGGAATATTAGGAAGACATGTTGTTACTGTGAGGATCAGTGTTCCTGTGGAGCAGCACGGAGAGGTAGCGATTTGGGCGAGTGTAGAGTTCAAGTTTAGGGCAACTTTTAACATTTTCTTTTTTGTTGAAGTAGCGAGCAGTGGTAGTTTTTACCTTTTTTTTAAATTAACTGGAAACCGGAAGTCGTCACAAGGAGGCTTACCGGTAGTTTCTTTCTCTCTCTGACCCTATAAATTGATACAGAGAGGAAACCTGATACTCTACACGGGTAGAGTTTCCCACCCTCCCCCCTCCTCTAACCTAATAATGAGTGGGAAGTTTTTTTTTTCTCTCTCCTGGAAATTGAAGTATCAGAGATGGCAGTGCAGGCAGTATGTTGCACCTCCTGCGGTATGTACGAGGTGAGGGACACCAGTAGTGTTCCTGCTGATTATATCTGCAGGAAGTGTGCCCGTTTGCAGCTCCTTGAGGATTGTGTTAAGGAGCTGGAGCTGGAATTAGAGGAACTCCGGATTATTCGGGAGGTTGAGATGGATATTGACAGGAGTTACAAAGAGATAGTCACTCCTAAAAGAGATTCTTGGGTAACTGCCAGGAAGAGGGGTAAGAAGCAATTGGGGAGACAAACCCCTAGGGCTGTTCCCCTCCAAAATAAGTTTTCTGTCCTGGAGGCTACAGTTGAGGAAGAATCAACTGGAGAGGGCCAAAGGGAGCAGGTCTCTGGGGGTGAGCCTGTTGGGAATGCTCAGGTGGGTAGGGGGAAATAAGAGATTGCGCCTGGTAATTGGAGACTCCATAGTTAGGGGGACAGATAGGAAAGTAAATAGTAATAAAAGTGACTCAGGGCTGGTGTGTTGCCTCCCAGGGGCCGGGGTCCAGGAGGTCGTCTCGGAGCAGGTGTTCAAGATTCTTAAGGGAGAGGGGAGTCAGCCCCAAGTCATAGTTCATGTAGGGACACATGATATAGGTAGGATAAGGGAAGGAGATCTTAAACAGAAATTCATGGAGTTTGGGTGGAAACTTAGGGCCAAAATAAACAGAGTGGTTATCTCTGGACTCTTGCCTGTGCCACTTCTCTAGTTTAGAGAAGAACAGAGAGAGGGAATGTTTGAACTCATGGCTAAGGGAATGGTGCAGGAGGGAGGGGTTCAGGTTCTTGAACAATTGGGGCTCATTCTGGGGTAGGTGGGACCTCTTCAAGAAAGATGGTCTACACCTGAACCAGAGGGGAACCAATATCTTGGGGGAAAAGTTTGCAAAGGCTATGCAGGGGGGTTTAAACTGATTCAGAAGGGTGGTGGGATCCTGAGTCGCTCGGATGTTAAGAGGGATGAGAATAGGGGGGGTCATAGACGAGGACTCTAAAGCACAGCAGCGTACGGGTGGAGTAGGGCATGGTTTGAAATGCGTATACTTTAATGCAAGGAGTGTTCGCAATAAGGTGGATGAACTTGCAGCTTGGATCAGTACCTGGAACTTCGATGTTGTGGCCATTTCAGAGACATGGATAGAGCAGGGACAGGAATGGTTGTTGCAGGTTCCGGGGTTCAAATGCTTCAGTCAGAGTAGAGAAGGAGGTAGAAGAGGGGGAGGAGTGGCATTATTAGTCAAAGACTGTATCACAGTGACAGAAAAGAAGTTTGATGAGGACTTGTCTGTTGAGGTAGTATGGGCTGAGATTAGAAACAGGAGAGGAGAGGTCACCCTGTTGGGAGTCTTTTATAGACCTCCTAAAAGTTCTAGAGAGGTAGAGGAAAGGATTGCAAAGACGATCCTGGACAGGAGTGAAAGTAATAGGGTAATTGTTATGGGGGACTTTAACTTTACTAATATTGATTGGAATAGTTATAGCTCTAGCTCATTAGAGGGGTCAGTTTTTATACAAAGTGTGCAGGAAGGTTTTTTGACTCCGTATGTAGATAGGCCAACTAGAGGTGAGGCTACATTGCATTTTGTGCTGGGCAATGAGCCAGACCAGGTGTTAAACTTGGAAGTTGGTGAACATTTTGGTGATAGTGACCACAATTCGGTTACATTCACCTGAGTGATGGAAACGGATAGGCATGAATGTGGGGGCAGTAGTTATAGCTGGGGGAATGGTAATTATGAGGCTATTAGGAGAGAATTAGGGTGCATAGGTTGGACTGGGAAACTGCAGGGGCTGGGAACATCTGAAATGTGGAGCTTCTTCAAGGAACAGCTACTGCGAGTCCTTGATAACTATGTCCCTGTCAGTCAAGGAGGAAATGGTCGAGTAAGGGAACCGTGGTGTACTAAAAAAGTTAATTCGCTGGTTAAAGGGAAAAAGGAGGCTTATGTCAGGATGAGGCTTGAAGGCTCAGTTAGTGCACTGGAAAGCTATAGATTAGCCAGGAGGGAGCTAAAGAGTGAGTTAAGAAGAGATAAAAGAGGACACGAGAAGACTTTGACTGATAGGATCAAGGAGAATCCTAAAGCTTTCTTTAGATATGTTAAAAATAGAAGACTGGTTAGGGCAAGATTAGGGCCAGTCAGAGACAGCAGTGAGAAGTTGTCCATGGAGCCTGAAGAGATTGGAGAGGCACTGAACAAATATTTCTCTTCGGTATTCATGCAGGGAGACATAAATGTAATCGTGGAGAACACTGGGATACAGGGTTGTAAACTGGAAAGTATTGAAGTCGATAAGGAGGAGGTGCTAGATATTCTTGAGGGTTTGAAAATAGATAAGTCCCCTGGGCTGGACGGGATTTACCCTAGGATTCTCTGAGAGGCATGAGAGGCGATTGCAGAGCCTCTGGCTCTGATCTTCAGGTCGTCGTTGGTTACAGGTATAGTGCCGGAAGATTGGAGGATAGCGAATGTGGTCCCATTGTTCAAGAAGGGAAATAGAGACTTTCCTGGGAATTATAGACCGGTGAGTCTTACTTCTGTTGTGGGCAAAGTATTGGAAAGAATTATTAGGGATAGGATTTATAGTTATTTAGAGAGAAATTAATTGATCGGGGATAGTCAGCATGGTTTTGTGAAGGGTAGGTCGTGCCTTACTAACCTTACCGAGTTTTTTGAAAAAGTGACCAAAGACGTGGATGGGGGTAAGGCAGTTGATGTGGTATATATGGACTTTAGTAAGGCGTTCGATAGGGTGGCCCATGGAAGGTTTCTGCAGAAAATGCAGATGTATGGGATTGAGGGTGATTTAGCTAATTGGATTAGGAATTGGCTAGCAGATAGAAGACAGAGGGTGGTGGTTGATGGAAATTATTCATCATGGAGTTCGGTTACAAGTGATGTAGCTCAGGGACCTGTTTTGGGGCCACTGCTGTTTGTAATTTTTATAAATGATATGGATGAGGGTATAGAAGGATGGATTAGTAAATTTGCTGATGACACCAAAGTCGTAGGAGTGGTAGATAGTGAAGAGGGATGTTACAGTTTGCAGAGAGACTTGGACAAGTTGCAGAGCTGGGCCGAGAGGTGGCAAATGGAGTTCAATGCAGAAAAGTGTGAGGTAATTCACTTTGGCAGGAATAACAAATGTGTAGAGTATAGGGCTAATGGTAGGACTCTTAATAGTGTTGATGAACAGAGGGGTCTTGGTGTATATGTGCATAGATCCCTGAAAGTTGGCAATCAAGTCGATAAGGTTGTAAAGAATGCATACGGAGTCTTGGATTTTATTGGTAGGGGGATTGAATTTCGGAGCCGCAACGTCATGTTGCAACTGTACAAAACTCTAGTGCGGCCGCACTTGGAGTATTGTGTACAGTTCTAGAACATAGAACATTACAGTGCAGAACAGGCCCTTCAGCCTTTGATGTTGTGCCGACCAATTAGGAAGAAGCAATGATCCTCTAACCTAAACCATTCCCTTTTCATCCATAAACTTATCTACTGACCTCTTAAACGCCCCCAAACTTGGCTCATCTACAACTGCAGCAGGCAGGGCATTCCATACCCTTACCACCCTCTGGGTAAAGAACCTACCTCTGACATCCATCCTATAACTACCACTCCTTAATTTAAAGCTATGACCCCTCGTGCTAGCTTTCTCCATCCTAGGAAAAAGGCTATCACTGTCCACCCTATCTAAACCTCTAATCATCTTATATGTTTCAATAAGGTCTCCTCTTAGCCGCCTTCTTTCTAACGAAAACAACCTCAAATCCCTCAGCCTCTCTTCATAAGACCTGCCCTCCATACCAGGCAACATCCTGGTAAACCTCCTCTGTACCCTCTCCAATGCCTCCACATCTTTCTTATAATGTGGGGACCAGAACTGCACACAATACTCCAAGTGCGGCCGCACTAGAGTTTTGTACAGTTGCAACATGACGTTGCGGCTCCGAAATTCAATCCCCCTACCAATAAAAGCTAAGACTCCATATGCCTTCTTAACAACCTTATCGACTTGACTGCCTACTTTCAGGGATCTATGCACATATACACCAAGATCCCTCTGTTCATCAACACTATTAAGAATCCTACCATTAGCCCTATACTCTACACATTTATTATTCCTGCCAAAGTGCATTACCTCACACTTTTCCACATTAAACTCCATTTGCCACCTCTCGGCCCAGCTCTGCAACTTGTCCAAGTCCCTCTGCAAACTATAACACACCTCTTCACTATCTACCACTCCACCGACTTTAGTGTCATCTGCAAATTTACTAATCCATCCTTCAATACCCTCATCCAGATAATTTATAAAAATTACAAACAGCAGGGCCCCAAAACAGACCCCTGAGGTACACCACTTGTCACCGAACTCCAAGATGAATATCTCCCATCAACCACCACCCTCTGTCTTCTATCTGCTAGCCAATTCCTAATCCAATTAGCTAAATCACCCTCTATCCCATACATCTGCATTTTCTGCAGAACCCTTCCATGGGGCACCTTATCGAACGCCTTACTAAAGTCCATATATACCACATCAACCGCCTTACCCCCATCCACCTCTTTGGTCACTTTTTCAAAAAACTCAGTAAGGTTAGTAAGGCACGACCTACCCTTCACAAAACCATGCTGACTATCCCCAATCAATTCATTTCTCTGTAAATAACTATAAATCCTATCCCTAATAATTCTTTCCAATGCTTTGACCACAACAGAAGTAAGACTCACCGTTCTATAATTCCCAGGAAAGTCTCTATTCCCCTTCTTGAACAATGGGACCACATTCGCTATCCTCCAGTCTTCCGGCACTATACCCGTAACCAACAACGACCTGAGGATCAGAGCCAGAGGCTCTGCAATCGCCTCTCTCGCCTCCCAGAGAATCCTAGGGTAAATCCCATCCGGCCCAGGGGACTTATCTAACTTCAAGGTTTATAAAATGTTGAGAGGAATAGATAGGGTCCCTCCCATGTGCTTTGTCGTCACTGAGCTAATTTGGTTTTTAAGTTGTATGAGGTTAACATTTGCAGTTGTGTTTGTGCTGCAGGTCATTGATGCACAGCAGGATCCCATGAGCAGCAATGTTTCCACACTATTCGACAAATGGCTAAAACCGCAATCGGGAAAACGCTGTTCATTTCCTCAGGATACATTTCAAAACAGCGTGTCTCGGGATTGGAGTGTTTGAACATCACACTTTCTGGAAAGATGTGACGGGGACATCAGCAGTAACTGCACACAGGAAACCCTCTACCCCCAAATTCTCTGCCATTTTCCTTCCACCCCAACTCCACAATGTTCAGCTATCTCTCCCCCTGTTTAAGATGATCCTCCCTTTTCTCTCACTCCGTAACATCAGACCTCCCTGAGCCTCTTTCCAAAATCTCTCACTTCCTCTCTCACAAGCCGCACAATGGACACACACAGAGACAGTGTCATGAGACAGAGGTTGATTCTCTTTTAACAAGCCATACAAAATTCCCAAAGAGGAATATCTTGTTTGCAATCTGTGAAAGGTGTGTGGGAAGGTGTGAATTGTTCTTCATTAACATTTAGCAGTTAATTATCAGAAATATCTGACACTCACTTTAAGTGAACAATTAACAATTTATTTAATCAACAAGGAATTTTACAGAAGTAACATTATGATTAAAATAAGATTCTCCTGGAATGCTGCTCAAATAAATACAAGGACCACTCAATAACAGGAAAAAAACAGTTTCGTCACTCACAAAATGTATACAACTAGATTTTGTGGCTTTGGAAAACTTTCGGCATTCGACTTTCAATTCCACTGCCTGCAAGTTATTTCATTAAGATAGGTAAACGAAGAGGTCTATTCACTGATATTCAAAGCTGGAGAGAACTGCTCTTTTCCTCTCTTGGCTTTGAAAAGTGGCAGCTCTTCATTTGAATTGCAGGCAGGCAGCTGATCTCCTGTTTTTATAACTGTGTTGACCGATGAATTTTCCTGCACCAGGATTGATCTGATCTTGTCCACAGCAATAAATTAACATTTGATAATTCCCTGATAACTGAGTGTCTTCTTTGAACTTAGAGGGAGGACAGATAGGTAACAGTTAGGAAGTGCAAAAATCAGAAGAGTAATATTACAAAGAGGGCCCCAGAGGTAGTCTCCCAAAACATCAAGAGAAGGGCAACAAATGAGAGAAGTGATCTTCAGAGGAAAGGCAGGAGAACCAGATCGCCTTAGAGGGAAGGAAGGGGACTAGAAGGGAGATAGTTGTGGGGGATGGGAAGGTAAGAGGAACAGATAAGCGTTTCTGTGGACAAAGGCAAGACTTCAAGACTCTGCCTCCCTGCTTCAGGGGTACAGGATGTTTCAGAGAGGGTAGAAGGAAAATTGAAGAGCAAGGGAATCAAGGAGATGTGATTGTGCATATAGTGGAGAAGGATGTAGGAAGGAAGAGCAGGGGTAAATACCGAAACAATTTAAGGGAGATGGGTGCTCAGCTAAAGAGTAAGGCCAGGGTGGCAACCTCTGGATTGCGACCAGGGCCTAGTGACAGTGGGGCTAGGAATATTGAGATCCTTCAACTGAATGTGTGGGTAAAGGATTGGTGCAAGAAGGAGGGTTTTACATTTATTAATCATTGGGAAGTTTTCGTGAGAGAATGGCACCTGTATAGGAAAGATGGAGAACACTTAAATGGGAAGGGTATGAATATCTTCTATTTTATCTTCTTACTTCTGTTGTGGGCAAAGTTTTAGAAAGAATTATAAAGGGAGAAAGAATGTAGGGGGGAGGTATATGATAAAGGGTAGACCTATTAAGAGTATAGAAAGGCAGAGGGACCTGGGGGTGCAGGTGCACAAGTCTCCGAAGGTGGCAGAGCAGGTGGAGAAGGTTGTGAAGAAAGCATATGGTATGTTAGCCTTTATAGGAAGGGGTATAGAGTACAAGAGCTGGCCTTTAATGTTGCAGTGTATAGAACGTTGCTTAAACCTCATTTGGAATACTGTGTCCAATTCTGGTCGCCTTACTGCCGGAAGGACGTGGAGACTCTGGAGAGAGTGCAGAGGAGGTTTACCAGGATGCTGCCTGGTATGGAAGGTCTGAGTTACAAGGAGAAGTTAGGCAAATTGGGACTGTTTTCCTTAGAAAGACGTAGGCTTAGAGGAGATCTAATAGAGGTGTACAAGATTATGAGGGGTATAGGTAGAGTAAACATGGTTAAGTTTTTTCCTAGGATGGACTCAAATAGCACGAGGGGTCAGAGGCTGAGGGTGAGGGGGGGTAAGGTATAATTTGGATGCTAGAGGGAGTTTTTTCACACAGAGAGTAGTGGGAGTATGGAACACACTGCCAAGTAAAGTGGTGGAGGCAGGCACTCTGGAGTTATTTAAAATATTTAAAAATACTTAGATAGGCACATTCCCAGAATGGGAATGGAGGAGTATAGAAAACTGATTTAAAATAGGGATCATGAGCCTTGGGAGTTCCCTGGGAAGTGTGTAAATAGTCTATGATATTGATGTATTTCTGTTTTATCCTACAGGTGCTTTGGCCCGCCTTGTTGTCTAACGAGGGGCATACACACGATGGGTCGTGAGAGGACTGCTCTTGGATTTTCCGAGAGTATCCTACTGCTTCACGTCGTTAGTGTACGCTTGACCTGGACCATTTGATGGGCAACACGACAGCTCAGTGACTATAGCTGTGCTGTGCAGATACATGGATTTGGGCCTGTGTCTGTGGGAGTTTGCGCATTCTCCCTGTGCTTGCGTGGGTTTTCTCCAGGTGCTCCGGTTTCTTCCCACATCCCAAAGATGTGCTCTTAGGCTAATTGCCAAAACAAATTCTCCTTAAATTGTCTCAAATTTGGTTTTTAATCCATAGGTCTATACACATAGTCAGGGATCCTGTGTAGAGGTGGGAATATTGGGGTGGCGGCGTAGGATCGTTGGACTGAAGGGCTTGTTTCCCGTGCTGTTCTGTTCTTTGTTCTTTGTTCTTTATTACAGCACAATACAGGCCCTCTGGCCCTCGATGTAGCGCCGACCAATGGAACCAACATAATGACCTTCTAACCTAAACTATGGATAGGCAATATTATCCATATGCCTATCCACTGACCATTTGAACGCCCTTAAAGTTGGCGAATCCACAACTGCTGCAGGCAGGGCATTCCACGCCTTTACTATCCTCTGAGTAAAGAACCCACCTCTGACATTCATCCTATTTTCATCAACCCTCAATTTAAATCTATGTTCCCTCGTGTTAGCCATCATCGTCTGAGAAAAAGGCTCTCACTATCCACCCTAACTAACCCTCTGATCATCTTGTATGTCTCAATTAGGTCACCTCTTAACCTTGTTCCCTCAAAGGAAAACAACCTGAAGTCCCGCAGCCTTTTCTCATAAGACCTCCTCACGATACCAGGCAACATCTGGTGAAGCTGCTCTTTTCCTCTCTCATCTTTCAAAGGTGGCAGATCTTCATTTAAACTGCAGGCAGGCAGTTGATCTCCTGTTTTTATAACTGTGCTGACCTGTGTGTGAGTAACTTGCATAGTTTAGTTTAGAGGGTCATTATGTTGGTTCCACTGGTCGGCTATTTTCAAAGAAATTGATCATTGTTTCAAGGCAGGCAAAGGAACCAGGAACAGTGTGATTCCACAGCAGTTGCACTGCGATCTTCCCTTGCTCCCATCCTTGGACACACTGGGAGCCCCTTCCACCACTACCCCCAACTGCGCACCTATCAACCTGTGTGTGTGTGTGTGTGTGTGTGTGTGTGTGCGTGTGTGCATTGTCCCAAGTCTGGAGAATTCTCTTCACTTTCATGGAAAATGGAACTCTCTCTTAACACTGAGACAACCTTATAAAACAAGTTTTGCAGCAAGATCGTACAAGGTGCAGTTTGCAGTGTGGAGTGCTTTTATATTGTTTGATGGAATGTAATCCTGAAAACTGTGAGCTGATACACTTTGGAAGGAGTAAATTGTGAAGAAAGTACTCATTCAATGTTAGATCTCCAGGAAGATCTATGGTAGAATGTAACCTTGGATTATTTAATCACAGATCTTTGAAAGCAGAAGTGTATGTTCATAGGGAGGTGAAAATGGCATATGGCCTTTATCGATCGAGGAATAGATTACAAATACAGGAAAGTTATGTTGGAGCTGAATAGAACGTGGTGAGGCCCCAGCTTAGAGTACTGTGTGCAGTTCCAGTCGCCGCATTATAGGAAGGATGTGATTGCACTGGAAGGGATGCAGAGGAGATTCACCTTGGATGGAAGATCTATGTTATGAAAAGAGGTTGCAAAGGTTTGGGTTATTAATATTTTCGCAGAGAAGACTGAAGAGGACCTGATCGAGGTGTATAAGATTATGAGGGACAAGGATAGAGTGGATAAGGAGCAACTGTTCCCCTTACCTGAAGGGTCAGTCACGAGGGAATATTGTTTCACGATGGGGTGGGGGGGTGGTTAAGGAAGTTTGGGAGGGGGTGAGAAAATTATTTTTGTACCCATTTTTGTCTGGGATGCGCTGCCTGGGAGGATGGTGGAGGCGGGTTGACTCACATTCTTTAACATGTATTTGAATGAGCCTTTACCACATCATAACATTCGGGTCTATGGGCCAAAGGCTGCCAGATGGGGTTAGGTGGGATTTCAAGTATTTCTAATATGTCAGTGCAGATTCGATGGGCTAAAATGTCTTTGCTGCACGATATGACTTTATTTTTCTACATATCTCATTCTTAATTCTCCCTATTCTCTCTCACCCTTTCCTTCTCTGTATTTCATCCAATCAGCCACAAACATTGAAAATGAGAGAGAGATCCACAAACAGAACCTTCTAAAGCTGAACTAAAGTACCAGCCCTGCTGCACCCTGCCCAGCCCACCCTGCACCCAGAAGACTGAGACTTTAATTTCCCAAACATCGACTAGAATATCCCTAGGGTAAGAGGTTTGGATGGGGAGGAGTTTGTTAGGTGTTTCAAGAGGGTTTCCTGACACAGCACGTGGACAAGCCTACGAGAGGAGAGGCTGTACTTGACCTGGTGCTGGCTAATGAACCTGGACAGGTGTCAGATCTCTCGGTGGGAGAGCATCTTGGGATGGCGATCATAATTCTATCTCCTTCACGTTGGCATTGGAAAGAGATAGGATCAGGCAGGCTAGGAAAAAGTTTACCTGGAGTATTGGGAAATAGGAAGATATCAGGCAGAAAATTGGACGAGTAAACTGGAAGAAGACGTTCTTGGGGAAAAGTATTGAAGGAAGGTGGCAGATTTTCTGGATTGATTGTCTGGAGTTCTGCACTATAATATTCCAATGAGACAGGGAGGTTTTAGTAGGTTGTGGGAACTGTGGTGCATGAAGGTTGTGATGAACCTAGTCAGGAAGAAAAGAAAGGCGTTCAGAAGGTTCAGAGAGTCAGAAGATGTTCAGCATCTAGAGGAGTATACGGTTGTAGGAAGGAGCTTAAAAAGGAAATTAGGAGAGCCAGAAGGGGTCATGAGAAGGCCTTGGCTGGTAAGATTAAGGAGAATCCCAATACATACTACAAGTATGTGAAGAGTAAAAGGATGAGAAGTGAAGGAATAGGATGTATGAAAGGTGAAAGGGGAAATGTCTGTGTGGAACCGGAATAAATGACAGGGGTGCTTAATGGGTACTTTGCCTCGGTATTCACGGTGGAAAATGATCTGAGAGGTTGTACTGCACGTTTGCTGTGGACTGAACAGTTTGAGTATGTGATCATTAAGAAAGAGGATATGTTGGAGCTTTTAAATTCTACTAGATAAGTCGCCGGATGGGATGTAGTTCAGATTACTGTGGAAGGTAAGGGAAGAGATTGCAGAGCTTCTGGCAATGATCTTTGCATCATCGATGGAGACAGGAGAGGTTCCGGAGAATTGGAGGATTGCAAATGTAGTTTCTGTTTTCAAGAAAGGGAACAGGGATAGCCCAGAAAATTACTGACTGGTGAGTTTCACCTTAGTGGTTGGGAAGTTGATGGAGAGGATACTGAGGGACAGGATTTATGAACATTTAAAGAAGTTTAGTATGATCAAAAAATGCACTGGATGGGAGAGAAATCCAGATAGAGAGGAATAAAGGTGGTCGGAGGCAGTTAGGAAAATATAGATAGGGAAACAAAGGAGAAGGGAAATAGAGAGAGGAACAAAAGACAGAGGATATAATTTGCAAATTAGAAGCAGTAGGGCTGCAGGGGAGAACGAGAATGGGGAGGGAATTTGGAGAGGGGAAGTTAAATATAAAAATCCTGAAATGACATCCAACTCCATTAGCTGTCCAGTCCAGGGAAGTGTTCAATCCGGGGTGGGCTCTGATAATTGGGTGCAGGAAAGGATTGCAGATTCTATCTCTGTCCACTTTGAGTCTTATTGGACACCCGTCCAGTCTGAATTAATCCTGTAAAGCAGATCAGATGGGAAATCCAATCTCTACGAAATATTTGAATGATCAGAATTTGCAGATTTGTTCCATCAAAGTAAGAGATTCACAGTTTCCTGTCCCCAAGTCCCTACTTAACCAGTGGTGTTACATTGGCTACTTTCCAATCTGCAATGTTAAGCTTGAACACAACTCCTCCAACAATACTGCTACCTGGGAACTCCTGTCCATTGGATTGATGCTGAAATCCTGTCTTTACGGTCAGCTCACACATGGAAAATGTTTACTCAATAATTTCCCGGCTCTTATCCTTTTTCATTGACAGTTAATATACTGGGAATTGTGATCCTGAGTCGGGGAAAGTGTGGCCTCTCCACCTGCACCACTTGCTACCTGGTGGCCATGGCAGCGGCGGATCTACTGTTCATCATCCTTAACCCCATTCTGAACTGGGTAAATAGTTATTATATCCCCGGGAATTTACTGCACCTCACCCCTGTGTGTCGTCTTCGCAGTGTCCTACTGGCTGCAGCCACGGACTATTCTGTCTGGTTCACCATCACTTTCTCCTTTGATCGATTTGTGGCCATTTGCTGTCAGAAACTGAAAACTAAATATTGCACCGGGAAAACTGCGGCTGTGGTTCTGGCAACAACTGGCATCTTGCTCGGTGCGAAAAACGTCCCCATGTACTTTACAATTGTACCTATAATGATAATCAACAATGCCCAGTGGGGCTGTCGGACAAAGATGAGCTATTGGACCCATCCCGGGTGGTTTGGATTTTCCTGGTTTGATCAGATTTTAACCCCATTGCTTCCATTTTGTTTAATCCTGTTGATTAACGCTCTGACAGTCAGACACATTTTGGTGACCAGTCGAGTCCGGAAGGCACTGAGGGCTCAGAATCAGGGAGAAAATCGCAGAGACCCCGAGATGGAGAGCAGACGGAAGTCAATGATTTTACTCTTCAGCATATCCGGAGCTTTCATTCTCCTCTGGGCGGTGTATGTTCTATTTTTTATCTATTCGAAAGTGAAAGCATTAGCATCCATAACCCTTGCTGAATATACATTTCAAGAAGTTGGATATATGTTGCGGGATATAAATTGCTGCACAAACACATTTATTTACGTGGTGACTCAATCCAAATTCAGGGAACAGATCAAAATGGCTGCGAAATACCCAGTTACAGCAATTATTCAATTAATGAAGAAGTAAAACTGACTGACAGACAATCACTGGGATTATTACAGACTGCCTCAGCCAATAAAAGACTGGATTGTAACTGACAAACTCAGCCAATCAGAGACTGGATTGCTGATTGACTCTCCATCCTCAGCCAATCAAAGATGGAATTGTAAACTGAGCACCTCAGAAAATCGGAGACTGATTGCTCACTGATACTCACCCTCAGCCAATCAGAGACAGGATTGCTAACTGACCACCTCAGCCAATCAGATACTGGATTGCTAACTGACTGCCTCTGCCAATCAGAGACTGGATTGTTCCATGACCACCTCAGCCAATCAGAGATTGGATTGATAACTGACCCTCCCCCTCAGCCAATCAGAATTGCCACTCACTTCCGGGCAGCTGAGTCCACCAATAACTGATCTCTGCAGTGTGACAGGAGATAAATCAATCTGCCCGCCCTCTCATTCGCTTAGCCAAAGACGCTTCAACCAATCAGGAACTCATGTGCGTTTGCATTCGAGTCTGTGTGTGTGTTGTGTGTGTCAGCGTCTATGTATATGTTAGTGTCCATCACTGTGTGTGTGGGTCAGTGTGTGTGTCTATGTTTGTATCAATGTGTGTATGTGCATATGAGTGCATGCATGTGTAGCAGTGTGTGTGAGTGCCAATGTGTGAGCACATCAGTGTGTTTGTGTCTATCAGTGTGTATGTGTGTCTGTTAGTCTATATCTGTGTGTGTGTGCCAGTGTGTATCTGTATGTGTGTGTCTACCAATATGTACCTATGTGTGTCTATCAGTCTATATCCATGTATATGTCTCTCAGTGTGTATCTGTGTGTGTGCCTATCAGTCTATATCTGTTTATGTGTCTATGAGTGCGTATCTATGTGTGTCTATCAATGTGTATCTGTGTGTGTCTATTAGTGTGTATCAGCGTTCATGTGTTTATGACTGTGTACCTGTGTGGGCAGAAGTTAGAAATAGGAAAGCAGTGGTCACGTTATTAGGAGTTTTCTATAGGACCCTAAATAGTAATAGAGATGCAGAGGAAGAAATTGTAAAGCAAATTATGGATAGGTGTGGAAGTCACAGGGTAGTTATGATGGATGATTTTACGTTTCTCCTTTGGAGAAAAGCTGTGGTCCAAGGTTCTGAGGCAACGTTCAGTCTTCAAAATTCAAATTCCTGAAGAGAAGAAAGAGAGAAAAATGATTAACTAAATGCAAGAAAACATTTCAATTAAACACCCAGCTATCACCAATGGGGAAAGCACACAGATCCAGCTCATCACTAATGGGGAAATCATACAGACCCAGCTCATCACCAATGCAGGAATCACACAGACTCAGTTCATCACCAATGGGGGATTCACACAGACCTAGTTCATCAATAATGCAGGGAATCACACAGACCCAGCACTTCACCAATGGGGGGAATCAAACAAACCCAGCTCATCACAAATGAGGGCTCATCACCAATGGGGAGAATCACACAGACCCAAGCTCATAAAACATAAAACATTACAGCACAGTACAGGTCCTTTGGCCCTCAATGTTCCAGTGGAACCAATCTAATGACCGTCTAACCTAAATTATTCCAATATTATCTATACGTCTATCCAATGACCATTTGAATGCCCTTAAAGTTGGCGAATCTGTTACTGCTGCAGGCAGAGCATTCCACTGTCTTACTACTCTCTGAGTAAAGAACCTACTTCTGACATCTGTCCAATATTTATCACCCCTCAATTTAAAACTATGACCCCTCGTGTTAGCCATTATCATTTGAGGAAAAAGGCTCTCACTGTCCACCTTATCTAATCCCCTGATCGTCTTGTATGCCTCAATTAAGTCACCTCTTAACCTTCTTCTCTCTAATGAAAACAATCTCAAGTCCCTCAGCCTTTCCTCATAAGACCTTCCCACCATACAGGCAACATCCTGGGAAATCTCGTCTGCACCCTTTCCAATACTTCTGCATCTTTCTTATAATTTGGCGACCAGAACTGTATGCAATAATCCAAATGCGGCCGCACTAGTGATTTGCACAGCTGCAACATGATCTCAAGGCTCTAAAACACAATCCCTCTACCAATAAAAGCTAACATACCATGCGTCTTCTTAACAACCCGATCAACCTGGGTGCCAACTTTCAGGGATCTATGCACATGTATACAGAGATCTTTCTGCTCATCCACACTACTAAGAGAATTCCCGTTAGCCCAATACTCAGTAATCCCGTTACTCCTTCCAAATTGAATTACCTCACATTTTTCTGCATTAAACTAAATTTGGCACCTCCGCACTGTCTACAACTCCTCCGACTATAGTGTCACCTGCAAATTTACTAACCCATCCTTCTGCACTCTCATTAGGTCATTTGCAGCTCCTTGAGGATCGTGTTAAGGAGCTGGAGCTGGAATTAGAGGAACTCAGGATAATCCGAGAGGTTGAGGAGGATATTGGCAGGAGTGACAAAGAGATAGTTACTCCTAAAAATGATTCGTGGGTAACTGTTAGGAGGAGGGGTAAGAAGCAATCGGGTAGACAATCCCCTGGGGCTGTTCCCCTCCGAAACAAATTTTCTGTCTTGGAGGCTACAGTTGAGGAAGAATCAACTGGAGATGACCAAAGGGAGCAGGTCTCTGGGGGTGAGCCTGCTGAGAATGCTCAGGTGGGTAGGGAAAACAAGAGATTGGCCTAGTAATTGGAGACTCCATAGTTAGAGGGACAGATAGGAGAGTAATAGTAATAAAAGTGACTCAGGGCTGGTGTGTTGCCTCCCAGGTGCTGGAGTCCAGGATGTCACAGATCGGGTTTTTAGGATTCTTAAGGGAGAGGGGAGTCAACCCCAAGTCATAGTTCATGTAGGGACACATGATATAGGAAGGAAAAGGGAAGGGGATATTAAACAGAAATTTATGGAGTTGGGGTGGAAGCTTAGGGCCAAAACTGGCAGAGTGGTTATCTCTGGACTCTTGCCTGTGCCAAGGGATAGTTTGGAGAAGAATAGAGAGAGGGAATGTTTGAACTCGTGGCTGCGGGGATGGTGCAGGAGGGAGGGGTTCAGGTTCCTGAACAATTGGGACTCATTCTGGGATAGGTGGGACCTCTACAAGAGAGATGGTCTACACCTGAACCAGAGGGGAACTAATATCTTGGGGGGAAAATTTGCTAAGGCTATGCAGGGGGCTTTAAACTGATTCAGGGGATCCTGAATAGTTGGGGTGCTAAGAGGGATGAGAGTAAGGGGGTCCTAGAGGAAAGCCGTAAAACACAGCAGCATACGGGTGGGGTAGGGCATGGTTTGAAATGCGTATACTTTAATGCAAGGAGTATTCGCAATAAGGGGGAGGAACTTGCAGCTTGGACCAGTACCTGGAACTTCGATGTTGTGGCCATTTCAGAGACTTGGGTAGAGCAGGGACAAGAATGGATGTTGCAGGTTCCAGGGTTCAAATGCTTTAGTCGGAGTAGAGAAGGAGGTAGAAGGGGGGGAGGAGTGGCATTATTAGTCAAAGACTGTATCACAGTGACAGAAAAGAAGTTTGATGAGGACTTGTCTGTTGAGGTAGTATGGGCTGAGATTAGAAACAGGAAAGGAGAGGAATGGAGAAGGGAATGGTTTAGTTTGGAGGGCATTGCTTTTTATTTTGTCGGCAAAACATTGAAGGCCGAAGGGCCTGTTCTGTGCTGTATGTTCTATGTTCTATGTTCTATGTTCTAGGTCACCCTGTTGGGAGTCTTTTATAGACCTCCTAAAAGTTCTAGAGAGGTAGAGGAAAGGATTGCAAAGTCAATTCTGGTCAGGAGTGAAAGTAATAGGGTAATTGTTATGGGGGACTTTAACTTTACTAATATTGATTGGAATAGCTATAGCTCTAGCTCGTTAGAGGGGTCAGTTTTCGTACAAAGTGTGCAGGAAGGTTTTTTGACTCAGTATGTAGATAGGCCAACTAGAGGTGAGGCTACATTGGATTTGGTGCTGGGCAATGAGCCAGACCAGGTGTTAGGCTTGGAAGTTGGTGAACATTTTGGTGATAGTGACCACAATTCGGTTACGTTCACCTTAGTGATGGATAGGGATAGGCATGAAGCTGGGGGCAGTAGTTATAGCTGGGGGAAGGGTAATTATGAGGCCATCAGGAGAGAATTAGGGTGCATAGATTGGACTAGGAAACTACAGGGACTGGGAACATCTGGAATGTGGAGCTTATTCAAGGAGCAGCTGCTGCGAGTCCTTGATAAGTATGTCCCTGTCAGGCAAGGAGGAAATGGTCGAGTAAGAGAACCTTGGTGTACGAAAAAAGTTGATTTGCTGGTTAAAAGGAAAAAGGAGGCTTATGTCAGGATGAGGATTGAAGGCTCGGTTAGTGCAATGGATAGCTATAGATTAGCCAGGAGGGAGCTAAAGGGGGATTGAGGAGAGCAAAGAGAGGACACGAGAAGACTTTGGCTGATAGGATTAAGGAGAATCCTAAAGCTTTCTTTAGATATGTTAAGAATAGAAGATTGGTTAGGCAAGATTAGGGCCAGTCATAGACAGCAGTGGGAAGTTGTGCGTGGAGCCTGAAGAGATTGGAGAGGCACTGAATAAATATTTCTCTTCGGTATTCACGCAGGGTGATGTAAATGTAGTTATGGGAACACTGAGGTACAGGGTAGCAAACTGGAAGGTATCGAAGTAGATAGGGAGGATGTGCTAGATATTCTCGAGGGTTTGAAGTTGGATAAGTCCCCTGGGCCGGACGGGATTTACCCTAGGATTCTCTGGGAGGCAAGAGAGGAGATTGCAGAGCCTCTGGCTCTGATCTTCAGGTCGTCGTTGGTTACGGGTGTGGTTCCGGAGGACTGGAGGATAGCGAATGTGGTCCCGTTGTTCAAGAAGGGGAAGAGAGACCTTCCAGGGAATTATAGGCCAGTGAGTCTTACTTCTGTGGTGGGCAAAGTATTGGAGAGAATTATTAGGGATAGGATTTATAGTTATTTAGAGAGAAATGAATTGATTGGGGATAGTCAGCATGGTTTTGTGAAGGGTAGGTCGTGCCTTACTAACCTCATTGAGTTTTTTGAAAAAGTGACCAAAGAGGTGGATGGGGGTAAGGCGGTTGATGTGGTATATATGGACTTTAGTAAGGCGTTTGATAAGGTGGCCCATGGAAGCTTCTGCAGAAAATGCAGATGTATGGGATAGAGGGTGATTTAGCTAATTGGTTAGGAATTGGCTAGCAGATAGAAGACAGAGGGTGGTGGTTGATGGGAGATATTCATCGTGGAGTTCGGTGACAAGTGGTGTACCTCAGGGGTCTGTTTTGGGGCCCCTGCTGTTTGTAATTTTTATAAATGATCTGGATGAGGGTATTGAAGGATGGATTAGTAAATTTGCAGATGACACTAAAGTCGGTGGAGTGGTAGATAGTGAAGAGGGGTGTTATAGTTTGCAGAGGGACTTGGACAAGTTGCAGAGCTGGGCCGAGAGGTGGCAAATGGAGTTTAATGTGGAAAAGTGTGAGGTAATGCACTATGGCAGAAATAATAAATGTGTAGAGTATAGGGCAAATGGTAGGATTCTTAGTAGTCTAGATGAACAGAGGGATCTTGGTGTGTATGTGCATAGATCCCTGAAAGTAGGCAGTTAGGTCGAGAAGGTTGTTAGGAAGGCATATGGAGTCTTGGCTTTTATTGGTAGAGGGATTGAATTTCGGAGCCGCAACGTCATGTTGCAACTGTACAAAACTCTAGTGCGGCCGCACTTGGAGTATTGTGTGCAGTTCTGGTCCCCACATTATAAGAAAGATGTGGAGGCATTGGAGAGGGTACAGAGGAGGTTTACCAGGATGTTGCCTGGTATGGAGGGCAGGTCTTATGAGGAGAGGCTGAGGGATTTGAGGTTGTTTTCGTTAGAAAGGAGGAGGCTAAGAGGGGACCTGATCGAAACATATAAGATGATTAGAGGTTTAGATAGGGTGGACAGTGATAGCCTTTTTCCTAGGATGGAAAAAGCTAGCACGAGGGGACACAGCTTTAAATTAAGGGGTGATAGTTATAGGACGGACAACCCAAAGGGTGGTTCGGGAGTGGAATGCCCTGCCTGCAGCAGTTGTAGATGCGCCAAGTTTGGTGGCGTTTAAGAGGTTAGTTGATAAGTATATGGAAGAGAAGGGAATGGTTTAGTTTGGAGGGGCATTGCTTTTTATATTGGTCGGCGCAACATCGAAGGCCGAAGGGCCTGTTCTGTGCTGTAATGTTCTATGTTCTATGTTCTATGTTCTATTTATAAACATGACAAACAGCAGTGGCCCCAAAACAGATCCCTGAGGTACACCACTAGTAACTGAACTCCAGGTTGAATATTTTCCATCAACCACCACACTCTGTCTTCTTTCAGCTAGCCAATTCCTGATTCAAACTGCTAAATCACCCTCAATCCCATGCGTCTGCATTTTCCGCCATAGCTTACTATGGGGAACTTTATCAAACACTTTACTGAAATCCATATACAGCACATCAACTGCTTTACTCTTATCCACCTCCTTGGTTACCTTTTCAAAGAACTCAATAAGTTTCTGAGGCACAACCTACCCTTCTCAAAACTGTGAAGACTGTCCCTAATCCTATTACTTCTCTCTAGATGATTATAGATGCTATCTTTTAAAATCCTTTCCAAAACTTTGCCCACAATAGAAGTAAAGCTCACCGGTCTCTAATTCCCAGGATAGTCTCTACTCCCCTCCTTTAACAAGGGACAACATTTGCTTCCTCCAGTCTTCTAGCACTATAGCTGTAACCAACCATGATATAAAGATCGAAGTCAAAGGCTTTGCAATCTCCTCCCTAGCCTCCCAGAGAATCCTAGGATAAATTCATTCTGTCCCAGGGACTTATCTATTTTCACACTTTCTAGAATAGCTAACACCTCCTCCTTGTGTACCTCAATCCCGTCTAGTCTAAAAGCCTATATCCCAGTATTCTCTTCAACTATATTGGCTTTTTCCTGTGTGAATACTGACGAAATATATTCATTTAGTGCCTCTCCTATCTCTTCAGGCTCCAAGCTCAACAGTCCTTGACTGGCCGTAATTTTATCCTATTCATTCTTTCATTCCTGAACCCTTTAGGGTTCTCCTTGATCTTACCTGCCAAAGACTTCTAATGTCCTCTACTGGCTCCTCTTAATTCTCTCTTTATTCCTTTCTGGTTAACTTGTAACTCTCCTTTGCCCTAACTGAGCCTTCACATCTCACCTTTACATAAATCTCCTTCTTCCTCTTCACAAGAGATTCAACTTCCTTAGTAAACTACGGTTCTGTCACTTGACCACTTCCTCTGTGCCTGACAGATATATATTTATCAAGAACTCGAATAGCTGCTCCTTGAGCAAGCTCCACACTTCAATTGTGCCCATCCCCTGCAGTTTCCTTCTCCAATTTATGTATCCTAAATCTCACTGAATCGCCTCATAATTCCCTTTCCCCCAGCTACAACTTTTGGTCTTCGATATGTACTTATCCTTTTCCATTACGTAACTGAATTGTGGTCACTATCACCAAAGTGCTCAGCTTCCTCCAAGCCTAACACCTGGCCTGGTTCATTACCCATTACCAAATCCAATGTAGCCTCACCTCTTGTTGGCCTATCTATATATTGCTGCAGAAGGTTAGGGTGCAGGGAATTGGGGGTAGGATGTTAGACTGGATGGAGGATTGGTTGTCTAATAGGAAGCAGGGGGTAGGTATTAATGGGTGCTATTCTGATTACATAGAACATAGAACATAGAACAATACAGCACAGAACAGGCCCTTCGGCCTTCGATGTTGTGCCGACCAAAATAAAAAGCAATGCCCCTCCAAACTAAACCATTCCCTTCTCTTCCATATACTTATCAATTAACCTCTTAAACGCCACCAAACTTGGCGCATCTACAACAGCTGCAGGCAGGGCTTCCACTCCCTAATCACTCTTTGAGTAAAGAACCTACCTCTGATATCCGTCCTATAACTCATACCCCTTAATTTAAAGCTGTGTCCCCTCGTGCTAGCTTTCTCCATCCTAGGAAAAAGGCTATCACTGTCCACCCTATCTAAACCTCTAATCATCTTATATGCTTCAATAAGATCCCCCCTTAGCCGCATCCTTTCTAACGAAAACAACCTCAAATCCTTCAACCTCTCTTCATAGGACCTGCCCTCCATACCAGGCAACATCCTAGTAAACCTCCTCTGTACCCTCTCCAATGCCTCCACATCTTTCTTATAATGTGGCGACCAGAACTGCACACAATACTCCAAGTGCGGCCGCACTAGAGTTTTGTACAGCTGCAACATGATGCTGCGGCTCCTAAATTCAATCCCCCTACCAATAAAAGCTAAGACTCCATAAGCCTTCTTAACAACTTTATCCACTTGACTGCCTACTTTCAGGGATCTATTGACACATACACCAAGATCCTTCTGTTCCTCAACACTATTAAGAGCCCTACCATTAGCCCTATACTCTACACATTTATTGTTCCTGCCAAAGTGCATTACCTCACACTTTTCCACATTAAACTCCATTTGCCACCTCTCGGCCCAGCTCTGCAACTTATCCAAGTCACTCTGTAAACTAAAACACCCCTCTTCACTATCTACCACACCACCAACTTTAGTATCATCTGCAAATTTACTGATCCATCCCTCAATACCCTCATCCAGATCATTTATAAAAATTACAAACAGCAGGGGCCCCAAAACAGACCCCTGAGGCACACCACTCGTCACCGAACTCCACGATGAATATCTCCCATCAACCACCACCCTCTGTCTTCTATCTGCCAGCCAATTTCTAATCGAATTAGCTAAATCACCCTCTATTCCACACATCTGCATTTTCTGTAGAAGTCTTCCATGGGCCACCTTATCAAAAGCCTTACTAAAGTCCATATATACTACATCAACCGCCTTACCCCCCTCCACCTCTCTGGTCACTTTCTCAAAAAACTCAATGAGGTTAGTAAGGCATGACCTACCCTTCACGAAACCATGCTGACTATCCCCAATCAATTCATTTCTCTCTAAATAACTATAAATCCTATCCCTAATAATTCTCTCCAATACTTTGCCCACAACAGAAGTAAGACTCACTGGCCTATAATTCCCTGGAAGGTCTCTCTTCCCCTTCTTAAACAATGGGACCACATTCGCTATCCTCCAGTCCTCCGGAACCACACCCGTAACCAACGAGGACCTGAAGATCAGAGCCAGAGGCTCTGCAATCTCCTCTCTTGCCTCCCAGAGAATCCTAGGGTAAATCCCGTCCGGCCCAGGGGACTTATCCAACTTCAACCCTCGAGAATTTCTAACACATCCTCCCTATCTACTACAATACTCCCCAATTTGCAACCCTGTACCTCAGTGCTCTCCACAGCTACATTTCCAGCAGCTGGTGACTAGTGGAGTGCCCCAGGGATCAGTGCTGGGGCCTCAACTATTTACCATTTACATAGATGATCTGGAGGAAGGGGCTGAGTGCAGGGTGATGAAATTTGCTGGTGACACAAAGATGAGCGGAAAAGCAAATTGTGTGGAGGGTGTGGAAAGCCTGCAGAGGGATCTGGATAGGTTGAGTGAGTGGGCGAGGACCTGGCAGATCGAGTATAATGTTAGCAAGTGTGAGGTTATCCACTTTGGTAGGAAGAATAATGGTAGGAAGGATTAGTATTTAAATGGCAAAAGCTGCAGTGTGCAACGGTGCAGAGGGACCTGGGGGTCCTTGTGCACAAATTGCAAAATCACAGTATTCAGGTGCAGCAGGTGATTAAGAAGGCAAATGCAATGTTGGCCTTTATAGTGAGGGGGATAGAATATAAAATTAGGGAGGTTGTATAGGGTACTGGTGAGGCCGCAGCTGGAGTACTGTGTGCAGTTTTGGTCGCTGCATTCGAGGAAGGATATATTGGCCTTGGAGGGGGTGCAGAGAAGGTTTACTAGGCTGATATCAGAGATGAGGGCGTTGGATTATGAAGAGAGACTAAATAGGCTAGGTTTGTACTCTTTGGAGTTTAGAAGGCTGAGAGGGGAATCTTATAGAGACGTATAAGATAATGAAGGGGATGGATAGGGTAGAGGTTGAGAGACTCTTCCCACTTAACAAAGATAGTAGGACTAAAGAGCACAGCCTCAAGATTGGGGGTGGGGGGGTTCAGACCAGAGTTGAGGAGGAATTTCTTCACGCAACGAGTCGAGAATCTTTGGAATTCTCTGCCTGATGAGGTGGTGGACGCTTCCTCGCTGAATATGTTCAAGTCAAGAGTGGATAGGTTTTTGATTGACAAGGGAATTAAGGGTTATGGGGAGAAAGCGGGAAAGTGGTACTGAACCACAACAGATCAGCCATGATCTTATTGAATGGTGGGACAGGCTCGAGGGGCTGGATGGCTGACTCCTGCTCCTATTTCTTATGTTCTTATGTTCTTATATACTGTGTCAGAAAACCTTCCTTCATACATTGGACAAAACCTGACCCTTCTAACTTACTCGAACTATAGCTTTTCCAGTCAATATTTGTAAAGTTAAAGTACCCTGTTACTTTCACTCTTACCCAGAATCATCTTTGCAATTCTTTCCTCTACATCTCTGGAACTTTTCAGAGGCCTACAAAAAACTCCCAGAAGCGTGATCTCTCCTTTCCTTTTCTAATCTCAGCCTATACTACCTCAGTACACAAGTTCTTATCAAACATCCTTTCTGCCACCATAATACTATCCTTGATGAACAATGCCACATCGCTCCTTCTGCTACCACCTTCCCTGCTCTGACTGAAACATCTAAACCGTGGAACCTTCAACAACCATTCCTGTCCCTGCTCTATCCATGTCTCCAAACCACCCTCCCACTTGCCAATACACTCCTGCGACCTTGAAACCTTAACCATGACCTCCTTACTTTCAACCTACTGTACACTGGAGCTACAATTCAGTTTCCCATCCTCCTTCTGAATCAGTTTGAACTCTTCTGAAGAGCATTGGCAAATTCCACCCATCACCCCCCCCCCCCCGCCCCCCTCCAAGATATTGGTACCTCTCTGGTTCAGGTGAAGACCATCCCTTTTGTAGTGGTCCCACATATTTCAGAATGAGCACCAATTGTCCAGGTATCTAAAACCCTCCCTTCTGCACTATCCCTTTAGTCACGCGTTCAAACACACTCTCTCTCTCTCTATTCTTCTCCTCGCTATCCCATGGCTCATGACCACCGGGGGAATCAGACAGAGAGGCCCAGCTCATCACCAATGGAGGAATCACACAGGCCTAGCTCATCACCAATGTGGGGGAGGGGAGGGGTGAAAACCAGACAGTCCCAGTTCATTCTTCATGGGAGGAATCACAGAGACTCAGTTCATCATCAATGGGGGAATCACACAGAAACAGCTCATCGCCAATGGGGGAAAGACATAGAACCAGCTCATACCAATGGGAGGTTCACACATAACTAACACATCACAAATTGGGGGAATCATACAGACCCAGCTCATCACCAATGTGGGAATCACACAATCCCGGCTTATCACCAGTGGAGGAAAATCACACAGAATGGGCTCTTCAGCAATGGGGATATCAAGAGATCCAACCCATCGCCAATGGGCAAAATCACATAGATCCAGCTCGTTACCAATCGGGGGAATCACACAGTGCCGGCATATCACCAATGGGGGAATCACACAGACACAGCTCTTCACCAGAATAATTTACCAGAATAACAGGCTATGGGATTGCTTGATCTTGGATTGACCATATCTCAGCATAACATTGAGGGATGAAGGGCCTGTAAGTTTCGATGTTCCATATCACCACTGGGGGAATCACACAGTCCTGGCTCATCACCAGTGGGGGAATCACGCAGAATGGGCTCCTCAGCACTGGGGGGAATCGAGAGACCCAGCCCATCGCCAATGGGCGAAATCACACAGATCCAGCTCGTTACCAATGAGGGGAAACACATAGACCCAGTCATCTTTGAACGGGAAATCACAAAGACCCAGCGCACCATCAGTGGGGGAGATAACACAGACCCACCTCATCACTAATAGGGGAATCACACAGACCCAACTCATCACCAATGGGGGAATCACACAAACCCAGTTCATCACCAATGGGGGAATCGCACAAACCCAGCACATCACCAATGGGGGAATGGCACAAACCCAACTCATCACCAATGGGGGAATCGCACAAACCCAACTCATCACAATGGGGGAATCGCACAAACCCAGCTCACCACCAATGGGGGAATTGGGGGGAATCGCACAAACCCAGCTCATCACTAATAGGGCAATTGCACAAACCCAGCACATCACCAATGGGGCAATTGTACAAACCCAGCACATCACTAATGATGGAATCACACAGACTCAGCTCGTCACCAATGGGGGAATCACACAGTCGATAATAGTCATGATGTAGAGATGCTTGCATTGGACTGGGGTAGTAAGAACTCAGTAAGAATCTAGCAACATCAATTTTAAATCCAACCAATTTATTTGATCGTAAATTTGCGAGCTTTCGACACTCTGTGTCTTCGTCAGGCAAATGCAGTGTTCTGGTCTGCAATAGCACACATATCAACATAGACACTCACAGATTGCTGATTAGAATGCAAATCCTTACATCTAACCTGCTTTTCAAGTGTTAAAGTAGCTAACAATGTGTGTGAAGGGAATCCTGAGCATTGGTTAGAGAATTGTGTATTTTCTCCAGACAGCACAGTAAGTGAGGTTTTTTTGCTAACCCAGGCAACTTACGGGAGTTACAGATAGTGTGTCATGAAGCCAAGATCCCTAGTAAGACCGTCCTCATGTGTGCAGAACTTGGCTATCAGTCTCTGCTCAGCGACTCTGCGCTGTCGTGTGTCACGAAGGCCCCCTTGAAGAACATTTACCCGCAGGTCGGAGGCCGAATGCCCATGACTGCTGAAGTGTTCGCCCACAGGAAGGGAACTGTTTTGCCTGGTGATTGTTGAGCGATGCTCATTCATCCACTGTCGTAGTGTCTGCATGGTCTCCCCAATGTACCATGCTTCGGGACATCCTTTCTTGCAACATATTAGGTAGACAATATGTCAACTTGGCCGAGTTGCAAGAGTATGTACCGTGTACCTGGTGAATGGTATCCTCACGTTTGATGATGTTGTCCATGTCTATGATCTGGCATGTCTTGCAGAGGTTGCTGTGGCAGGGTTGTGTGGTATTGTGGTCACTGTTCTCCTGAATGTTGGGTAGTTTGCTGCAAACAATGATCTGTTTGAGGTTGTCTGAAAGCAAGACGTGGGGGTGTGGGGATGGCCCTAGCGAGATGTTCATTGTCATCAATGATATGTTGAAGATTCCGGAGAAGATGTCGTAGCTTCTCCACTCCGGGGAAGTACTGGACAACAAAGCATACTATGTCCACCGTGTCTCGTGTTCGTCTTCTGAGGAGGTCAGTGCGGTTTATCGCTGTGGCACGTTGGAACTGTCGATCAATGAGTCGAGCGCCATATCCTGTTCTTACGAGGGCATCTTTCAGCATCTGGAGGTGTCTGTCATGATCCTCCTCATCTGAGCAAATTCTGTGCATACGGAGGGCTTGTCCATAGGGAATGGCTTTTTTAACGTGTCTAGGGTGGAAGCTGGAGAAGTGGAGCATTGTGAGGTTGTCTGTCGGTTTGTGGTACAGTGAGGTGCTGAGGTGACCGTCCTTGATGAAGATGCGTGTATCCAAGAATGCAGCTGATTCTGGAGAATCTGATGGTGGGATGGAACTTGTTGATATCATCATACAGTTGTTTCAATGATTGTTCACCATGAGTCCAAAGGAAAAAGATGTCATCAATGTATCAAGTATATAACCTTGGTTGAAGATCTCGTGTGGTGAAGAGGTCTTGTTCGAACCTGTGCATGAAGACGTTGGCATACTAAGGTGCGAATTTGGTCGTTCTTAATAGGGATCTTGGCTTCATGACACACTATCTGTAACCCCCGTAAGTTGCCTGGGTTAGCAAAAAACCTCACTTACTGTGCTGTCTGGAGAAAATACACAATTCTCTAACCAATGCTCAGGATTCCTTTCACACACATTGTTAGCCACTTTAACACTTGAATAGCAGGTTAGATGTAAGGATTCGCATTCTAATCAGCAATCTGTGAGTGTCTGTGTTGATATGTGTGCTATTGCAGACCAGAACACTGCATTTGCCTGACGAAGACACAGAGTGTCAAAGCTCGCAAATTTACGATCAAATAAATCAGTTGGATTTAAAATTGGTGTTGCTAGATTCTTACTGAATCACACAGATCCAGCTAATCACCAATGGGGGATTCCCACACACCCAGCTGATCACCAGTGGGGGAATCAGACAAATCCAACTGACCACAATTGTGGGAATCACATAATCCAGCTCATCACAAAGGGTGGGGGGGGTGGGGGATGCGGGGGAAACGGGATGCGGGAAGTCAAACATTTGCATCTTTAAGACTTGAATAGCAGGTTAGCTATAAAGACTTGCATTCTCATCAGTATTCTGTAAACTGTGTGTGACTTTAAATGCCCTTCTCTGATCAGAACCTTCCATACACCTGACGAAGAAATAGTGTTTCTGAAAACCTGTTGGAATACAATAAAATAAACTGGTTGGACTTTAACCTGGTGTTGTGAGACTTCTTACTGGAATCGTGCAGACACAGCTCATCATAAATTGGCAGAATCACAAAGATCCAGCTCATCACCAATGAGGGAGTCACACAGACTCAGCTAACCACCAATGGAGGAATTACTGAGATGCAGCTCAGCATGGGGTATATCAAGAGACCCAGTCATCGGCAATACATAGACCCCGCTCATCGCCACTGGGGATTCACACACAGACTCAGCGCTTCATCAGTGGGGGAAATGACACAGAAACAGTTTATCACCCATGGGGCTGGGTGGGAAATGACACAGATCCAGCTCATCACCAACGGAGGTGGGGGGAGTCATATAGATACATCTACATCCAGATGCTCATTACCAATGGTGGAATCACACAGATCCAGCACGTAACCCAGCTCATCACAAGAGGCGGGGCGGGTGGGGGATGCGGGGGAAACGGGGTGCGGGGAGTCAAACATTTGCATCTTTAAGACTTGAATAGCAGGTTAGCTGTAAAGACTTGCATTCTCATCAGTATTCTGTAAACTGTCTGTGACTTTATATGCCCTTCTCTGATCAGAACCTTCCATACACCTGACGAAGAAATAGTGTTCCTGAAAACTTGTGGGAATATAATAAAATAAACTGGTTGGACTTTAACCTGGTGTTGTGAGACTTCTTACTGGAATCATGCAGACACAGCTTATCATAAATTGGCAGAATCACAAAGATCCAGCTCATCACCAATGGGGGAATTATGGAGATGCAGCTCAGCATGGGGTATATCGAGAGACCCATCGGCAATACATAGACCCCGCTCATCGCCACTGGGGATTCACACAGACTCAGCCCTTCATCAGTGGGGGAAATCACACAGATCCAGCTCATCACCAATGGAGGTGGGGGAAGTCATATAGATACATCTATATCCAGTTCATCACCCATGGGGGAATCACATAGACCCAGCTCATTACCAATGGTGGAATCACACAGATCCAGCACAGTGCCATTGGGGGAAGCACAGACCCAGCTCATCACCAATAGGAGGCAGGGAGATGGGAAAATGAGACAGACTCAGCTCATCACCAATGGGAGAATCAAACAGAACCAGCTCATCAGCAATGGGGGGAATCACACAAATCCTGCTCATCACCAATGGGAAATCATACAGACCCAGTCACCCCCTGCTGGGGGGAGTAGCTCACCTGGGGGAGGCAGCGCTGACCAGATCTTTGGAGCTGAGCCTGACCTAGTAGTTCAAAAAAAATAAGGAAAAGAGGAGGAAGGCAGTGTTAACAGAGGACTCCATAGTGAGTGGGGGTCAGATGGGAGTCACCGATGGTTGTTTGCCTCCCTGGTGCTGACGCCGTTGGTAGTTTGGCTTCCTGACACATTCCAGACATCCTGAAAGGGGAGGTTGAGGAGCCAGAGGTCGTGGTACAAATAGATATCGCTGACATAGGCAGTAAAAGGGAGGAATCATGAAAAGGGATTATTGGGAATTAGATAGCTGAGAAAGAAGAATGCAAAGATTGTAATCTCGGGATTACTGCCTGCGCTGCCGGAGAGTGAGAGCAGGAATGGAATGAGGTGGAGGATGAACGTGTGTCTGAGGGACCGGAGCAGGGGGCAGGGATTCCGGTTCCTGGATCATTGGGACCTCTTCTAGGGCAGGTGTGACCTGTACAATAAAGATGTATCAATATCTTGGTGGGAATGTTGGCTAGGGCTATTGGGAAGACTTTAAACTAGGAAGGTTGGGGGTAGGGAATCGAGATGAGTTAAATGAGAGCGAGGAGGTTAGCTCCAAGTAGAGAAGGACTGTCGACAGTATGAAAGGGAGTTAGATGGGTTATGGAGAAGAGAAGCGACTAGACCAAATGTCAGAGGTGTGTCTATTTTAACGCCAGGAGTGTAGAGAATAAAGTGGATGAGCTCAGGGCGTGGATTGCTGCTTGGGAATGTGATGTGGTGGCCATTACGGAAACTTGGATGTCTCAGGGACAGGACTGGGTACTTCAGGTCCCGGGATTCAGATGCTTCAAGAAGGACAGGGAGGGAGGCAAAAGAGTTGGTGTAGTGGCACTATTGATCAGGGACAGTGTCACAGCTGTAGAGAAGGCGGATGCCGTGGAGGAACTGTCTACGGAGTCTCTGTGAATGGAAGTTAGGAACAATAGGGGGTTGATAACTTTGTTGGGTGTTTTCTACAGGCTGACCAATAGCAACAATGAAGTTGAGGTGCAGATAGGGAAACAAGATTCCAGAGAGATGTAGTAATAACAGAGTTGTCGTGATGGGAGACTTTAATTTCCCAGACTTCGCCTGAAATATCTCCAGGATAAAGGGTTTGGCCGGGGAACAGTTTGTTATGTGTGTTCAGGAGGGTTTCCTGACACAGTATGTGGAAATGCCTACGAGAGGAGAGGCTGTCCTTGACCTCGTGCTTGCTAATGAACCAGGACAGGTGTTGGATCTCTCGCGGATGGCGATCATAATTCTATCTCCTTCATGATAGCATTGGAAAGAGATAGGACGAAGCAGGCTTAGGAAGGTGTTTATCCGGAGTAAGGGGAAATATGAGGACATCAGGTGGAAAATTGGACGAATAAACTAGAAGGAGGTGTTCTTGGGGAAAAGTACTGAAGGGCAGTGGCGGATTTTCAAGGAATGTTTGTCTGGAGCTCTGCACGACAATGTTCCGATGAGACAGGGAGGTTTTGGTAGATGGCGGGAACGATGCTGCAGAAGATTGTGATGAAACTAGTCAGGAAGAAAAGAAAGGTGTACAAAAGGTCCAGAGAGCACAGAGATGTTAAAGCGTATAAGGTTTGTAGAAAGGAGCTTAAAAAGGAAATTAGGAGAGCCAGAAAAGTCATGAGAAGGCCTTGGCGGGTAAGATTAAGAAGAATCCCAAGGTGTTCTACAAATATATGAAGAGTGAAAGGATGAGAAATGAAAAGATATGATGTATAAAATTGAAGGGGGAAAAGCCTGTGTGGAACTGGGAGAAATGGTACAGGTGCTTAATGAATACTTTGCCTCAGTATGCACAGTGGAAAATGATCTGGGAGGTTGTACTGCATGTTTGCGGCGGATTGAAAAAATTGAATATGTGGTCGTGAAGAGGATGTGTTGGAATTTTTAAATTCTATCAAGATAGATAAGTCAATGGGACTGGCTGGAATGTACCACAGGTTATTATGGCACGTGAGGGAAGAGGTTGGAGAGCACTTGGCGATGATCTTTGCGTCGTCGAAGGAGACAGGAGAGGTTCCGGAGGATTGGAGGATTGTGGATGTAGTTCCTAATTTCAAGAAAGGGAACAGGAATAGCTTGGGAAATTACCAACTGGTGTGTCTGACCTCAGTGGTTGGTAAGTTGATGGAAAGGATACCGAGGGACAGGATTTATGAACATTTAGAGAAGTTTAGTATGGTCAGAAATAGTGAGCATGGCTTTGTCAAGGGCAGGTCATGCCTTATGAGCCTAGTTGAGTTCTTTGAAGATGTGACTAAACACATTGACGAACAAAGAGCGGTGGATGTGGTTGACATGGACTTCAGCAAGGCGTTTGATAAGGGCTCCCATGCAAGACTTCTTGAGAAGGTGAGAGGACATGGAATCCAAGGGGCTGTTGCCTTGTGGATCCAGAACTGGCTTGCCTGTAGAATATGGTTGTGGATAGGTCTTTTTCTGGGGTTCGGTCACAGTGGGGTACCCCAGGGATCTGTTCTTGGACTCTTGCTATTTGTCATTTTAATAAATGACCAGGAAGTGGAGGGATGAGTTAGTAAGTTTGCCGATAACAGGAGTATTGGTGGTGTTGTGGATAGTCTGGAGGGATGTCAGAAGTTGCAGCGAGACATAGACAGGATGCAAGACTGGACAGGGAAGTGGCAAATGGACTTCAACACGGATAAATATGTAGTGCTCCATTTTGGCAGTCCAAAGGGATGGAGGAGTACAAAATCAAGGGTAGGAGTCTTAGCATTGTTGACCTTGAGGCTCTTACATCGACCTCGCAGGTGGAGGATATGGTCAAGAAGGTGTATTCTGTATTGGCCTTCATTAATCAAGGGATTGAGTTTAGTAGTCGGGAGGTAATGCTGCAACCTTATAAGACCCTTGTCAGTCACACCCCACTTGGAGTACTGTGTGCAGTTCTGATCGCCTCACTATAAGAAGAGACCTAGCTCCCTCAACCTATCCTCATAAGGCATGCCTCCCAATGTGGAAACTATTGAGAGAGTGCAGAGGAGATTTCCAAGGATGTTGCCTGTATTGGAGGAATGCCTTATGAGGATAGGTTGAGGGAGCTGGGACTCTTCTCCCTGGAGAGACGAAGATTGAGAGGTGACTTGACAGAGGTTAATAAAATATTGAGACATATAGATAGGGTGGATTCTTGAAGGCTACTTCACAGGGCTGAAATGGTGGCTATGAGAAGTTATGGTTTCAGGTGCGAGGAGCAGGTACAGAGGAGATGTCAGGGATAAGGTTTTCACTCAGAGGGTGATGAGTGAGTAGGCTTGTCTGCCGTCAGCGGTGGTAGAGGCTTTTAAAAGACTTCTGGATGATACATGGGATTTAATGTTTTACTGTTGTAGATGCGCCAAGTTTGGTGGCGTTTAAGAGGTTAATTGATAAGTATATGGAAGAGAAGGGAATGGTTTAGTTTTGGAGGGGCATTGCTTTTTATTTTGGTCGGCACAACATCGAAGGCCGAAGGGCCTGTTCTGTGCTGTAATGTTCTATGTTCTATGTTCTAATGGGATTGAGAGTTATAGATAGGCCTGGTATGTATGGATATGATCGATGCAACTTGTGGGCAAAGGGCCTGCTTGCGCTGTTGTGTTCTATGTTCTATCCCCAATGGGGCAATCACACAGACCCAGCACATCATCAATTGAGGGATCACACACATCCAGCTCATTGGCAATATAGGGAATCACACAGACCCGCGTCATCAGCAATGGAGAGGATCATACAGACCCGGCTGATCCCCAATAAGGGGGGGAGCACATACACCAGTGATTTACACCAGTCTTCCAGCCAATTCAACCGTTAGAATTTTGTGGGACAGTCGCCCCCTGGGACTTTCATCAGCTGGAAGTCAACATCTTTTCCTAAAGATAGGGGAGTCTCAAAGTAGAGACATTGGTTTAAGGTGAGACAGGGAAGATATAAAAGTGTCCAGAGGGGCACTTTTTTCACACACAGGATGGTGAGTTTCTGGAACAAGTTGACAGAGGCAGTCACAGAGGTGGATACAATTTTGTATTTTAAAAGGCATTTGGACAGTTAAATGGCTATAATGGGCATAGAGGGATATGGGCCAAATATGGGCAATTGAACTAACTTCATGGTAAGAAAAGGTGGCATGAACAAGTTGGGCCGAAGACCCTGTTTCGATGCTGTAAACCTCGATGATTCTATGACTAACTTTCATAGATATAAAATGACTCATTATTGAGCAGGGCAGCTACCACTTTGTGAATTGTACCATTTATATGTAATATATCAAAGAACATATAAACTTAACTTCACGTCTTCTTAGCACCTGCACCATATCCTTACCACAGAGGTAATGTCTATAGTTTGATAGTTTAATATTTATTATTTTGAGTCATGTAAATGCAAAATATCAGAATTTTAAAAAGACCAATCTTGTGAATGTCACTAATAAGTCACTTTGTCACAGGCCAAACAAAGAAATGGCTTGATTTGATTTACTATTGTCACAGGTAGTAGTGTACAGTGAAAACATTGCTTCTTGCACACTTTACATAGAACATAGAACATAGAACACTACAGCAAACAGACCCTTCAGCCCACAAGTTGCGCCGATCACATCTATACCTACCAAGCCATAGACCTATCTATAACCCCCAATCCCATTAGATCCCATATATTTGTCCAGAAGTCTTTTAAAAGACCCCAGCAAGTTCGCCTCTACCACCACTGACGGCAACCGAGTCCACTCACTCACCACCCTCTGACTGAAAAACTTACCTCTAACATCCCCTCTGTATTTGCTTCCCTGCACCTTAAATCTGTGTCCTCTCGTAGTGACCGTTTCAGCTCGGGGAAATAGTCTCTGAGAATCCACCCTATCTATTCCTCTCGACATGTCACCAATGATAAAATCAAACAGATCTTGGTGGAGAAACATTCCATTACCAACTAGCAGAATACATAAAAGTTCAATAATTTCCATTGAGATGTGATTGAGAAACGTATCAACAATTTCTTCTTTTGTTCCACAGGATATGGCAAGAGAAACAATTCTGGTAAATGTTTCAATTCAGATAATTCAATATTTTGCGATGTTTATGTTGGATATAGAATCATAGAATCCATACAGTGCAGAAGGTCATTTGACCCAACGAATCTGTACCGAACACAATTCCCATCCAGGCTATATCCCCACATATTTACCCTAATAATCCCTTTAGCCTATGCATCTCAGGACATTATTGGCAATTTAGCTCAGCTGATGCACATAACCAACACATCTATCAGACAGCGGGAGGAAACCCATGTAGGCACAAGGAGAATATGCAGACTTGGCTTTGACCGTGACCCAAGCCGAGAATCGAACCCAGATCTCTGGAGCTGTGAGACAGCTGTGCTAACCACTGTGCCACCGTGCCCGTCTCATAATCTCATAAACAGACACCTGTCTGAGTTGTGACAGCCCACATTTTATTTTGTGACATCATCTTACAAATAGCTACCAAAGAAAAGAACACTCCACACCTACAAACATCACTCCCTCCACCTCCGACGCTCAGTTGCAGCAGTGTGTACCATCATTTTAGACAGCATCTTCCAAACCACAGCCACTTCGATCTAGAAGACAAGGGCAGCAGATACCGCCACCTGCAAGTTCCACGTGGAACCACTCACCATCATGACATGGAAAGACAACTGCCATTCCTTCACCATCGTTGGGTTAAAACACTGTAATTCCCTCCCTAGAGAAATTGTGGGTCAACCCACAGAACATATGTTGATGACTATCTCAGCTGTTGAATAATTGGAGATATTTCAAATCTACATACTATAATTGGTCACTAACTTCAAATTTAGTATAAGGTACACAATGAAACTAAGCCCAAAAGTTATAAGTCAGACAACAATTTGTGAGGATCATAACATTCCAGTTCTATTGTATAATTATTGTGTTAATACGAATTTTGAACTGTGTGTAATCAATAATGGTCATGCAAATGGCAAAGGTAGTCAAGAAGGCATACGGCATGCTGGCCTTCATCGGCCAGGACACTGAGTTTAAAACGTCATGTTGCAACTTTATAGAACCTTAGATAGGCCATATCTAAAATACAGGGTTCAATTCTGGTTGCGACGCTACAGAAGGATGTGGAGGCTTTGGAGAGGGTACAGAAAAGATTGACCAGGATGTTGCCTGGTATGGAGGCAGTAGCTGTGAGGAGAGGTTGGAGAAACTTTTTTTATTCTCACTAGAACGATGGGGATTGAGGGGAGACCTGATAGAAGTCTCTCTCTGCACCGCCGTGATGCTCTCCCTAACTAACAACGCCACTCCCCCACCTCTTCTGGACCCTCTTCTATCACGCCTGAAATACTTATACCCAAGAATATTCAGCTGCCACTGCTCCCCTTCCTTTAACCACGTCTCCATCACTGCAACCACATCCAAGTTCCTCGCAAACATTAAGGCCCTAAGTTCACCCGTTTTTCACTTTATGCTCCTCGCATTGAAATGGACACACTCCAAACCTCCAAGCCCACTCGGAACCTCCTTCTCCCGAGTGCATCTCTTCTCACCCAAGCTTATTCTATCTCCCATCTCTCTCCCTACAGAGCTATCGGTCTCATCCCCTCCCCCCCACCTCCATATTAGTTTAAATCCTGCTGAAACACTCCAGCTAACCTCCCAGCTAAGATATTCACACCCTTCCCATCTAAATGTTCCCCATCCCTTCTATACAGGTGCCCTTCTTTCACAAAGACTTCCCAGTTATCCACAAATATAAAACCCTCTGCCCTACACCAGTCCTTCAGCCACACATTCAGCTATAGGATCTCATTTCTCCTGGCTCCGCTATTACCTGGCCCTGGTAGAAGCCCTGAGGGCCCTGGAGGCCCTGCTCTTCAGCCTACCCCCCAACTCCCTAAACTGCCTTCGTATATCTCCTTGCTCTTCCTTCCTACATCCTTCTCTCCTACATGAATAATCACATCCACCTGGGTCCCCTCACCCTTCAAAATGCCCTCTACCTGTCAGACACATCTTGCACCCCTGCTCCAGGGAGGCAAACTACCATCCTGGAGTCCCGCCTTTGATCACAGATCAGCTTATCTATTCTTTTAACCCTCCCATTCTCCACCATTATCTCCCTTCTAGCCCCCTTCCTTCACTCTGAGGTGCTCTGGTCCTGCTGCCTTACCTTTTTTACTTCTCCACCCTCGATATTTTGGGAGACTGCCACTGGGGAAGTATTTGAACTGTTGCCTTCTCCTTTTCCTCTTCCTTACAGTAACCCACCTGTAAGGTCAGGTTTCCCCCCCCCACTTAGGTTCTGAGTTCACCTCTTGCTATGCCTCCCTTCCATTATTGCCTCGTTCTCCCTGACAAAAAATACATCTTCCAGTCTCCACTCTAGTTGTTTGACCCAAGCCTTCAGATGCTGCAGCTCCAAACACTTAACGCATATGTGGACTTTCAGGAGATGTCTTGCCTCCAAGAACTTCGACATATGACACCGTACACAGAGGAGGCGTCTTCCCGTAATCCCTGCCATTGTCCTGAACACCTTTGGAGGTGTGAACACAATTGGAAAGCCAGCAGCACCTTATCTAAGCCTGCTCTTGCCTAAGCCCAGCGAGCCAAAGCCCTCAAATCTCATTCTGCTCCCTGCTCGCTCTGCTGCCCGCTGTCTACTGCCGCTTTCTTTTTATACTCCCTGGTTCCCTTCCCAGCTATCCGCACGCCTAACTACGGCAGCAAAAAGCAATCAAAACTAGAGAAAAAAAAGCAAATTGAAAATTTTTCACACTCAGCCACCAGCACTTCGAAACACTCTGTTCCACAGAACAGCTGGAAGCTTCGGGGAAAACCCAAGGGTGCTTGTTGAGGTGTGAGGGGAAGGGGTTAGATTATGTTCCTGGGGGAAAGGTCACATGTTGCATGCCCTTCAAGTGTCTAAGTAGGTTTGAGGTCGGTGCCAAACATGTGTGGGCTTTCAAGTGGGATGCTCATTCACCCTTGCTGCTGGAAGAAGGTGGAACTTTTTTTTTGTGACACTGACAGTCAGAGCACAGCGTCAGGCTCCTGGCATTCACCACTTCTACCACCTCCTCCCACAATGCCATAGCAGATGTACCCCTTGGGCGAGGGCCAGCATAGTACCAGCTGTTCAGCCTTCAATGTTGTGCTGAGCTATGTCCAAACCCAAGATCACGCTATCCCACTCCCTATCATTCTGGAATGCTCCATATGCCTATCCAACAACTGCTTGAATTTTCCTAAAATGTCGGACTCCACTATCACAGCAGGCAGTGCATTCCACACCCCAACCACTCTTTGAGTAAAGAACCTACCTCGGATATGCCTCCTATCTCTACAATCATGAACTTTATACTTATGCTCTCTAATAACAGCTATATCCACCCGAGGGAATACTCTCTGAATGTCCACTCATCTATCCCCTGTCATCATCTTATAGATTTCTATTAAGCCTGCTCTCATTCTACTCCACTCTAAAGAGAAAAGCCCCCAGCTCCCTCAACCTTTCCCCATAAGACATACCCTCCAAACCAGGCAGCATCCTGGTAAATCTCCTCTGCACTCTCTCCAATGCTTCCATATCCTTCTTATAGTGAGGTGAACAGAACTGAACACAATATTCCAAATGTGGTCTCACCAAGGTCTGGTATAGTTGCATTTCAGATCATGTATCTATGAGAGATAGTCATACAGTCATCGAGGTAAACAGGCCCTTCGGCCCAACTTGTCATCCTTTCTTTGAACCACTATGCAAGTCCCAATTGTCGCGTTTAGTCCATATGCCTCCATACCCATCTTATCCATGTAACTGTATAAATGCTCTTTTAAAGACAATATTTTACCCACTTCTACTATTGACCCCAATAGCTCATTCCAGACACTAATCATCTTCTGTGTGAAAAAAGTTGCTCCTCTGAATCCTTTTGTATGTTTGCCCTCTCACCTTAAAGCTATGCCTCGAGTTTTGGCCTCGAGATACTCAAAGATGTTGACTATTGAGCTGATAAAAGATCCAGGGGCGATTCTCTGAACAAAATTCTAAGTGCTGAATTGTCTGGAAAACTGGTGTAAATCACGTTCTTTTTTTCAGTCGGTATTCTGACACGAATCTCTCACAGTCTGTCCAACGCAGGGGCCACAATCATGAATATCATTAAAAGATCGGGGCTCGAGACATTCAGACCCAAATCTGACCGTTTCAGAACTCTGTGCGTGTGCCATGGCCCCGATTTGTCAGCCTGCAGTTGACGGCCAGCTCGATCACTGGCCAGCCCTTTACCAATGAGCCGCATCTGTATTATTCCCCCCACTGGCGATGAGCTCGGTCTGTGTGGTTTCCCCCCTCCCTTCCCAGTGAGCCGGGACTGTGTGATTTTCCCTTCCCTTCCCAATGAACCGGGACTGTGTGATTTTCCTCTCCCTTCCCAGTGAGCCGGGTCTGTGTAATTCCCTCATTAGCGACGAGCTTCGTCTGTGTAATTCTTCCCATTAGTGAAGAGCTGAGTCTGTGTAATTCCGCCGATTCCCAATGAGCAATTTAACAAGGCTATTCCTCCTACACTGCACACTAAAAGGCAATTTAGCATAGGCAATCCACTAACCACTCCATCTTTGGAGTGTGGGAGCAAATCAGAGCATGCGGAGAAAACCCACACAGACGCAGTGAGAACATGCAGACTCCACACAGTTACCCGAGGCTAGAATCGAAACCAGGTCCCTAGAGTTGTAAGGCTGCAGTGCTAACCACTATGTCACTGTACTGCACACTGTATTTGCGACACTAACAAATACATTTTAAACTGATGTGTAATTTCACCTTTCATGGATATTTCTCTAATTTATTCACAAGCAGTGGATCAGGATAGAACATAAGAACCTAAGAAATGGGAGCAGGAGTAGGCCATTTTGGCAGGACCAATGGGATGAAGGAGTATAATATCAAGGATAGGAGCCTTGGCAGTGTTGAGGAGCAGAAGGATCTTGGGGTCCGGGTCCATAGGTCTCTTAAATCTGCCCGCAAGTGGAGGCTGTGGTCAAGAAGGCATATGGTGTACTGGCCTTCATTAACACAGGAATTGAGTTTAGGAGCTGGGAGATAATCCTGCAACTTTATAAGACCCTTGTCAGACACCACTTGGAGGATTGTGTGCAGCTCTGCTCGCCTAACTACAGGAAGGATGTGGCAGCTATTGAGAGGGTGCAGAGGAAATTTACAAGGATGTTGCCTGGATTGGGAGGCAGGCCTTATGAAGATAGTTGAGAGAGCTGGGACTCTTCTTATTGGAGAGACGAAGGTTGAGAGGCAACCTGATAAAGAACAAAGAACAAAGAACAAAGAACAAAACAGCACGGGAAACAGGCCCTTCGGCCCAACGAGCCCGCGCCACCACCCGCGATCCCTGTCCATGTTTATAGATCTATGGATTAAAAACCAAATTTGAGACAATTTAGAGAGAATTTGTTTTGCCAATTAGCCTAAGAGCACATCTTTGGGATGTGGGAGGAAACCGGAGCTCCCGGAGAAAACCCACACAAGCATGGGGAGAATGCGCAAACTCCTACAGACACAGGCCTAAATCCATGCACAGCACAGAGATAGTCACTGAGCTGTCGTGTTGCCCATCAGATGGTCCAGGTCAAGCGTACACTAACAACGTGAAGCAGTAGGATACTCTCGAAAAAGGTCCAAGAGCAGCCCTGTCATGACCCATTGCGTGTGTGCCCCTCGTTAGACAACAAGGTGGACCAAAGCACCTGTAGGATAAAAACAGATACATCAATATCATCATCTATTTACACACTTCTGAGGGACTCCCAAGGCTCATGATCCCTATTTTAAAACAGTTTTCTATACCCCTCCATTCTCATTCTGTTCATGTGCTCATCTGAGTATTTCTTAAATAACTCCAGAGCCTCCATCACTTTACTTAGCAGCGCATTCCATACCCTCACCACCCTCTGTGTGAAAAAACTCCCTCTGGCATCCAAATTATGCCTTACCCCCCTCACCCAAAGCCTGTGACCCCTCGTGCTATTTGAGTCCATCCTAGGAAAAAGCTTAACCCTATTTACTCTATCTGTACCCCTCATAATCTTGTATACCTCTATTAGATCTCCTCTAAGTCTATGTCTGTCGAAGGAAAACAGCCCCAATTTGCCTAACCTTTCCTCGTAACTCAGACCTTCCATACCAGGCAGCATCCTGGTAAACCTCCTCTGCACTCTCTCCAGAGTCTCCACGTCCTTCCGGTAGTAAGGCAACCAGAGCTGGACCAAATAAGGTCTAACCAACATTTTATACAACATTAAAAGCCAGATCTTGCACTCTAAAGGCTAACATACTATGTGTTTTCTTCACAACCTTCTCTACCTGCACTGCCACATTCAGAGACTTGTGCACCTGCACCCCCAGGTCCCTCTGCGTTTCCCTGCTGCCCTCAGAATTATAAATGGTCCTACCTCATCTTAAATTCATTTTTCTCTACACCCTAGCTATGGCTGTAACACTACATTCTGCATCTTTCCTTTCCTTCTCTGTGAACTGGATGCTTTGTCTGTAAAGTGTGCATGAAACAGTATTTTTCACTGTATATTAATATGCGTGACAATAATAAATCATATCATTCCCCTTCATTATTTGACCTCTGAAAAAGTGCCCTCTTGGTGCCGTTCACAAAGAATGGTCTAAAACAGCACAGTACAGTCCCTTTGGACCTCGATGTTGTGCCGAGTCTTGTCCAAACGGTCAAGCTATCCCACTGCATATCATTCTGATGTGCTTCATATGTCTATCCAATAACCACTTGAAAATTCCTAAAGTGTCCGACTCCACTATCACAGCAGGCAGTGCATTCCACACCACACTTTACTCTCTGAATAAAAAATCTACCTCGGACATCTCTCCTATATCTCCCATCATGAATACTTATGCCCCCTACATCCGCTCGAGGAAATGGTCTCTGAATGTCCACTCTATCCCCTCATCATCTTATGAACTTCTATTAAGTCGCCTCTCATCCTCCTCTGCTCTAAAGAGAAAAGCCCCAGCTCCCACAACCTTTCCTCATAAGACCAATCCTCCAAATCAGGCAGCATCCCAGTAAATCTCCTCTGCACTCTCTGCAATTTTCCACATCCTTTTTACAATGAGGTGACCATAATTGCACACAAATTTCCAAATGCAATCTCACCAAGGTCCCATAGAATTGCAGCATAATCCCACGACTCTTAAATTTAAACCCCCTGTTAATAAATGTTAACACACTATAAGCCTTCTTCATGGCTCAATCCACTTGAGTGACAACCTTCAGACATCTGTGGATATGAACTCCAAAATCTCTCTGCTTCTTCTGTTTAAAAATTCTGCTCCTTTGAATTTACGTGATTCAAGATAACAAAATATCGAATTATAAACATTTCTTCTGTGGTAAGGGTCTGGAGTAAGTGCTGTGAAGACATGGAGATAAGTTTAAATGTTCTTTGATAAATTATACATAAATAGCATGATTAATACACAATGGTAGCTGCCTTGCTCAATAATGACACATATGAGATAGAACATAGAACACTACAGCACAAACAGGCCCTTCGACCCACAACTTGTGCCGATCATAACAGTACCTACCAGGCCATAGAACTATCTGTAACTCCCAATCCCTTTAAATCCAATGTACTCATCCAGAAGTCTCTTAAAAAGACCCCAGCGAGTTCACCTCTACCACCATTGATGGCAGCCGATTCCATTCACTCACCACCCTCTGAGTGAAAACCTTACCTCTAACATCTCCTCTGTATTTGCTCCCCAGTACCTTAAACCTGTGTCCTCTCGTAGCGACCATTTCAGCCCTGGAAAATAGCTCCGAGAATCCACTCTATCTATTTCTCTCAACTTCTTATAAACCTCTATCAGGTCGCCTCTCAACCTTCGTCTCTCCAGGGAGAAGAGACCTAGCTCCCTCAACCTCATAATATCATAATACACACACACTGCAGAAGGGACGGTAGTTAGCACTGTTGCCTCACAGGGCCAAGGACCTGGGTTCAATTCTCGGCTTGGGTCACTATCTGTGCAGTGTCTACACATATTCTCCCCCGTGTACGCATAGATTTCATCTGAGTGCTCCAGTTTCCTTCTGAACTCCGAAGATATGTGGGTTAGGTGGATTGACCTAAAAAAATCTCTGTTTAGTGTCAGGGGAATAGCAGGATAAATACATAGAGTTATGGAGTTAGGGTCTGGACATATTATTGCCATTGCAGACTCGATGGCCTGAAGGACCGAATGACCTCCTTCTGCAGTGAAGGGATTCTATAAAATTCTATAAAATATGACAATAAATCAAATCAAATGATTGGATGAGGCTCATCTGGTCCCATGGGTTTGTCAACTTTCAGTCTAGCAAGATGTTTAGATTTTTTTTGTGTATTTCAGTGTTAATGTTGTACTCAGTTGACTAATATACAGACTGTAGTTTGTATACAGACTAATATACAGACTGTAGTTTGTATACAGACTAATATACAGACTGTAGTTTGTATACAAACTAATATACAGACTGTAGTTTGTATACAGACTAATATACAGACTGTAGTTTGTATACAGACTAATATACAAAGAACAAAGAGCAACACAGCATGGGAAACAGGCCCTTTGGCCCAACGAGCCCACACCGCCGTCCTAACGTCTTAATGACATATCCTTGACTTTAGGCTATGCCTATTGTTGAAGATTCCCATATAGGGACCAATATAGGGACAATCACCTGTCTCCGGTGATGAACTCTGGGATGCCGTCAGCCGCCCCAATCAGTCACGATATATTCAGCCAGGCCTTGCAGCAGGCTCTGCAAGCTTCCAACATCTCGGCACTCCAGAATTCCAGCACCTGCCACATTTCCCTTTTGGTGACTACAATGCGCTAAATTTATACACACACTTGAACAGAAGGATTTGTAATGGGAATATGTAAGGAAGGAGAGAATGGTTCCAAGCACGAGAAACTCCAGTGATGAGGACAGATTGGGACTATTCTCCTTGGAGAGGGAGAAGGATGAATGGAGATTTGATGGAGATGTGAGGGAGAGATACCCTCTTTTCACACAGAGGGTGGTGAGTGTCTGGAATGAGCTGTCAGAGGTAGCAGTAGAGGCGGGTACAATTTTGTCTTTTAAAAAGCATTTAGACAACTGAGTTGGTAAGATGGGTATAGAGGGATATGAGCCAATTGGGACTAGCTTAGTGGTTTAAAAAAAAATGGGCGGCATGGACAAGTTGGGCCGAAGGGCCTGTTTCCATGCTATAAACCTCTGTAATTTGTTACCCAATCAGCCTAAGAGCACATTTTTGGGATGTGGGAGGAAACCGGAGCACCCGGAGGAAACCCACGCAACCATGGGGAGAACGCGCAAACTCCCACAGACACAGGCCCAAATCTATGTGTCTGCACAGCAACAGCGATAGTCTCTGAGCTGTCATGTTGCCCATCAGATGGTCCAGTTTAAGCATACACTGACAATGTGAAGCACTAGGCAACTCCTGAAGCAACCTCCAAGAGCAGCTCTCGCACGACATGCCGAATGCATGCCCCTTGTTGGTCAACAAGGTGGACCAAATTGCTTGCGGAAACAAATAAGACTTAATTAAACATGCTAAAAAAACTAAGACATTCCCAAGACAAAACTAAAAGATAGTCTACTACTATTTGGTCCTCCCGATATTCAAACAGTCCTGCTATATCCCTCTATCTGCAGACCACTCATGTGGCTGTCCAAGAGACCCTTAAACAACCCTAGCGTGCCTGCTCCCACCACCTTACTCGGCAGTGCATTCCACACCCCCACTACCCTTTGTGTGAAAAACTGGCCTCGAATATTCGTCTTATACATAGCCCCCCTCACCCTGAGCCCATGACCCCTCGTTCTATCCATTTCTAATGGTGGAAAAAGCTTACCACCATTTACTCTATCTATACCCCTCATAATCTTATATACCTCTAAAAGATCCCCTCTCAGCCGACGTCTTTCAAGGGAAAACAACGCCATTTTTTTAATCTTTCCTTGTAAGACAGCCCTTCCATACCAGGCAGCATCCTGGTAAATTTCCTCTGCACCGTCTCCAGGGCCTCTACATCCTTCCTGTAGTACAGCGACCAGAACTGGACGCAGTACTCCAGATGAGGCCTAACCAACGTTCTATACACCTGCAACATCAGACTCCTACTCTTGAATTCTATACCCCTTCCTATGAAGGCTAACATACTTTTTTTTACCAGATTCTCCACCTGTACTGACACCTTCAGAGACTTGTGAATTTGCACTCCCAGGTCTCTCTGCATCTCTATACTCCGGATAGTTTTACCTTTTATCCTATAACTCCCCTCTACATTATTCTGGCCAAAATGCATCACCTCGCATTTATCCAGATTAAATTCCATTTGCCATCTATCTGCCCAATCTACCAGCCTATTGCCAGGCACTGCTCCTCAGTATCCGCCAATCCAATCATCTTAGTGTCATTAGCAAATTTGCTGATCACACCACCTACCCCTTCTTCCAAGTCATTTATATACACCACAAATAGAAGGGGTCCTAGTACAGAGCCCTGTGGCACACTGCTAGTGACAGACCTCCAGTTGGTAAAAGAGCCTTCCACTACTACCCGCTGTCTCCTCCTCCCAAGCCAGTTCTCAACCCATCTACATACCTGGCCCTGTATCCCATGCGCCTTCACCTTTTCTATCAGCCTACCATGGGGAACCTTGTCAAACACCTTACTGAAATCCAAGTAGACGACATCAACGGCTTGTCCTTCATCAACCGTTTTTGTCACCTCTTCAAAAAAATCCACTAGATTCGTAAGGCACGACCTCCCCTTAACGAGGCCATGCTGCGTATCCCTGATCAGATCGCAGCGCTCCAGATGCTCATACATCCTGTCCCTGAGGATCCTCTCCATTAGCTTACCTATAACTGAAGTCAAGCTTACCGGCCGCTAGTTCCCTGGGTTATCCCTCTGACCCTTTTTAAACAATGGTACTACATTTGTAATCCTCCAGTCCTCTGGGACCTCCCCTGTGTCCAAAGAAGAGACAAAGATTTGCGTCAGAGGCCCAGCAATGTCATCTCTCACCCCCCTTAGCAGCCTGGGATAAATACCATCAGGCCCTGGAGCTTTATAAGTCTTTATGCTACCTAAAAGCCCCAACACTTCGTCCCTTGTAATGATTATTTCCTTTAACGGGTCCTCAAATTCCTCAAAGCCAGCATCAGACATCAGGCCCCTCTCCCGTGTGAATACTGACGCAAAGTACATTCAGGATCTCCCCCATTCCCTCAGGCTCTAAGCATAGTTCCCCTCCTCTGTCCCTGAGAGGTCCAATCTTCCCTCTAACCATCCTTTTTCTCCTTATATAGGAGTAAAATGCCTTAGGATTTTCCTAATCCAACCTGCCAAAGCCATTTCATATACAGACTGTAGTTTGTATACATAGAACATAGAACATAGAACACTACAGCACAAACAGGCCCGTCGGCCCACAAGTTGTGCCGAACACATCAAAACCTACCCAGCCATAGACCTATCTATAACCCCCAATCCCATTGGATCCCAGATACTCATCCAGAAGTCTTTTAAAAGACCCCAGCGAGTTCGCCTCGACCACCACCGACGGCAGCCGATTCCATTCACTCACCACCCTCTGAGTGAAAAACTTTCCCCTAGCATCCCCTCTGTACTTGTTTCCCTGCACCTTAAATCTGCGTCCTCTCGTCGCAATCATTTCAGCCCTGGGAAATTGTCTCTGAGAGTCCACCCTATAGGTCGCCTCTCAACCTTCGTCTCTCCAGGGAGAACAGTCCCAGCTCCCTCAACCTGTCTTCATAAGGCATGCCTCCCAATCCAGGCAACGTCCTTGTAAATCTCCTCTGCACCCTTTCAATAGCTTCCACGTCCTTCCTATAGTGAGGCGACCAGAACTGCGCACAGTACTCCAAGTATACAGACTAATATACAGACTGCAACCACATCAAGTATGTGCTGTCAGACAGTTTCTCAAGAAACGAGTCATGCCTCTTGTTGTGACATCCATTTTTATTGTGCACGTGAAACAGAACCATTGACATAGGAACAAATTGGATGTCAGATCAATCACTTCAACACAAAATCATCAGCATTAAACCCATCTCATTCCTCTAGCTTCCAAGTTAGGGAATCATCCAAAGTAAGAATAATTGAATGAAATATGTATGCAACAAGCAGTCAATAAATAGTAATTGGACTGTTTGGAGTGTAAAGAAATTAAGGATTATCGTGAGCGGACGGGTAAGTGGAGCTGAGTCCACAAAAAGATCAGCCATGATCTTATTGAATGGCAGAGCAGGCTCAAGGGGCCAGATGGCCAACTCCAGCTCCTAGTTCTTATTATGACCTGCCAAAGGTAGCCATGCGTGTGAAGTAATCCTTGCATGATTACAGTCAAGGCTTGCGTTCATTCCATTCTGGCTCAATCTCCAACAAAACAGAAAGGAAGTTTGATGAGGACTTGTCTGTTGAGGTAGTATGGGCTGAGATTAGAAACAGGAGAGGAGAGGTCACCCTGTTGGGAGTCTTTTATAGACCTCCTAAAAGTCCTAGAGAGGTAGAGGAAAGATTGCAAAGTCGATCCTAGACAGGAGTGAAAGTAATAGGGTAATTGTTATGGGGGACTTTAACTTTACTAATATTGATTGGAATAGCTATAGCTCTAGCTCGTTAGAGGGGTCAGTTTTTATGCAAAGTGTGCAGGAAGGTTTTTTGACTCAGTATGTAGATAGGCCAACTAGACGTGAGGCTACATTGGATTTGGTGCTGGGCAATGAGACAGACCAGGTGTTAGACTTGGAAGTTGGTGAACATTTTGGTGATAGTGACCACAATTCAGTTACGTTCACCTTAGTGATGGATAGGGATAGGCATAAAGCTGGGGGCAGTAGTTATAGCTGGGGGAATGGTAATTATGAGGCCATAAGGAGGGAATTAGGGTGCATAGGTTGGACGAGAAAACTACAGGGACTGGGAACATCTGAAATGTGGAGCTTATTCAAGGAGCAGCTACTGCGAATCCTTGATAAGTATGTCCCTGTCAGGCAAGGAGGAAATGGTCAAGTAAGGGAGCCATGATGTACTAAAAAAGTTAATTCGCTGGTTAAAAGGAAAAAGGAGGCTTATGTCAGGATGAGGCTTGAAGCCTCAGTTAGTGCACTGGATAGCTATAGGTTAGTCAGGAGGGAGCTAAAGAGTGATTTGAGGAGAGCTAAAAGGGGACAGGAGAAGACTTTGGCTGATAGGATCAAGGAGAATCCTAAAGCTTTCTTTAGATATGTTAAGAATAGAAGATTGGTTAGGGCAAGATTAGGGCCAGTCAGGTAAGCTGTGCGTGGAGTCTGAAGAGATTGGAGAGGCACTGAACAAATATTTCTCTTCGGTATTCATGCAGGGAGATGTAAATGTAGTTGTGGAGAACACTGAGGTACAGGGTTGCAAACTGGAAAGTATTGAAGTAGATAAGGAGGATATGCTAGATATTCTTGAGGGTTTGAAATTAGATAAGTCCCCTGGGCCAGATGGGATTTACCCTAGGATTCTCTGGGAGGTGAGAGAGGCGATTGCAGAGCCTCTGGCTCTGATCTTCAGGTCGTCGTTAGTTATGGGTATAGTGCCGGAAGACTGGAGGATAGTGAATGTGGTCCCATTGTTCAAGGAGGGGAAGAGAAATTTCCGGGGAATTATAGGCCGGTGAGTCTTACTTCTGTTGTGGGCAAAGTATTGGAAAGAATTATTAGGGATAGGATTTATAGTCATTTAGAGAGAAATGAATTGATTGGGGATAGTCAGCATGGTTTTGTGAAGGGTAGGTCGTGCCTTACTAACCTTATTGAGTTTTTTGAAAAAGTGACCAAAGAGGTGGATGGGGGTAAGGCAGTTGATGTGGTGTATATGGACTTTAGTAAGGCGTTTGATAAGGTTCCCCATGGAAGGCTTCTGCAGAAAATGAAGATGTATGGGACTGAGGGTGATTTAGCTAATTGGATTAGGAATTGGCTAGCTGATAGAAGACATGGAAATTATTCATCGTGGAGTTCAGCTACAAGTGGTGTACCTGTTTTGGGGCCCCTGCTGTTTGTAATTTTTATAAATGATCTGGATGAGGGTATTGAAGGATGGATTAGTAAATTTGCGGATGACACCAAAGTCGGAGGAGTGGTAGATAGTGAAGAGGTGTGTTATAGTTTGCAGAGAGACTTGGACAAGTTGCAGAGCTGGGCCGAGAGGTGGCAAATGGAGTTTAATGTGGAAAAGTGTGAGGTAATTCACTTTGGCAGGAATAACAAATGTGTAGAGTATAGGGCTAATGGTAGGACTCTTAATAGTGTTGATGAACAGAGGGATCTTGGTGTATATATGCATAGATCCCTGAAAGTTGGCAATCAAGTCGATAAGGTTGTTAAGAAGGCATATGGAGTCTTAGCTTTTATTGGTAGGGGGATTGAATTTCAGAGCCGCAACTTCATGTTGCAACTGTACAAAACTCTAGTGCGGCCGCACTTGGAGTATTGTGTACAGTTCTGGTCCCCGCATTATAAGAAAGATGTGGAGGCATTGGAGAGGGTACAGAGGAGGTTTACCAGGATGTTGCCTGGTATGGAAGGCAGGTCTTATGAAGAGAGGCTGAGGGATTTGAGGTTGTTTTCGTTAGAAAGAAGGCGGCTAAGAGGAGATCTTATTGAAACATATAAGATGATTAGAGGTTTAGATAGGGTGGACAGTGATAGCCTTTTTCCTAGGATGGAGAAAGCTAGCACGAGGGGACATAGCTTTAAATTAAGGGGTGGTAGTTATAGGACGGATGTCAGAGGTAGGTTCTTTACCCAGAGGGTGATAAGGGTATGGAATGCCCTGCCTGCTGCAGTTGTAGATGCGCCAAGTTTGGTGGCGTTTAAGAGGTTAGTAGATAAGTTTATGGACGAAAAGGGAATGGTTTAGGTTAGAGGGTCATTGCTTTTTCCTAATTGGTCGGCGCAACATCGAAGGCCGAAGAGCCTGTTCTGCGCTGTAATGTTCTATGTTCTATGTTCTAACAGCGAGTTCCATCTAACCATCTAACTGCTGAAGTCACGGGAGTGATTTGGGGGTAGTTGGTCGTGTTCACAGCACCAAAGATGTTGAGTGAGAAACCTTAACCTAAATCTGGGAGAGACGAGGGAGAATCAGGAGGGAGGGAACGACAAGAGAGCTCGTAAGCATTATGACTCATTGGATGTCGCTGTGAGTGAAGAGTGTCAAGGCTCAGCCTGGAAGGAAAATGATGGAAGCCACGACTTGGGGAGAAGGAGTTGGATATAAGAGAGAGGAGTGGATGTCTTGGACATCGAAGCAGCTGTCTGATAGCCTATGTGCTCAGGAGGGAGGTGCAGTAATTGGAGCAAGATAAACAGAAGCAATGCTGATATGGACAAAATTGAAATTTGGCCAGATTTATTGAACATGTAGTGGTGATTGGAGGAGCTGTCCTGTTGATCAGGCTCAATCAAGATAAATTCTTGGCGGTAGAAGGCTCGTGCAGGCTCCATTCCTACTTTTGAATAGAAGAGGCCAACACTGTTGCAATGAATTTCCTTTATTGAACAACTTAAAGAAAATTAAATCGTTACAAAAGTGGAAATAAAGAGAAACACTGTAGAGAGACTGGCTTCTTCTGCCAGCGCTGTACAGAACTCAGAAACAAAAGCTGAATGACAAACACAGTTCTGAACATACATTCTATGGCATTCACTACCTTTGTTGTTGAAATTGTTTTGCACATGCTGTCTCTGACTCGTGTCCCATGTTCGCACTGACCGCACTGACCTCCTCAGAAGACAAACACAGGACACGATGGACAGAGTCCCCTTTGTTGTCCAGTACTCCCCCGGAGCGGAGAAGTTACGGCATCTTCTCCGGAGTCTTCAACATATCATTGATGAAGATGAACATCTCGCCAGAGCCATCCCCACACCCCCACTTCTTGCCTTCAGACAACCACACAATCTCAAACAGATCATTATTTGCAGCAAACTACCCAACCTTCAGGAGAACAGCAACCACAATACCACACAACCCTACCACAGCAACCTCTGCAAGACATACCAGATCACAGACATGGGTGACATCACCACACGTGAGAATACCATTCACCAGGTACACGGTACATATTCTTGGAACTCGGCCAATGTTGTCTACCTAATACATTGCAAGAAAGGATGTCCCGAAGCATGGTACATTGGGGAGACCATGCAGATACTACGACAGCGGATGAATGAACATCACTCAACAATCATCAGGCAAAACAGTTCCATTCCTGTGGGCAAACACTTCAGTGGTCACAGGCATTCAGCCTCCAACCTTTGGGTAAACGTTCTTCAAGGGGGTCTTCCTGACACACGATAGCGCAGAGTCGCTGAGCAGAGACTGTTAGCCAAGTTGATATATAAGTCGATGATATTGATGTATTTGTTTTTATCCTATAGATATTTTGGTCCGCCTTGTTGTCTAACAAGGGGCATACATGCGATGGGTCGTGAGAGGGCTTCTCTTGGATTTTTTTCGAGAGTATCCTACTGCTTCACGTCATTAGTGTACGCTTGACCTGGACCATTTGATGGGCAACACGACAGCTCAGTGACTATCGCTATGCTGCGCAGATACATGGATTTGGGCCTGTGTCTGTGGGAGTTTGCGCATTCTCCCCGTGCTTGCGTGGGTTTTCTCTGGGTGCTCCGGTTTCCTCCATCATTCCAAAATGTGCTCTTAGACTAATTGGCAAAACAAATTCTCCCTAAATTGTCTCAAATTGGGTTTCAATTCATAGATCTATAAACATAGACAGGGAACACGGGTAGAAGTGGGAACATCGAGGTGGTGGCACGGGCTCGTTGGGCCGAGGGGCCTGTTTCCCATGCTGTTTTGTTATTTGTTTTTTGTTCTAAGTTCCGCACACATGAGGACGGTCTTAGCAGAGATCTTGGGTTCATGTCACACTATCTGTAACCCCCCATGACTTGCCTGGGTTAGCAAAAAACCTCACTTACTGTGCTGTCTGGAGACAATACACATCTCTCTAACCTGTGCTCAGTGTTCCTTCCACTCACATTGTTAGCCACTTTAAGATTTAAAAAGCAGGTTAGGTGTAAAGATTTGCATTCTAATGAGTAATCCGTAAACTGTCTGTGCTGGTATGTGTGCTGTTGGAGACCAGAATACCTCATTCACCTGATGAAGACCAGGATCGACATCTTGTGAGTTTACTATCAAGTAAATCGGTTGGATGTAAATCTGGTGTTGTCAGACTTCTTACTATGTGTGCGTCTGTCAGTGTCTGTGTATGTGTTTTTGTCAGAGTATGTGTGTGTGCGTGTGTGCATGTGTGTGCATGTGTGTGTGTGTGTGTGTATGTGTGTGTTTGTCTGTCTGTCTGTCTGTATGTCTGCCAGTGTCTATGTGTATATTTGTCAGTGTCTTTGTCTGTGTGTGTGTGCATGTGTGTGTCTGTGTCTGGCAGTGTCTGTGTGTTTCTGTCAGAGTCTGTGTGTGTGTGTGTGTGTGTGTGTGTGTGTGTGTGTCTGTCAGTATCTATATGTGTGTCAGTGTGCATCACGTGTGTTTTTGTGTGAGTCAGTGTGTGTACCTGCATTTGTATCAGTTTGTGTCTGGGTGTATCAGTGTATTTGTGTGTGTATATGTGTGCATGTGTGAATGTCAACTTGTGTGCATATCAAAATGTATCTGCATTTGTGCATATCAATTTTTGCGTGTGTGTCAGTGTCTATCAGTGTGTATATCAGTGAGTATTCTTGTGTGTCTGTCAGTGAGTATCAGTGTGAAAATATCAATGTGTACCTATGTGTGTGTGCATCAGTGTGTATCTGCGTACATATCAGTTTACACCTATCTGTGTGTGTACCTTTGTGTATAATGTCTATGTGTGTGTGTGTGTGTGTCTATGTGTGTGTGAGTGTGTGTGTGTCTGTGTGTGTGTGTATGTGTAAGTGTGTGTATGTGTGTGAGTTTGTATATGTGTGTGTGAGTGTGTGTGTGAGTGTGTGTGTGTATGTGAGTGTGTGTGTGTGCGTGTATGCGTGTGTGCGTGTGGTGGAGTGTGTTGTGTGTGTTGTGTGTGTGCGTATGTGTGTGAGTGTGCCTGTGTGTGTGTGTCTGTGTGTGTATGTGTGTGTGTGAGTGTGTGTGTGTATGTGAGTGTGTGTGTGTGCGTGTATGCGTGTGTGCGTGTGTGTATGTGTGTGAGTGTGTGCATGTGCGTTTGTGCGTGTGTGTGGTGTGTGTGAGTGTGCCTGTGTGTGTGTGAGTGTGTCTGTGTGTGTGTGTGTGTGTGTGTCTGTGTCTGTGTGTGTGTTTCTGTGTGTGTGTGTATGTGTGTGCTTGTGTGTGTCTGTGTGTGTGTGAGTGTGAGTGTGTCTGTGTGTGTGTATGTGTGTGTTGTAGTGTGTCTGTGTGTGTGTGCGTGTGTATGTATGTGTGTGAGTGTGTGTGTGTGTGTATGGGTGCGTGTGTGTGTCTGTGTGTGTGTGTGTGCCTATGTGTGTGTGAGTATATGTGTGTGTGTGAGTGTGTCTATGTGTGTGTGTGTGTGTGTGAGTATGTCTATGTGTGTGTGTGTGTGCATGAGTATGTCTATGTGTGTGTGAGTGTGTGTGTGTATGTTGGTGAGTTTTTCTATGTGTGTGAGTTTGTCTATATGTGTGTGTGTGTGTATATGTGTGTGTGTGTGTGCGTGTGTGTATGCCTGTGTGGTGTGTTGTCGCATGTGCGTTGGTGTGGTGTGTGCGTGTGTGTGTTTGAGTGTGTGTGTGTGCATGTGTGTGTGGTGTATGCGCGTGTGTGTGTGTGCGTGTGCATGTGCGTGTGTGCGTGTACGTGTGTGTGTGTATGCGTGTGTGTGTGAGTCTGTGTGTGTGTGTGCGTGTGTGTGTGTGTGTGAGTGTGTGTGTGTGTGTGTGCGCATGTGTGTGTGAGTGTGTGTGAGCGTGGTGTGTTGTGTGTGTGTGTGTGAGTGTGTGTGTGTGCGTGTGTGTGTGAGTGTGTGTGTGCGGTGTGTGTGAGTGGTGTGTGTGCGTGTGTGTGTGTGTGTGTGTGTGCGTGTGTGTGTGAGTGTGTGTGTGTGTGTGTGTGCGCGTGGTGTGTGAGTGTGTGTGTTGTGTGTGTGTGTGTGTGTGATGTGTGTGTGTGTGTGTGTGTGTGTGTGTGTGGTGTGTGTGTGTGTGTGTGTGAGTGTGTGTGTGTGTGTGTGTGTGTGTGTGTGTGTGTGTGTGTGTGTGTGTGTGTGTGTGTGTGTGTGTGTGTGTGTGTGTGTGTGTGTGTGTGTGTGTGTTCAGACCTTTGAATGGAACTATCTTATATTATGTTGATTTTTCTTCCCACCCTATCACTGTAATGTTATATTCTGCACTCTCTCCTTTCCTTCTCTGTGAATGATATGCTTTAGTATATAATATACAAGAAACAATAATTTACACTGTATACTAATACATGTGACAAAAATAAATCAAATCAGAATCCAAAAGATGTGCTGGTTAGATGCTTTGGCCAAGCTAAATTTTCCCTCAGTGTACCCGAACATGTTTTAGAATGTGACAATAAGGGGATTTTCACAGTAATTTCATAGCAGTATTAATGTAAGCCTACCTGTGACACTAATAAATTAATTTTAAACTTTAAATCTGTCCAGGTGGAATTAAATAACATTCATTACATTTTACAGAGCATTTTTCAATTTGTGATCTATAAACTGGCGCAACACATGCAACTCTTCTATTCATAGTTGTTTGATTTCAGATTATTTATCATTTTGCTCTAACACTTGGAAAGAAGGAAATGCCAGGACATGGAAACATGAACTTTTTCATTTACATTGAACTGACATCCTTTGAGTGTGAACAATGGCAGACAATGTGGACCAAATCTATTGATGCTAGTTTTTTTAATAATTATCTCATTAATTTTCTCCCCCTGCTCTTTCGCAGATCCCTGAATATTTTCCCTTTCCGGTATTTCTTCCTCTTAGTTTTCAATACTGACCTTTGATCTGATTTCAGCAACTTCAGCCAAGTCCAGCGCTTCAGTTTCCCCCCAACGATGTGCTAGTTAGGTCCATTGGCCTTGCTAAATTCTCCCTCGTACCCTACCAGGCACTGGAGTGTGGTAACTGGGGGATTTTCATAGTAATTTCACTGTATCGTTAATATCAGCCTCCTTGTTGACACGAATAAATAAACTTGACTTCACTTTAAATATCCTGAATGATTCTTTTCTTGAGTGGTTGGTACATGACCTCAGACTTTTTTATCTTTTTACCGTAAGAAGAAGCTGGAAGAGAGAATATCTGGGGTGTGGGGTCCTGGATTTTGCTGGCTGCTTTGTCAAGGAAGCAGGAAGTTTAGAGAAAATCAATGGATGGAAGGATGGTTTGTGTGATGGATTGGGCTTCATTCACAATTCTTTATAGTTTCTTGTGGTACCTGACAGAGCAGGAACCATACCAAGTACAGGAGTTTTAATTTGAATGCTGAATTAATCAGATAATCATAGAATCACTGCCATGCAGGAGGAGGCCATTCAGCCCATCCAGATTCCATCTCTGAAACCCCTTGTATTTTCCTGCTGGACCCCTGACGCTGACGGTCATTTAGCATGGCCAGTCCTTCGAACCTGCATGTCCCTAGACAATAAGGAGAAACTAAATAGGGCTAATCCTTCTAACCTGCACATCCCAGGACACTAAGGGGCAATTTATCATAGGCAATCACCTAGCCTTTACATATTTGGATACTAAGGGGCAATTTAGCAACCCCACAAACCCGCACATCTTTGGAGTGTGGGAGCAAAATCAGAGCACCCACAGAAAACTCACACAGACACAGTGAGAATGTGCAGAGTCCAAACAGCCACCCGAGGCTGGAATCGAACCTGGGCCCCTGGAGCTGTGAGACAACAGTGCTAACAACTGTGTCACCATGCCGCACACGCCACTTGTGACACTAATAAATAAACTTTAAACTGATATACAATTTCACATTTGCTGGACATTTCTCTGATTTATTCACAAGCACTGGATCGGAGTCAGATTACAAATATTTACAAAGCACTGGATTGGAAGCCTCCAGAAAGAATCCACAACTTGGTCTGCGTCCTTGGATGATTATGACAAAAAAAATTGCCATAATTCAATGGTGATCCTTCTGCTGCGAAAGATACAGACTTGCTTTAATGTTATTTGAAAAAGGATCACTTTGAAACCATCATTTATCTCAATAGTTGATTTGTTCAGAGCACTCACATCATTATTACCATCAATCTCAACATTTCATTCAGCAAGAATGCTTTCATGATTTGTAATTATTACTCAGTGTTGCTCCATTCATTCAAAATCATAACATCATCGACTCAGAGGATCCCTATAATGCAGAAGGAGGCCATTCAGTCCATCGAACCTGTACCAATGGAAACCGCGCCCCCCCCAACCCCCAGGCCCTATTCCTGCAAACCAATATATTTACCTCGCTACTTTCCCTGAATTGTGAACAAAGCACAGTCCATCACACAAACCAGCCTCCCATCCACTGACTGTCTACACATCTTGCTGCCTTGGAAAAGCAACCAGTATAATCAAGGACCCCAACTACCCCGGAGATACTTTCTTCCACCTTGGAAAAAGATACAAAAATCTGAGGACAACACCAACCGACTCAAAAACAGTTTCTTCCCTGCTGCCATCAGACTTTTGAATGGACTTACATCATATTAAATTGATCTTTATCTACACTTAGCTATGACTCTAACATTACGTTCTGCATCCTTTCCTTCTTTATGAATATACTGTTCTTTTCTGTAAAGCGTGCAAGAAACAATACTTTTCACTGTACACTAATACATGTCACAATAATAAATCAAATCAATCCACCTCATTGTCTGACCTGTGAAAAAGTGGCCTCTTGGTGACATTCTTAGAATAGAACATAGAACAATACAACGCAGTACAGCCCCTTCAGACCTGGATGTTGTGCCGAGTTTCCTCCAAAACCAAGATCAAGCTATCCAACTCCCTATCATTCTGATGATGTGCTCCATGTGCCTATGTGCCTTGAAAGTTCCTAAAGTGTCCGACTCCACTACTAAGGCAGGCAGTGCATTCCACACCCGAACCACTCTGTGTGAAGAATCTACCTCAGATATCCCTCCTATATCTCCCACTGTGAACCTTAGAGTAATGTGCTCTCATAACAGCTACATCCATTCACCCAAGGAAATAGTCTCTGAACGAATGCTCTATTTTGCCCCTCATCATTTTGTAAACCTCTATTAAGTTGCCTCTCATCGTCCTCCAGTCAAAAGAGAGAAGCCCCAGCTCTCTCAATCTTTTCTCATAAGACCTACTCTCCAAACCTGACAGCATCCTGGTAAATCTTCTCTGCACTCTCTCCCTAATTCTTCCACATCCTTCTTACAGTGAAGCGGCCAGAACTGAACACAATATTCCAAATGTAGTTTCACCAGGTCTGGTATAGTTGCAGCGGCTCTTAAACTCAACCCCCTGTTAATAAACGCTAACACACTCTAGGCCTTCTTCACAGTTCTATCCACTTGAGTGGCAACCTTCAGAGATCTGTGGATATGAACCCCTTTCTCTGATTCTTCTGTTTAAAAAAATCTGCTCATTTGAATTCACGTGATTCAAGATAAACATTCCCTCTGTGGTAGATGCTGTAAAGATATGAAATTAAGTTTAAATGTTCTTTGCCAAATTACATTTAAATAGCACGATTAGTACACAGTGGCAGCTGCACTGCTTAGTAATGAGACATTTCAGATCGCATATCTATGAAAGTTACTCATAGAGTCATCGAAGTTTGGCAACAGGCCATTGGGCCCAACTTGTCCAAACCACCCTTTTTTTAACCACTAAGCAAGACCCAATTGCCCGCATTTGGCCTCTATACCCATTTTAATCATGTCAGCATGTAACTGACATGTAACTTATGTAAAAAACAAAATTTTACCCGTGTCTATTACTGCCTCTGGCAGCTTATTCCAGACACTCATCATCATATATGTGAAAAATTGCCCCTCTGGATCCATTTGTATCTCTCCCCTCTCACCTTAAACCTATACCTCCAGCTTTAGACTCCTCCACCTTTGTGAAAAGGTGTTGACTATCTAGCTATAAAAGTCTCAGTGGGTGATTCTCCCAACAAAACTTTAAGTGCTGAATTGACTGGAAAACTGATGTAAATCATGCTGCTTTTTTCAGTGGGAGTTCTGACATGAATCTCTTACAGTCTCTGCAATGCAGAGGCCACAATCACAAATGTCTTAAAAAGCTCGGGGCTCAGGCTTATTCAGACCCAAGTCTGACAGTTCCAAAACTCTGCACATCTGTCAGCTTGCAGTTTGCTGGCAGGCTCGATTGCCGATGAGGAGCGTCTGTGTGATTCCCCCACCACCTCACCCTCCTCTCCAATTGGCGATGAGGCAGATCTGTGTGATTTCTGCCCTTGTAGATGAGCTAAATCTGTGTGATACCCCATTGATGATGAGCAGATGTTTAATTTAAATGTTTAATTAATTACTATTTTCTGTTTCTTATCCCAGGAATTTGAACTTTGAAGACTGAAATGTTACTCAGAACCTTGGACCAGAGTTTTCCTGCTGAGGAAGATGATGGACTGAGGCCTGTTCCACAGGCCACACTCACGCATGTTGCTGCCTCTTTATTCCCAGAACAAGGTGAGAGCTGGAGTTTGAAGACCTGTGGTTAAAATAACCAAGCTTTTCAATTCATTTCAAATATGTCAGCCCTTTGGTGGATGACAAAGAGAAAATTAATTCTGTCACATGTAACAGTTTGTTTGTTTGTTTATATCCAAAATAACAGGAGGGTGAGACAGAGCAATGAACCTGTGGATGCTTTTCAATATTTCTGTACTCTCACTCTGTCACTCTCTCACACTCTCTCTTGCTCCCTGCTCTCGCTCGCTCTCATTCCTGCTCTCTCTCTCTCTCTCACTCACTCACGGCCTCTTGCTCTCAGCCACTCTCTCGCAGTCTCCCTCTGCCTCTATCTCTCTGCATCTCATTTTGTGTGTATCAGTGTTTGTGATACCTGCGTATAACTGGATTATGTTCTTAAAAGGATAAAGATATATTCCTGCAGATGCTGCAATCGGAAACCAAAACAGAAAATGATGGAAAATCTCAGCACTTTGGCAGCATCTGTAAGGAGAGAAAAGAGCTGACGTTTCGAGTCCAGATGATTCTTTGTTGAAGCTCAAAGCTCAAAGCTTTGACAAAGGATCATCTGGAATTGAAACCTCAACTCTTTTCTCTCCTGCAGATTTTTAAAAGGCTTCGGCTCAGCTTCAAGAAAGAGTTTAACTCCTCAGAGGACTGGAGGGAAACCTCCAGATATGGGACAATGCACGCATTGTCCCATTGTTATAAGGAATATAAGAGGCTGAGAGCACAGCATTGTGGGGCACCAGTGTTCCGGATAATTGTGGAGGAGGTGTCGTTGCCAATCCTTACTGATTGCGTTCTGTAGGTTAGGAATTCTAGGATCCAGTTGCAGAGGGAGGAGACGAGCCCCGAGTCATGAAGTTTGGAGGTGAAATATTATTAATATACAATACAAATCCCTTTATTCTACCAGATCACCATTCATTGATTTTTACGTGGAAAAATTGCAAGGTGGACAATCAAAGTTGTAGATTAAATTAAATTCTGATTGTTTTGCTATTTTAATCTTCATTTGGGGAGCAAATATTTGAACAGCATTCATAGAATCATCCATTCCACAGTACAAAAGGAGACCATCAAGTCTACACCGACCACAATCCGACCCAGGCCCTATCTTCATAACCCCATTCATTTGCCCGAGCTACACCCTTGACAGTATGGGGAAATTCGGCATGGCCAACCCACCCAACCTGAGCGTCTTTGCAGTGAGAGGAAGCCTGAGCACCCAGAAGAAATCCATGCAGACATGGGGAGAATGTGCAGACTCCACACAGACAGTGACCCGCAAGTGGAATTGAACTGGGATCCCTGACTCTGTGAGGCAGCAGTGCTAACTAGTGTACCACCATGCTGCAGATCAAATATTAAACGATGAAATACAGGTAGAAGTTGTACAGATTTGCAAATCACAGTGCCTCCCCCCCTCCCCCCAACACCCTCCTCACACCACCTCCTCCCTCCCTACGCAGGTCAGTGCTCCAATCCGTTGGTTTCATTGACAGACACAATAATGATGTGAAGTCCGTTTTCCCTAGAGGTCAGTCTGGTGAAGTAAAATTCCTCATGCAGAAAGAAAGAATCACAATGATAAAATCAAACAAATTTCCAGGCCAGGCAACATCTTGGTAAATCTCCTTTTTCTTCATTCTTTCCAGTTCTCTCACATTCCCTCCTACCCCGCACATTTCAGAAGTGCACAATTTTTTGATGAAGGTGGCACAGTGTTGCACTGCTACTTCATAGTGCCAGGGATCCGGGTTCAATTCCCAGCTTGGGTCATTGACTGTGTGGAGTCTGCATGTTCTCCCCATATTTACGTTAGTTTCCTCCTGATGCCCCGGTTTCCTCTCACAGTCTGAAAGACGTGCTGGTTAGGGTGCATTGACCCGAACAGGTGCCAGAATGTGACGACCAGGGGAATTTCACAGTAACTGCATTGCAATGTTAATGTAAGCCTTACTTGTGACTGATAAATAAAGTGACCAGGTGTGTAGATGAGGGCACTGCTTTTAATGCCGTCTTCTTGGACTTCAGCAGGACTTTTGAGAAGGTTCCATGTGGGAGACTGATTGCCAAGGTCAGATCACATGGGATCCAAGGAAATATGTGAAATTGGATCTGGAACTGGCTGAAAAGCAGAAAGCAGAGGCTGAGGGTAGAGGGGTGATGTTCAGGCTGAAAGACTCTGCCCAGTGGAGTGCTACAGGGATCGATGTCGTTTGTGGTTTAGAACGTAGAACATAGAACACTACAGCACAAACAGGCCATTCGGCCCACAAGTTGTGCCGAACACATCAAAACCTACCCAGCCATAGACCTATCTATAACCCCCAATCCCATTGGATCCCATATCCTCATCCAGAAGCCTTTTAAAAGACCCCAGCGAGTTCGCCTCGACCACCACCGACGGCAGCCGATTCCATTCACTCACCACCCTCTGACTGAAAAACTTTCCCCTATTTTTTGTTTAAATAACTTTATTATAAATGCAGAAGGTTCGTCAGTAAGTTCGTCGATCGTAGGAGAATTGTTCGGGTGGTAAATGGAAGGATTGTCTTAAATTACAGAAGGATAGATACGGGCTGATCTGTGGCAAAAGGAATCCAATCGGGATCAGTGTGAGATGATGCAATCAGGCAGGGAGTTCCGAGGATCAGAGGGACATTGGTGTGCTTGAACACCGGTCCCTTAAGGCAGCAGGATCAGTGAATAAAGTATTAAGAGACATGGTACATTTCTTTATTACCCGAGGCATAGTGTTTAAGAGTGGGGAGTTTATGCTGGAATTACAAATGTTTCGCATTTGCGTTTCCTCATCTACTGTCTACAACATGATTTATCAACGGTTTTTCAGTCAGAGGGTGGTGAGTGAATGGAATCGGCTGCCGTCGGTGGTGGTCGAGGCGAACTCGCTGGGGTCTTTTAAAAGACTTCTGGATGAGTATCTGGGATCCAATGGGATTGGGGGTTATAGATAGGTCTATGGCTGGGTAGGTTTTGATGTGTTCGGCACAACTTGTGGGCCGAATGGCCTGTTTGTGCTGTAGTGTTCTATGTTCTACGTTGTATTTATCCCTGAAAGTAGGCAGTCAAGTGGATAAAGTTGTTAAGAAGGCTTATGGAGTCTTAGCTTTTATTGGTAGGGGGATTGAATTTAGGAGCCGCAGCATCATGTTGCAGCTGTACACAACTCTAGTGCGGCCGCACTTGGAGTATTGTGTGCAGTTCTGGTCCCCACATTATAAGAAGGATGTGGAGGCATTGGAGAGGGTACAGAGGAGGTTTACCAGGATGTTGCCTGGTATGGAGGGCAGGTCCTATGAAGAGAGGTTGAAGGATTTGAGTTTGTTTTCGTTAGAAAGGAGGCGGCTAAGAGGGGATCTTATTGAAGCATATAAGATGATTAGAGGTTTTGATAGGGTGGACAGTGATAGCCTTTTTCCTAGGATGGAGAAAGCTAGCACGAGGGGACACAACTTTAAATTAAGGGGTATGCGTTATAGGACGGATATCAGAGGTAGGTTCTTTACTCAAAGAGTGATTAGGGAGTGGAATGCCCTGCCTGCAGCTGTTGTAGATGCGCCAAGTTTGGTGGCGTTTAAGAGGTTAGTTGATAAGTATATGGATGAGAAGGGAATGGTTTAGTTAGGAGGGGCATTGCTTTTTATTTTGGTCGGCACAACATCGAAGGCCGAAGGGCCTGTTCTGTGCTGTATTGTTCTATGTTCTATGTACACCGTTTTCAGGCAGAGAAATGACAATTCCAATGTCATCCTGTACACCTATCCAATTATAATGTCTCTGAGAACACACTGATATATGCTGATACATGCTACATATGATACATGTACACTGACATATGCTACATGTTTGCTACATCACAACGTCCCATGATAATCCGTCTGCTCAAACGTCAACGTTGGTTCCCAGTCTCACCACACATCAAGTTCAATATTATCATTCTTTCATTTTAAACTCGCAAAGGTTTTATCCTCCGATTAATCGTATTTCCAGTTACCTTTCACATTTGGTTGCAGTTATTTTTACAGTTATATAAGTGTATGTGGATATCTGTTGATTTGGAACAGTACGTTCAGCAGGATTGTTCCAAGATACCTGTGTCTAAGACAAGCAGGCTTCACTTTGCCACATATTATTTTTGAGATTGCAACGTTTCAGCTTCATGGCACTGCCAGCAGAACGAAATACCTTCAGTCTAATGGGCAGCACATGATCAGCACTGCTACCTCACAGCAGCACCAAGAGCCGGGTTTGACTCCCAGTTTGGAGTCACTGCCTGTGTGGAGCTTACACGTTCTCTCCAGATCTGCATGGGTTTTCTCCTGGTGCTCCAGTTTCTTCCACATTCCAGGGATGTGCGCTTTAGATCAATCGGTCATGATAAATAACCCCTGTGTGTCAGAGGGCCTGACAACACCAGTTTTAAATCCAGCCGATTTATTTGACAGTAAACTCGCAAGCTTTTGGCTTTTATAGCCTTTGATTCGCCTGACAAAGGCTATAAAGCTGAAAACTTGCGAGTTTACTATCAAATAAATCGGTTGGATTTAAAATTGATGTTGCAGACTTCTAACTGTGTTTACCCCAGTCCAACGCCGGCATCTCTACATCATGTCAGAGGGCCGAGCCAGTGTAAATACATGGTATTATAGAGATAGGGTCTGGGTGAGTTTGTGGTCAGTGCATTCTTGACGGACTGAATAGCCTCCTTTTGACTGCTGAATTCTCGGGCTCTAAGCTTCCACTGCCGCCGTGAGGCGCTGGATGGCAAATACTTCTGCAGCAGAATATTTAGAGAATAAGTTTGCTAGTTGTGGCACTGTTTGTTAACATCACAATTTGAGATATTACCATGTGCTCAATGTCCTGTGTAACATTGCAGTCTGAATTTCATGATCTCTCTCTATCTGTCTATGTCCCACAACCTCTCTTTAGCATTTGAAAGCCCACGAATGTCTAGTGGTCAAAATATCTGACAAACATGTCCTGCTTAGTTGATAAGTATATGGAAGAGAAGGGAATGGTTTAGTTTGGAGGGGCATTGCTTTTTATATTGGTCGGCGCAACATCGAAGGCCGAAGGGCCTGTTCTGTGCTGTAATGTTCTATGTTCTATGTTCTATGTACACCGCATGGGAATTGGAGCGGATGGGCACTGACCATATAAAAATCCGACTTCCTCTGGCGGGATTATCTGATTTAGGGGTGAGTGTGGCTGTGAGTGTGATTTTGTGCCTTTTTTTCTGTGGCTATCAGAATTCAGGATTTAAAAGAAGGTTCCCTTCCTTGGCTTCTCCTTGACATCCAAAGCGCACCTCATTTTAAAAGCTGTAATTTATACAGACTGTATTCGTGTTTTCGTCAGTAAGGAAATTGCAAAACCACAGACTAAAAGCAGGTGTATCAGACAGTACAAAGCCCAATGTATTTTATTTTGTAATGCTACAATATTATTTCATTGAGTATGCAGTGTGCCTTAATGCTGCAGAAAGATTTTTACCATATCTGATCTGATCAGATTGACAACATTTTGCTGGCACAATGAATGCAATAATTTCTAAAGCACTGACAGACACACATAGACACTGAAGACACACATAGAACATAGACATAGAACATAGAACATTACAGCACAGAACAGGCCCTTCGGCCTTCGATGTTGCGCCGACCAATATAAAAAGCAATGCCCCTCCAAACTAACCATTCCCTTCTCTTCCATATACTTATCAACTAACCTCTTAAACGCCACCACACTTGGCGCATCTACAACAGCTGCAGGCAGGGCATTCCACTCCCTAATCACTCTTTGAGTAAAGAACCTACCTCTGATATCCGTCCTATAACTCATACCCCTTAATTTAAAGCTGTGTCCCCTCGTGCTAGCTTTCTCCATCCTAGGAAAAAGGCTATCACTTCCCACCCTATCTAAACCTCTAATCATCTTATATGCTTCAATAAGATCCCCTCTTAGCTGCCTCCTTTCTAACGAAAACAACCTCAAATCCTTCAACCTCTCTTCATAGGACCTGCCCTCCATACCATGCAACATCCTGGTAAACCTCCTCTGTACCCTCTCCAATGCCTCCACATCTTTCTTATAATGTTGGGACCAGAACTGCACACAATCCTCCAAGTGCGGCCGCACTAGAGTTTTGTACAGTTGCAACATGACGTTGCGGCTCCGAAATTCAATCCCTCTACCAATAAAAGCCGACTCCATATGCCTTCCTAACAACCTTCTCGACCTGACTGCCTACTTTCAGGGATCTATGCACATACACACCAATATCCCTCTGTTCATCTAGACTACTAAGAATCCTACCATTTGCCCTATACTCTACACATTTATTATTTCTGCCATAGTGCATTACCTCACACTTTTCCACATTAAACTCTATTTGCCACCTCTCGGCCCAGCTCTGCAACTTGTCCAAGTCCCTCTGCAAACTATAACACTCCTCTTCACTATCTACCACTCCACCGACTTTAGTGTCATCTGCAAATTTACTAATCCATCCTTCAATACCCTCATCAAGATCATTTATAAAAATTACAAACAGCAGGGGCCCCAAAACAGACCCCTGAGGTACACCACTAGTCACCGAACTCCAAGATGAATATCTCCCATCAACCACCACCCTCTGTCTTCTATCTGCTAGCCAATTCCTAACCAAATTAGCTAAATCACCCTCTATCCCATACATCTGCATTTTCTGCAGAAGTCTTCCATGGGCCACCTTATCAAACGCCTTACTAAAGTCCTTACTAAAGAGGGGCATTGCTTTTTATTTTGGTCGGCACAACATCGAAGGCCGAAGGGCCTGTTCTGTGCTGTATTGTTCTATGTTCTATGTTCTATGTTCTATATATACCACATCAACCGCCTTACCCCCATCCACCTCCTTAGTCACTTTTTCAAAAAACTCAATGAGGTTAGTAAGGCACGACCTACCCTTCACAAAACCATGCTGACTATTTCCAATCAATTCATTACTCTCTAAATAAGTATAAATCCTATCCCTAATTATTCTCTCCAATACTTTGCCCACAACAGAAGTAAGACTCACTGGCCTATAAGTCCCTGGAAGGTCTCTCTTCCCCTTCTTGAACAATGGGACCACATTCGCTATCCTCCAGTCCTCCGGAACCACACCCGTAACCAACGAGGACCTGAAGATCAGAGCCAGAGGCTCTGCAATCTCCTCTCTTGCCTCCCAGAGAATCCTAGGGTACATCCCGTCCGGCCCAGGGGACTTATCCAACTTCAAACCCTCGAGAATATCTAGCACATCCTCCCTATCTACTTCAATACTTTCCAGTTTGCTACCCTGTACCTCAGTGTTCTCCATACCTACATTTACATCACCCTGCGTGAATACCGAAGAGAAATATTTATTCAGTACCTCTCCAATCTCCTCAGGCTCCACGCACAACTTCCCCCTGCTGTCTATGACTGGCCCTAATCTTGCCCTAACCAATCTTCTATTCTTAACATATCTAAAGAAAGCTTTAGGATTCTCCCTAATCCTATCAGCCAAAGTCTTCTCATGTCCTCTCTTTGCTCTCCTCAATTCCCCGTTTAGCTCCCTCCTGGCTAATCTATAGCTATCCATTGCATTAACCAAGCCTTCAATCCTCATCCTGACATAAGCCTCCTTTTTCCTTTTAACCAGCATTCCTTTTAACATAGACACTGACAGACACACACACACACACACACACACATAGAGACTCTGACAGACAGACAGACACACACACACACACACAGACTCTGACAGGCACACACACACACTGACACTGATACATACACACACATACAGACACTGACAGATGCACACACAAACTGGCAGACACACACAACATAGACATTGACATACGCACACACAGGCTCTGACAGGCGTGCGCATGCACGCACACACACAGACACTAACAGGCACATATATAGACTCTGGCAGACACACACACATACACAGTAATAGGCAACACACAGAGACTCTGACAGACGCAAACACAGGCTCTGACAAGCACACCCACCCACCCATACACAAACACACACACATATGCACACACAGATACTGACAGACACACATACATTGTTCATCCATCATCATCGAGTCATTTTGAGGTTGGTTGTGATGTGTCCGAAAATTAGTGAGCAGGTCAATTCGGCACAGAATGTCCTGGCACATATTGGGCAGACTGTATAGGCATTGTAGTTGTTGCGCTGCTGTTTCTGGACTTGTGCAGCTCACGATTAAGTTGTGTTTCAACAATACATCTTGCTTCGTAAGCTTTATAAGCACTTATGAATGAGGCAGCACCAGGTAAAGCAGTCTTGTGCCAGCAAGCCAGCCGTACCTATGTCAAGTGACTTCAGGAAGACATTGAGTGTGTTTTTGAAACATTTCTTTTGCCCTCCATGTGATCGTCTTCCAGCAAAGAGCTCCCCCCCAAAAAAGCTGCTTGCGTATTTGCTCGTGTGACATTGGATGACATGGCCTGCCCACCGGGTCTGCACATCAGCAGCGTGTGGACTAATGGTAGGCTTGTTCTAGAGAAAAATTCAGTGCCTGGTACTTTGTCTTAATATTTGATGCTTAATATTCTGCAAAGTCTAGTCATGCAGAAATAATTGAGCTGTCCTGCCTGCATTTGATACACAGTCTATGCTTCATAGACATAGAGGGTAGTGAGTACCACGGCGCTGTCGACCTTCAGTTTTATTGCTGGGCTGATTCCCCGACATTCCCAAAAAAACTGGAACAACTGGAACTTGCCTTTGCTACTCTGCAGTTAACTTCTGCATCAATTTGTCTCTGCTTGGGAGGGGGTGCTGCCAAAATAAGTGAACTGATCCACTGCCTGTAGTTTCTGTCCTTTGATTGTGATTATGAGTTCTGCGTAAGGTGCATGAGGAGCAGGCTGGTGCATGACTTTGGTCTTTTTTAATGTTGATGGTGAGTCCAAAGTTGTCACAAGCCGTGGAAAATTTGTCCATACTGACTTGCATCTTTGGCTTTGAGCCACTATACAGGGCATAGTCATCGGTGAAGAGGAAATCTCTCAGATCAGTCTCCTTCACTTTGGTAATAGCTTGAAGTCTCCTTAGGTTGAAAAACCTCCCATCACTCTGTACTTGAGGCTAATTCCAGCAACACTCTCCTGCAAGACATCATTCAGCATGACAGTAAACACCACGCTGAACAGTGTGCGTGTGAGCACACAATGCTGTTTGACGCCATTAGTGACTAGGAATGTCTCAGAGGATTCTCCGCCATCCAGTACTCTGGCCATCATGCCATCATGGAACTGGCGTACCATCTGAATGAATTTGGGAGGGCAGCCGAACTTTGATATGATCATCCACAGGCCTTGTTGACTATTAATGTTCAAGGTTGCGAGGTCAACAAAGGTTGTGTAGAGCTCGTGATTCTGCTCCTGACACTTCTCCTGAAGTTGGTGCGCAGCAAAAATCATGTCAAGAGTCCCACGACCTCTGCAGAAGCCACACTGTGACTCTGGAAGCAGGCCCAGCTCCAGATGAGAGACCAGACGATTTAACAGGACTATTGTGAGGGTTTTTTTTCCTGTGATGGGGCGCAGCAAGATTTTTCGGTGGTTATCACATACTTGCCGATTGCTCTTCCTGTTGTAGAGGTGTACGATGGAAGCATCTTTAAGTTCTTGAAGAAGGGACCCTTGTTTCCAAAAGAACTGGAACAACTCGGTGAGCTTCTCAATAAGTACAGAACCAGCAGCTTTATAGATCTCTGTAGGTACGGCATCTGCCTCTGGGGCTTTGCCACTAGATAGCTGGATGACAGGTTTCCTGACTTCAACTATTACCGGTAGTTATCCATGGCACTGTTGATTTCAACCTGGGGAATCCTGTGTATTTCTTCATCGTTAATAGATGACAATCGATTGAGGACAGCTTCAACGAGCTCAGCCCATCTCTGAAGGATCTGAGTTTTCTCTGTAATGAGAGTTGTACCATCTGCACTCAGGAATGGGGAGCTCCCGAGAGATTGAGGTCCGTAGAAAGTATTAAGGACTTCATGGAACCATTTCAAGTCGTTTCTGTAAGTGTATCCCTGTATTTTATCTGTCTTGGTGCTCATCTGGACTCCCCTTCGAGCACTGGTAAAAGCATTTTTTTAGCAACTGATGATGGGTCATTCTGAAAGACCCGATGAAGATGGTGCTTTTCAACAAGTATAGCATGTAACTCCTCATCATTCTCATCAAATCAATCAGAGGGCCTGAGCATCTTCAGTGCAGATGTATGGACAACATCCCTGAACAGTCACCCTCAGTGCTGCTTGTGAGGTGTAGATCAGCAAGTTGGATTTCTAAGTCTTCAGCCAGTGCCGAGGCTGTGCTGGGGTTCCCTACTTGGCCGCATTAATTTTTTCATAGCCTTGCTCCCTTGTGGTCGCCTCTTGGTTCTGATGCAGAGCCTCATTTTGGAGACAATGAGCCTGTGATCGTTTCAGCAGTCAGCACCACACCTTGTTTAGAACATAGAACATTACAGCGCAGAACAGGCCCTTCGGCCTTCGATGTTGCGCCGACCAATTAAGAAAAAACAATGATCCTCTAACCTAAACTATTCCCTTTGTCAGTTTACTCTGATATCCTGTCTGTCTTTTCTTCTGACAATGACATAACCAAGAAAATGCCAATGCTTAGAGTGGGCGTGCATCCAGGAGGTCTTGTTACAGGTAGGCAGACGGAAGGTTGTGTTGGTGATGAGGAGGTCATGTGCTGCACAGGTCTTCATTAAGAGTAGACCATTACTGTTACACTTGCCCACTCCATGCCTGCCAATGACTCCCTGCAAGATTGCAGAGTCACACACTTGCTTTGAAATTGCCAAGCAAGATCAGCTTGTCGGTACTGCTCAGTGCTGACAGTAGGGCATCTAGTTCTTTGTAGAACTTGTATTTCATCTCGTGGCTTGACTTCTGTTCTATAGCAGAAGCTATAATGTCATAAGCTGGTCCTCCACACCCTTGTGTAGCCTATGAAGTTTCCGAATAAGGTGATTTTGGGTGCACAGTAGCAGTGGTTACCACTGCTGCTTCACAGCTCCAGGGACCTGGGTTTCATTCCCGCCACGGGTCACTGTCCGTGTGGAGTTTGCACATTCTCCTCATGCCTGCATGAGTTTCCTCTGGAAGCTCCTGTTTCCTCCCACAGTCCAAAGATGTGTGGGTTAGGTTGGTTGGCCATGCAAAATTGCCACTTAGTGTTGTAAGATGCTTAGGTTAGAGGGATTAGCGGGTTAAATATGGAGGGATATGGTAGTAGAGCTTGGGTGGGATTGTGATCAATGAGACTCGATGGGCCGAAGGCCTCTTTATGAACTGTAGGATTCTATGATTCTATAACTCCTGGTCCAACTCCAAAATCACGGCACTCATCCCCGCTACAACTGGAAACACCGTATCCACTTCCAGTTTCGGTCAATTGACCTACGTTGACAAGACGAGTTTTGCTCAGGGCTGCAATGTCACTGTTGTATCTTGCAAGCTCTCTGGCAACTAAGGCTGTTCTTGTCTCGGGTCTGTCTGCTGTAGGGTTGTCCAAAAGCGTGCGCACGTTCCAAGTGCGAATGGTGAGCGCTGTCACCTGTGTTTTATTTTGTTTGTTTGACCGCAAGATGGGATCCCCGCCAGCCGCGGTAAACTGGCCAGGGTGTAGTGAAGCAGGCAATGTTTAGGGCAGCTTTTCTAGCCCCTTCCTCATTATACTGAGGTACATTACTGAAGAGGACTGCTCAGTTGCTCAGGGAGATGCTGAGTTCCACTGCTACTTCGGTCAGTGGAAAATGACCATTAGACCTGAGTCACCTGCGTGCAGGTCCATGACTACAGCTCCCAGTGCATCCGCACCTACTGCTTCATTGCTTGCCCATCACCACAGGACTTCAACTGTTGAACAGGACACTGATGATGATGCTGGTGTCGAAATTAGCACCTCATTTGGATTAAAGTGAGAGAGAATTGCGCAGCATCAGCCTCAATCTCTCATCCCAATCCCCATCTGGATCCGGTGGCAAGACAAGAGTTAAGACGGCTGGAGATGGGACTAGGTGCAGTGGATGACAAGGACGTCTTCTGTGTTTTGTCCTGCTCTTTGCATTCTATGATGCTTGCAGAGACTGACTTCTTGACCGTTGGACTTTCCATTGGTCTCGTCCGCTCTTTTCTTCACTTGCTGGGATATGCATCTCCCTATCTCACCAAGGGGTGAGACCCGTCGGCTTCCCTCACCTAGTTTAGCCGGCTCGTTGAGGCCATTGCCCAGGGTGTGGCCGCTGTTGCATGCAAACAGCTGCGGGGAGACACAGGTAGAGCTGAGTGCCAGCTCACAAAGGATGGACAAATCGCCCTGATAAGATGCAACATGTTCCCCCACCAGGGAGACATCCCATACATGCCTGACACACACACACACACACACACACACACACACACACAAAAACACACACACACAACATAACACACACACACACACACCACACACACACACACACACACTGACAGACAAATACAGAGACTCTGACACGCATGCACACAGACACAGACTTTGACAGACAGACAGACAGACAGACACACACACACACACACACACACACACACACAGGTACTTACAGATACACACATGCAGACTCTGCCAGAGACACAGACAGACACTGACAGACACACGTACACTGACAGACACACGTATACAGACACTGACAAACACAGCCACACAGAATCTAACAGACACACACAGTCATTGACAGTCACACACACAGTCATTGACAGACACACATATAGATTCTGACAGACAGACACATAGACACTGACAGGCATACAAGCCCACAGGTTCTGACGGACATACACACTCACACAGACATTGAGAGAGACACCCATTGACACTGACAGACGCACACACATTGACAGACACACACAAAAAACTCTGCCAGAGACATATACAATGACAGCCACACAGGCACAGACTCTGACAGACAAAAACACACAGACACTGACACACACACACACACACACACACACACACACACAGACTCTGACAGGTTAGAGGGATTAGTGGGTATAGGATATGGGGATAGGGCCTCAGTGGGACTGTGGTCAGTGCAGTCTCGATGGGCAGAAGGGCCTCTTCCTGCACTATGAACAATGGACTCTGACAGACACACACACATACACACTGACAAGTAGACTCAAAGACACTGATAGACACACACAGAATCACACACAAATATAGACACTCACAGACAGACACAGACTCTGACAGGCTATACACATAAAACAGACTCTGACAGACACACGCACACAGGAGTGTGACAGGCACACACAGACACACAGGTCCTAATACACACACACACACACACACACATACACTCAGACACAAACACACACTAACTTCCTGATTGGTTGAAGCGTCTGTAGCACAGAGAATGGAGCTTCGGGATTTGTTCTGGAGGTGGGGAGGAGCAGATGGATAGCTGCCAGTGTTCTGATTGGCCGACAGAACTCCCAGCCTCTGATTGGCTCATTTGCTGTCACAGTGCAAAGACCAGTTATTGGTGGCCGTGGCTGTCAGAAGTGAGCAGAACTCGGATTGGCTGATTCAGGCTTCTGAGCTGGTTAGTTAGCAATCCAGTCTCTGATTGGCTGAGATGGTCAGTTAGCAATCTAGTCTCTGATTGGCTGAAGTGGTCAGTTTACAGTCCAGTCTCTGACTGGCTGAAGTGATCATTGGCAGTCCAGTCTCTGATTGGCTGAGGCTGTCAGTTAGCAATCCAGTCTCTGATTAGCTGAGGTGATCAGTTAGCAATTACATCTCTGATTGGCTGAGGTGGTCACTATGCAACCCAGCTTCTGATTGGCTGAGAGTGAGTTAGTTCGCAATCTAGTCCCTGATTGGATGAGGAGGGTATTAGTTAGCAATCCAGTCTCTAATTGGCTGAGATGGCCAGTTAGCATGCCAGTCTCTGAATGGCTGAGGCAGTCAGTTAGCAATCCAGTCTCTGATTGACTGAGGTGATGATTTATTGATTCCGCTCTGTGATTGGCTATCATTCAGTTTTTTTTCATTGATTGAATGAGCGATGTAACCATGATTCTGATCTGCTCCCTGAATTTGGATTGAGTCACCACGTAAATAAATGTGTTTGTGCAGCAATTTATATCCCGCAACATCAAACCAACATTTTGAAATGTATATCCAGGAAGGGTGACAAAAATAAATCCTTTCGCTTTCGAATAAATAAAATATATAACATTTACTGCCCAGAGGAGAATGAAAGCTCCGGATATGCTGAAGAGTAAAATCATTGACTTCCTTCTGCTCTCCATCTCGGGGTCTCTGTGATTCTCTCCCTGTCTCTGAGCCTTCAGTCCCTTCCGGACTCGACTGGTCACTAAAATGTGACTGACTGTCAGAGCGTTAATAAATAAGACTAAACCAAAGGGGAGCAATGGGGTTAAAACCTGATCAAACCAGGTAAATCCAATCCAGCCAGGGTCAGTGAAAACACTTGTCTTTGTCCAACAGAACCACTGGACATTGTCGATTATCCACTGAGGTTCCTTTGTAAAGTACAGGGGGATGTTTTTCGCACCGAGCAGGATGCCAGTTGTTGCCAGAACCACAGCCGCAGTTTTCCCGGTGCAATATTTAGTTTTCAGTTCCTGGCAGCGAATGGCCACAAATCGATCAAAGGAGAAAGTGACGGTGAACCAGACAGAACAGTCTCTGGCAGCAGCCAGCAGGACATTGTGAACACTACACACAGAGGTGAGGCGCAGGAAATTCACAGGGAAATAATAAGCATTTATGTAGCTGAGAATGGGATTAAGGATGATGAATAGTAGATCGGCCATGGCCATGGCCACCAGGTAACTCGTGGTGCAGGTGGAGAGGCCACACTTTCCTCGACACAGGATCACAATTCCCAGTAAATTAACTGCCAAAGAAAAAAAGGATAAGAGCCAGGAAATTATTGAGTAAGCATTCTCTATGTGTGAGCTGACAGTAAGCAGAGGATTTTAGCGTTAATCCAATGGATAGGAGTTCCTGGGGTAGCAGTGTTGATGGAGGAGTTGTGTTCGAGATTAACATTGCTGATTTGAAAGTAGCCAACATAACAGCAATGGTTAAGTAGGGACTGGGGGACAGGAAGCTGTGAATTACACATCTGTCACTTTGATGGAGCAAATCTGCAAATTCTGATCATTCAGATATTTCAGAGAGATTGGATTTCTCATTTGATCTGTTTTACAGGATTAATTCAGACTGGAGGGATTTCCCAATTAGACCCAAAGTGGATAGAGAAAAATCTGCAATCCTTTCCTGCACCTAATTATCAGAGCCCAACTCGGATTGAACATTTCCCTGGACTGTACAACTGATGGAGTTAGATATCAATTCACAGTTTTTCTTTTTATCTTCCTCTCTCCATATTTCCTCCTCTATTTTTATGCTCCCCTGCAGTAGAATTACTGCTTCTAATTTGCAGATTATTTCCTCTGTCTGTCTCTTTTTGTTTTCCTCTCTCTGCTCTTTCTTTCTATGCCTTCTCCTTTGCTTCCCTATCTCTTCCTAGAGTCTTCTTCTCTCTGACCAGTTTTGTGTTCCTCAATCTGGAATTTTCTCTTATCCAGTGCATTTCCATTCTTCGTTCACATCATTGATTTACCACCTATCTCCTTATCATTCTCTAATTGTTCTCTCTCCACTAAGTTTCTGTCTATATTGTTCTTTGTTCTTCTTTGTTCTTTATATCTATCTCACCGCAGTATCGTCTTCTCCCCATTTCTGTTCACCTCCCTCTAGAATCTCTCCGTCTCCATTTCCAGCTTTCTTTGTGGTGTTTTTAAGCACAGCATGATCCAATGGGCAGCAATGTGACTATATCCAGAGAGGACAAAGTCAGGGGGAGACATTTCATTTCCAACCTCGTGCTTGGTGTAAACCTCTACCAGTGCCATGTGAATTCTGAGATTTGATATGTATTCTCTCAGTGACAAAAGAGATAAACTCCCCTCTTTAAATTGGGAACAAGCAGGTGTCCCATATGCCATTTTCACTCCCTACTAACATGCACTTCTGCTTTCAAGGGCCTGTGATCAAATATGACAAGGCCAGATTCTACGATAGATCTTCCTGGAATTCTAACATGCATGGAGTACTTCCTTGTCAAAGAACGCCGTCCAAAGTGTATCAGCTCACAGTTTTCAGTGTTACATTCCATCAAACAGTTTAAAAGGCACTTCACATTGCTGACTGCACCTTCTGCAATGTTGCTGCAGATCTTGTTTTAACAGGTTGCCTCAGTGTTAAGAGAGAGTTCCATTTTTCCAGGGATGTGAAGGGAATTCTCCAGGCTTAGGACAATGAACACACACACAGTGGTTGGTGTGTGGTCATTTCATTGGGGGCAGTGGTGAGAGGTGATCCCAGCAGGTGAGAGGATGGCGGAAGGGGAAGATCTCTGTCTCATTTGATCAGTTTAACAGTGCTGTGGGATTGTGCTGTGCACACACTGTCCTGGTCCCTTTGCCTGCCTTGAAACAATGGTCAATCTCTTCGAAAAATAGCTCAAAGAATGTTCCCAGGACTTGAATATTTAAAAAAAAGCTTAAAACTTGAAAAAAATGAGAGTGAGGGAGTTCATGAACACTTTCTGCAGAGGACTGAGGGGATATTCAGCCAATATCACATTGCTCTCTGTGGGATCTTACTTGTGACCAATATTCCAGTCTCAGTTTGTACATTTAAAGAAGAAGCACACACACAGAAAACAATTATCTCAAACTCTGAACTGATTTTTGAAGCTGCCTCTGAGCTTTGGATCTTCGTGCACAAGTTCCATCAGAAATCTCCAAATTAGCAGCAATGAGGTCAGATTAAAATTAATCTCATCACTGTAAATAATTCTTGATGGCCTGCAATGAAAGATATTTAACTTGAGGCGGGTATAATTGTAGAATAAAGGATGTGGCTGAGGCAGAGAGATAAATGTGAGGGTGAAATGAACGGCACAGGGTTCCAGCTGAATACAGTTTAGTATGATGATGATTGTTGGGACTCTCACTCTGTCTGGTTTGTGAAGCTGAGTTTGTGAAGTGTGATCCCTTTAAAAGCTGGTTTTGTGTGCCTTTAAAGCTGGACTTGTGTCAATGCTTGGAGGCAGGTACAGACAGAGTACACAGATTGCAATGTTTGTAGCAAAGGCCAAGCATCAAGGTTGCCTTAGTAACAGGCTTTGCAATCTTTTGAATTTTAAGTTCAGCCTATCAGTTCAAAGGAGGCACTCAGTTATCAGGGAATTATCAAATGTTAATTTATTGCTGTGGACAAGATCAGATCAATCTTGGTGCAGGAGAATTCATAGGTCAACACAGTTATAAAAACAGGAGATCCACTGCCTGCCTGCAATTCAAATGAAGAGCTGCCATCTTGTAAAGTCAACAAAAGGAAAGCAGCTCTCTCCAGCTTTGAATATCACTTAATAGACCTCACCATTTATCTATCTAAATCAGAAATAACTTGCAGGCAGTGGAATTGAAAGATGAACTTCAAAAGTTTTCCAAAGCCACAAAACCTGGCTGTATACATTTTTGCAAGTGATGAAATTGTGTTTTTTTTCCTTATTAATGAGTGGTCCTTGTATTTATTTGAGCAGCATTCCAGGAGAGTGTTACTTTAATCACAATGTTACTTCTGTAACTAAAGTTCCCTGTTGGTTAAATAAATAAATTGTTAATTGCTCACTTAAAGTGAGTGTCAGATGTTTCTGTTAATTAACTGCTAAGTTGTAATGAAGAACAGTTCACACCTTCCCACACACCTTTCACAGATCCTAAGCGAAGTGTTTGGGAATTCAGTGTGGCTTGTGAAAAGGGCATCAACTTCTGTCTCATGGCACTGTCTCTCTGTGTGTCTCTGTATCTCCATTATGTGGCTTATGAGAGAGTGAGGAGACAGGCTGATGAAGGGCTGATATTACGGAGTGAAAGAGAAAAGGGAGGATCAGGTTAAACAGGAGGAGGGATAGCTGAACATGCTAGCACGAGGGGACATAGCTTTAAATTAAGGGGTGGTGGTTATAGGACGGATGTCAGAGGTAGGTTCTTTACCCACAGGGTGGTAAGGGTATGGAATGCCCTGCCTGCGTCAGTTGTAGATGCGCCAAGTTTGGTGGCGTTTAAGAGGTTAGTAGATACGTTTATGGACGAAAAGGGAATGGTTTAGGTTAGAGGGTCATTGCTTTTTCCTAATTGGTCGGCGCAACATCGAAGGCTGAAGGACCTGTTCTGCGCTGTAATGTTCTATGTTCTATGTTCTATTGTGGAGTGGGGGTGGAGAGAAAATGGCAGAGAATTTGGAAGTAGAGAGCTTCCTGTGTGCAGTCACTGCTGATGTCCTGGTCACTTCTTTCCAGAAAGTGTGATGTACAAACACTCCAACTCTAAGATACCCTATTTTGAAATGTATCCTGGGGAAATGAACAGCGTCTTCCTGATTGTGATTTTAGCCACTTGTCGACGAGGTTGGGCAGTGTGGAAACATTGCTGCCCATTGGATCCTGCTGTGCAACAATGACCTACAGCACATATAGAACTGCATATGGTAACCACATAAATTAGCTTTGTGACAACAAAGCGAATGGGAGAGAGAAGATAAAAATCAAATCCCTAGCCTGAGTTAAGGTGTGTTCTTAATCCCTGTGTCTAGTTTTTTAGAAAGGGTGATTGTGCTTGGAGTATTATTAATTTTTGGGCGGAGTGGGTAGGGAATATGGTTCAATATCTCGGCCTCTGTCGCCATAACTTTTCCTCTCTCTCTCCATTCATTTGCTTCAATTCTGCAATCTGTAATTAATGAAAAATAAAATCCCCTTGTGTTTTGTTTCATTGCTGTGGGGTGTATGAGGTTCTGTGGGGAACAGTGGTTCTCTTTTCTCTCTTGCCCCTTCCATCCATGTTTCAGATATTTTGGATCTGGAAAGGACAGATTTGTTTCACTGGAGTGGGCAGAATCCTGTTCTTTATTCCCATGTTTTATTGCCTCCTCTATGACTAGGTCTCAGTTCAAGGCTTAATCTCAGGAGTCTCAGGAAGCCTTTACCATTCGCTTCATTCCATACAGTTGTTGTGCACAATTTTATGAGATCAATCGTTAAAAAAAAACTGCAGCAGCCACGTCAATTCATTTCACTCAGGCTGCAACTGTCCGTTTTCCAACTCTCTCACCCAATATGTTCTCCTTAGATTGTGTTATCAATGAGAGAGTGAGAGAAAACGAGGGGATGTATGAGAGAGAAAGAGAAAGACAGCAGGAGAGAGAGAAGCCCTAGAGGAAGGAAAAGTTGAGAAGATTGTCATGGGATGGTGGCCGAGGGGGGAGAGGGGATGAGTTTTGGGCATCCTCCACTGTTTAATTCCAGCCGAGCCTCCCAGTCATTGAAACACATAAACAAGAAGCCATTCATCGTTATTGTGGCTGATCATCAAATTTAATATCTTGATTCATCCTTACTCCATATTATTTGATCCCTTTAATGCCAGGGGCTATATTTAATTTATTTTTGAAATCACAGATCACTGTGAATTCCACACATTCAACAGCCTCTGACTGAATAAATTTCTCCTCATCTCAGTTCCAGAGGTTTGTCCTAACAGCAAATATGGCATTGGCACCATTCTTTCTGAATTGGCGCTGCCTCATTCTGTTAGAATTTAATACATTTCTATGAGGTTCCCTCTACTCTCCAATTTTCCATTGACTATAATCCTAACCAATCTAATCTTTCCTCATATGACAGAACTGCCATCCCAAGAATCAGCCTGTAAACTGTTGCTGCTCTTCCTCTATAGGAAGGACATCTTTCCTCAGATAAGGACACCAGAATTGTACAAATATCTCCAGGTGTGGCCTCAACAATACTTTATAAATTCAGCAAATCACATTTATCCCTAAATAGGAATAATCTCACTACGAAATCTTACAGACCATTTGGCTTCATTACTGCCTGATGTACCTGCCTGGTTCCTTGTAGTGAACGATGCACGAGGAGACCAAGGTTTTGTCGAGTATCCACCTTTCTCAATTTACAACCATTCATGTAGTAACTTGCCTTCCTAATATTCCTAATAGACTAGATATCCTCACAGTGATCCACAGTGATCATCTGCCATGCGTATGACTACACTCAGCCCTGTTCAAATCACGATTAATATTTTCTGCATCCTCCTCACAGTTCATCCTCCCATTCAGCTGTGTACCATCTGCCAATTTGGAGATGATGCATTGAATAACTCTTGTGGAAGACTGAATAAACCACATCCAGTGTTTCCTCACGGTTTACCCTACCAGTTCCACCCTTAAACAATTCCAAGATATTCCAATCATGATTTCCCTTTAGTAATTCCATGCTGATTTTGTCTGATTATGGCACTGCCTTCAAATGCCGAGTTATGAAATCCCTGAAATTTGACTCTTGCAAATTCCCCAGCACTGACATTAGGCCCGCTAGTCTATATTTCACCATTTTCTGTCCATGCCCATGTCTGAGTAGCGAGCTTGCATTAGTTACCCTTTAATCTGTAGGAACCAGCCCAGGTTCCAATAAAATTGTAAAATAGTCACTATTGAGTTTGCGATTTCTCTACAAAATTCAAATTTCCTTCAGCTTCTCTCTAAGACCTGTTCCTTTCAGAATGTTTAGCACATTATTCATGTCTTCCTTTCTGAAGATTGAAGCAATATACAATTTAATTCCTCAGCTAATACTTTATTCCCCGTTATGGGATCTCCCACTTCTGACTGCAAAAGTCCTGTTCTGTCAAACTTTTTCTTTACATACCGATAGTCATTTTTTTAAAGTCAGTTGTCATGTTCCACGGTAGATTACTTTCTTACTCTATTTTTCTTTCCTTAGTCAATCCCTTGAGCTTCCGAAGATTGTTTAACATTGATTGTGTAACTGAGGATGAATCTGTGATGCGTTTTAGCTTTTCACCAATTCACAGCTACAATTATGTTTCAAGTCTGGCTGCTCTGACATTGCAGTGTGATTGTGGGATCTTGTTGTGCAGAATGACTATCAAGATTTCTGAAATTAAACAGGAAGATTTTATTTTCTTCAGAGCCCCTATAACCTTCCTGTAGCTGTCCATAATCTACACACATTGGGCATTGACCCCTGTGCTGAGGGGATAAAGTTTCTTCTTAACTATCTGAGCTACATAGAACATAGAATAATACAGCACAAACAGGTCCTTCGGCCCACGAGTTGCATCGATCACATCTACCAATCCACAGACCTATCTATAACCCCCTATCCTATTCTTTTCCATATACTCATCCAGAAGTCTTTTAAAAGAGCCCAGTGAGTTTGCCTCAATAACCTCCGACGGCAGTCGGTTCCACCTACCCCTAACATCTCCTCTGTATTTGGTTCCCTGCACCTTAAATCCGTGTCCTCTCGTAGTGACCATTTCAGCTTGGGGAAATAGTCTCTGAGAGTCCACCCTATCTATTCCTCTCAACATTTTATAAACCTCTATCAGGTCGCCTCTCAACCTATGTCTCTCCAGTGAGAAGAGTCCCAGCTCCCTCAACCTATCTTCATAAGGCCTGCTTCCCAATCCAGGCAGCGTCCTTGTAAATCTCCTCTGAACTCTCTTAATAGCCTCTACATCCTTCCTATAATGAGGCAACCATAACTGCGCACAATACTCCAAGTGGGGTCTGACAAGAGTCTTATAGAGCTGCATCATTACCTCCTGACTCCTGAACTCTATTCCTCGATTAATGAAGGCCAGTACACCATATGCCTTCTTGACCACTTCCTCCTGCACCTGCGAGGCCGATTTAAGAGTCCTGGGGACCCGTACCCCGAGATCCTTCTGCTCTACATTCCTTTTACTTTTGTATACTTCAATGGTGACCTCCCTCGGTGTTCACTGTGTTAAGGAAAGCAACCCTAGCCTAACGAGACTGTCTTCACTGCAGGTAAACTTCAGCCCACGTAGCATCCCAGTGAATTTCCTTTGCATTTCTTCCGGAGGAATTACATCTCTTTCTAGTGAGGTTAGACTTCACCTCACAGTACTCTCGCTGAAGACAAATGAAGACAGATAATGTCAGATATTAATGGAGACTTCGATCAGATATTCCATTCAGGTGAAAGAGCCGCAATCTGTATAATTTTACATTGACAAATATACGCTGCAATATTCGCTCACTGGTGTCAGATATTGCACTTTGGTTAGCGACCTACACTCGAATGTCTATTATGTTCTTACTCCCAATAAACTTTATTTCAGACAGATCATTTTCACTGAGGTCCAATCTTACAATGGGTAAGATTGAGTAGTTCACTACTCAATACATTAACTTTATCGAGTTGTGAACCCGTGAGTAACACACAGAGGCTCACTGGCAGTTGGTGAAAAGGATTAAAACTACAGAGATATTTCAAACCATTTGACATAAGCAAATTACATCATTAACTTGGTGTCTGTATGACAGTGGCAATGAGAACAGAATGGAACATCTTTAGTCAGAGTTTAAAATCAGAGAGGTTCTCATACACAGATTTACACGACTTCAATGGTTAGAGTCACTCACCGGGAACACCAATAATGGCGATGATTGGATAGATTATTTTCTGAGCCATGGTGAATAGATACAGCATTTTCAGTGTGAGGAGATGTGTTTCTTCGTGCTGCTGGCAGTCTCTCTGAATTTAACATCTGATATTATATATTCCCAAAGCCTTTAATTTATACACTGTAAAGTCACCTCAGGGACATTGTGGCAGCAACCAGGTTTGAAGTTTTCTTTTAAAAAAATCCATGAACAAACAGATTACGACATTGAGTTCAGTGATGGAAAATATTTATTTTTAGGATTGAATACTCCTTTCCAAACACTGGATTCTGTTGATCACATTGTGTCAAATAATAACAAGTGGAAAGACTCTGTCCACTCAAGCACCATCAGTCCCATCTGTAGATCTCAGATAGTTTCAGTGATATACATCAGTGGACTGTGACATAGGTAGAATATTTTGAGGAGGTGACGAAAACCGTGGACAAAGGGCCAGCTGTTGATGTCGTCTATATGGATTTTAGTGAGGCGTTTGACAGTAAGTGGAGTGATCAGCAAGTTTGCAGATGATACAAAGATGGCTGAACTTGCGGATAGTGAGGAGCATTGTCAGGCGATGCAGCAGGACATAGGTAGGCTGGTAGCTTGGGCAGATAGATGGCAGATGGAATTCAATCCTGATAAATGTGAAGTGATGCATTTCGGGAGATAGAATGTAGCGGGGAGGTTATATGATAAAGGGTAGATGTATTAAGAGTGTAGAAATGCAGAGGGACCTGGGGATGCAGGTAAACACGTCTCTGAAAGTGGCAGAGCAAGTGGAGAAGGTTGTGAAGAAAGCATATGGTATGCTAGCCTTTATAGGAAGGGGTATAGAGTACAAGAGCTGGCCTTTAATGTAGCAGTTGTATAAAACGTTGGTTAGACCTCATTTGGAATCATGCGTCCAGTTCTGGTAGCCTTACTACCGGAAGGACGTGGAGACTCTGGAGAGAGAGCAGAGGAGGTTTACCAGGATGCTGCCTGGTATGGAAGGTCTGAGTTACGAGAAGAGATTAGACAAATTGGGACTGTTCTCCTTAGAAAGACGTAGACTTAGAGGAGATCTAATAGAGGTGTACAAGATTATGAGGGGTATAGATAGAGTAAACACGGTAAAGCTTTTTCCTATGATGGACTCAAATAGCACGAGGGGTCACGGGCTTAGGTTGAGGAGGGTAAGGTATAATTTGGATGCAAGGGGGAGTTTTTTCACACAGAGGGTGCTGGGGGTATGGAATGTGCTGCAAAGTAAAGTGGTGGAGGCAGGTTCTCTGGAGTTATTTAAGAAATAAATAAATTGTAGATGCGCCAAGTTTGGTGGCGTTTAAGAGGTTAATTGATAAGTATATGGAAGAGAAGGGAATGGTTTAGTTTGGAGGGGCATTGCTTTTTATTTTGGTCGGCACAACATCGAAGGCCGAAGGGCCTGTTCTGTGCTGTAGTGTTCTATGTTCTATGTTCTAAATACTTAGATGGCCACATGAACAGAATGGGAATGGAGGGGTGTAGAAAACTGATTAAAAATAGGGAGCATTGGGAATCCCTGAGAAGTGTGTAAATAGATGATGATATTGACGTACTTGTTTTTATCCTACAGGTGCTTTGGTCCACCTTGTTGTCTAACGAGGGGCATACACGCAATGGGTCGTGAGAGGGCTGCTCTTGGATTTTTTTTTGAGAATATCCTAGTGCTTCACGTCGTTAGTGTACGCTTGACCTGGACCATTTGATGGGCAACACGACAGCTCAGTGACTATCACTGTGCTGTGCAGATACATGGATTTGGGCCATGGGTCTGTGGGAGTTTGCGCATTCTCCCCATGCTTGCATGGGTTTTCTCCGGGTGCTCCGGTTTCCTCCCACATCCCAAAGATGTGTTCTTAGGCTAATTGGCAAAACAAATTCTCTCTAAATTGACTCAGATTTGGTTTTTAATCCATAGATCTATAAACATGGACAGGGATCGCGGGTAGAGGTGGGAACATCGGGGTGGCGGCACAAGCTAGTTGGGCCGAAGGGCCTGTTTGCTGTGCTGTTTTGTTCTTTGATCTTTGTTCATAGACCATAGAACAGTACTGCACAAACAGGCCGTTCGGCCCACAAGTTACTCCTAATCCCATTTTATTTCATATACTCATCCAACAAGTTCGCCTCCACCATTACCAATGGCAGCTAATTCCATTTGTACACCACCCTCTTCTGTACTTGCTCAGCACCTTAAACCTGTAGAACATAGAACATAGAACATTACAGCGCAGAACAGGCCCTTCGGCCTTCAGTATTGCGCTGACCAATTAGGAAAAAGCAATGACCATCTAACCTAAACCATTCCCTTTTCGTCCATAAACTTATCTACTAACCTCTTAAATGCCACCAAACCTGGCGCATCTACAACTGCCACAGGCAGGGCATTACATAACCTTACCACCCTCTGGGTAAAGAACCTACCTCTGACATCTGTCCTATAACCACCACCCCTTAATTTAAAGCTATGTCCCCTCGTGCTAGCTTTCTCCATCCTAGGAAAAAGGCTATCACTGTCCACCCTATCTAAACCTCTAATCATCTTATATGTTTCAATACGGTCTCCTCTTAGCCGCCTTCTTTCTAACGAAAACAACCTCAAATCCCTCAGCCTCTCTTCATAAGACCTGCCTTCCATACCAGGCAACATCCTGATAAACCTCCTCTGTACCCTCTCCAATGCCCTCACATCTTTCTGATAATGCAGGGACCAGAACTGCACACAATACTCCAAGTGCAGCTGCACTAGAGTTTTGTACAGTTGCAACATGACATTGCAGCTCCGAAATTCAATCCCCCTACCAATAAAAGCCAAGACTCCATATGCCTTCTTAACAACCTTGTCAACTTGATTGCCAACTTTCAGGGATCTATGCACATTTACACCAAGATCACTCTGTTCATCAACACTATTAAGAGTCCTACCATTAGCCCAATACTCTACACATTTGTTATTCCTGCCAAAGTGAATTACCTCACTCTTTTCCACATTAAACTCCATTTTTCACCTCTCGGCCCAGCTCTGCAACTTGTCCAAGTCTCTCTGCAAACTATAACACCCCACTTCACTATCTACCACTCCTCCGACTTTGGTGTCATCCGCAAATTTACTAATCCATCCTTCAATACCCTCATCCAGATCATTTATAAAAATTACAAACAGCAGGGGCCCCAAAACAGATCCCTGAGGTACACCACTTGTAACCGAACTCCACGATGAATATCTTCCATCAACCACCACCCTCTGTCTTCTATCTGCTAGCCAATTCCTAATCCAATTAGCTAAATCACCCTCATCCCATACATCTGCATTTTCTGCAGAAGCCTTCCATGGGACACCTTATCGAACGCCTTACTAAAGTCCATATATACACATCAACTGCCTTACCCCCATCCACCTCTTTGGTCACTTTTTCAAAAAGCTCAATGAGGTTAGTAAGGCACGACCTACCCTTCACAAAACCATGCTGACTATCCCTAATCAATTCATTTCTCTCTAAATAACTATAAATCCTATCCCTAATAATTCTCTCGCCTCCCAGAGAATCCTAGGGTAAATCCCGTCCGGCCCAGGGGACTTATCTAACTTCAAACCTCAAGAATATCTAGCACATCCTCCTTATCTACTTCAATACTTTCCAGTTTACAACCCTGTATCCCAGTGTTCTCCACAACTACATTTACATCTCCCTGCCTGAATACCGAAGAGAAATACTTGTTCAGTGCCTCTCCAATCTCTTCAGGCTCCACACACAACTTCCCACTGCTGTCTCTGATTGGCCCTAATCTTGCCCTAACCAATCTTCTATTCTTAACATATCTAAAGAAAGCTTTAGGATTCTCCTTGATCCTATCAGCCAAAGTCTTCTCGTGTCCTCTTTTAGCTCTCCTCAATTCACTCTTTAGCTCCCCTCCTGGCTAATCTATAGCTATCCATTGCACTAACTGAGCCTTCAAGCCTCATCCTGTGTCCTCTCGTAGTGACCATTTCAGCTCGGGGAAATAGTCTCTGAGAGTCCACCCTATCTATTCCTCTCAACATTTTATAAACCTCTATCAGGTCGCCTCTCAACCTCAGTGAGAAGAGTCCCAGCTCCCTCAACCTATCTTCATAAGGCCTGCCTCCCAATCCAGGCAGCATCCTTGTAAATCTCCTCTGCACTCTCTCAATAGCCTCTACATCCTTCCTATAGTGGGGCGACCAGAACTGCGCACAATACTCCAAGTGGGGTCTGACAAGAGTCTTATAGAGCTACATCATTACCTCCTGACTCCTAAACTCTATTCCTCGATTAATGAAGGCCAGTACAGTACAGTAATGAAGCCTTCTTGACCACTTCCTCCACCTGCGAGGCCGATTTAAAATTCCTATGGACCCGGACCCCGAGATCCTTCTGCTCTACAACACAGCTGAGACTCCTCAGCCAATCTGGGACTGGATTACTCACTGACCATCTCAGCCAATCAGAGGCCAGAAGATTGCCTGAATCAACCAATCAGAGTTCCTGCTCATTTCAAGTCCACGAATGACCAGTCTATGCACTGTGGCAGCAGAAGAGCCAATCAGAGGCTGGACTTTCTGACTGACAGCCATGTCAGCCAACCATAACACCAGCAACTAATGCCCCTCCCTACCCAGAACAAATCCTGGATCCCCAGTGGCTGAATCAGAGACGCTTTATCCAATCAGAAAGCTGAAGTGAGTTTGCACCAGTGTTTGTATGTGTGTGTGTGTGTGTGTGTGTGTGTCAGTTTCTTTGTGTATACTTGTCTGTGTCTGTTTGTGTGCCTGTCAGTGACACTGTGTGTGTGATGTTGACTCAAAAACTATCAGTCCCATCTCTAATTGTTTGAGATTGTTTCAGTAATATCTGTCACTGGACTGTGACATTTCAGTAATTGATTTTCAAATGTTATCCTCTCTCTCTCTCTTTCTTTCTGTCTCTTTGTCTCTCTCTCTCTCTCTCTATTCAACTGTGGACTTTCCGTGATGTGAATTAAGTCGTGATGTGAATTAAGTCTTTAGGTTTCAGTAAATTAAATCTATTCAACTGTGGACTTTTCGTGATGTGAATTAGGTGGGCTGTGATTGAGCATAGATTGCAAAATCCTGTAAATCAGTAAACTGAAACTATTTCACCAGCAAATAAATTTATTTTACCCCTGAATTTAATGCAGCTCCTCAAACCGAGAAAACATTTGGAAACAATGGAAAGTCTCAGAAAATTCACGCCCGGCAGCAGGTACAAACACACCACCTCTTAGAGCAGCAAATATGCAGATTTAATCGTGATGAGTAATGCACACGCACCAACTGGCACAACCTTATACTGGGAAAGAAATGTGTCAAAATATATATATATATAGAGAGAGAGAGAGAGAGAAAGCCTGTGAATATGCGAGAAATTAGGCAAAGAGGATATAGAACAAAGAAGAAAGAACAAAATAGTACGGGAAACAGGCCCTTCGGCCCAACGAACCCACGCCGCCAGCTCGGGTTCCACTTCCACTTTCACTTCCACCCATGATCCCTGTCTATGCTTATAGAAATCTTCATTGGAACCAAATTTGCGAGACAGTTTGGGGAGAATTTGTACTGCCAATCAGCCTAAGAGCACATCTTTGGGATGTGGGAGGAAACCGGAGCACCCAGAGAAAACCCATGCAAGCACGGGGAGAACGCACAAACTCCCACAGACACAGGCCCAAATCCATGTATCTGTACAGCACAGTGATAGTCGTATTGCCCATCAACTGGTCCAATTCAAGCGTACACTAACGACGTGAAGCACTAGGATACTGTCAAAAAATCCAAGAGCAGCCCTGTCACGACCCATTGCGTGTTTACCCGTTGTTGGACAACAAGGCAGACCGAAGTACCTGCAGGATAAAACAGAAATACATCAATATCATTCACAATTTACGTAATTCCCAGGGAACCCCCAAGACTCATGATCCTTAATTTAAATCAGTGTTCGATATCCCTCCATCCCCATTCTGTTCATGTGCCTAAGTATCCTTAAATAACTCCAGCATGCCTGCCTCCACCACTTTATTTGCAGTGCGTTCCATACCCCCACAAACCTCTGTGCAAAAAAAACACTGTATAAGAGAAGTGGTGTTCATAACAATAGTTTAAACTTAGAGGAATGAGAGCTTCATTATAAATGACCCATGCTGCATTCACATTAAATAGATCAGCTAAAGTATTGTGTCCTGTTCTGTGTCACAAACTTTATGTACGATGTGATGATATTAGCAAGAGAAATTGAAGAAAAGGTCCAATAGCGAACAGGCAACTGAGTTGAGAGGTAGGGAAACAAATGAGGTGAGTAAGTGAGAAATACAATCTGAATGACAGAGAGAGGTGCGCCTGTGGGCTGAGAGAAATACAGATAGAGATGCCACGGGGAAAATATTTCTTCTCAACTGTCCTGTTGGTAACCCTCATAATTTTCTGCATCTCAATGACGTACACATCCAGGGTTCAGTATTCTAAGGAAAGCAACTCTAGACGAAGGGAATCTCTTCACTGCGAATGCAAAGCAGTCATGATGTGGAGATGCCGGTGTTGGACTGGAGTAAACAACGTAAGAAGTCGGACAATAGCAGGTTTAAGTCCAAACAATTTATTTGATAATAAACTCACAAGCTTTCGAAGGGCAAACCCAAAAGCTTGTGAGTTTACTGTCAAATAAATTGTTTGGACTTAAACCTAATGTTGTCAGACTTCTTACTAGAAAACAAAGTAGCCCAGACAACATTATTGGGGAATCTCCTTTGAGTTCTTTCCAGGGCAATCACTTTCTCCTTCTTGTGAGGCCACCAGAACTTCTCATACTAATTCAGCTGAGGACAAATGAGCATTTGATAGAGCTTCATCGTAACCTTCCTAAAAATGATATGGAGGAAAATGTAACTGGATTGATTTGTAAGTTTGCAGATGACACAAAAGTTGGTACATTTGCTGATAGCAATGAGAAACATCAGAGGATACAGCAGTTGGAGACTTGGTCGGAGAGATGGCAGATGGAGTTTAATCAAGAGAAATGTGAGGTAATGGATTTTGGAAGATCTAATACAGATAGGAAATATACAGTAAATGGCAGAATCCTTAAGAGTATTGATAGGCAGAGGGATCTGTGTGTACAGATACACGGGTCACTCAGAGTGACAATGCAGGTGGAGAATGTAGTGAAGAAGGCATATGGCATGCTTGAATAAGTTTAAATCTCTTGGGATCCAGGGTGAGGTAAATGGATAAAAATTTGTTTCTGCACAGAAGCCAGAGGGTGGTTGTAGTGGGTTATTTTTCAAACTGAAGGTCTCTGATCAATGGTGTGCCTCAGGGTTCAGTGCTGGGTCCACTGTTACCTGTCATTTATATTAATGATTTGGACGAGAATACAGGGGGCATGTTAAGTAATTTTACAGATGACACCAATATTGGTGGCGTAGTTGACAGTGAAGAAAATTATCTCGAATTCATCTGGATCTTGATCAATTGGGCCAGTGGGCTGGTGAATGGCAGATGGAGTATAATTCAGACAAATGCGAGGTGATGCATTTTGGTAGATTGAACCAGGGCTGGACTTACTCAGTTGATGGTGGGCATTGAGGAGAGTTATGGAAGAAAGAGATCAAGGGGTTTGTAGTTCCTTGAAAGTGGGGTCACAGGTGAACAGAGTGGTGAAGAAGGCATTCAACATTCTTGGTTTCTTGGTCAGAACATTGAATTAAGGAATTGGGATGTCCTGTTGAAGTTATACAAGACATTAGTAAAGTCACACTTGGAATACTGCATGCAATTCTGATGAACCTATTATAGGAAGGATATTATTAAACTAGAAAGAGTGCAGAAAAGATTTACTAGGATGCTACCGGCACTTGATGGATTGAGTTATAAGGAAGGGCTGAGACCGATAGCTCGATATCCAGATACTGATAGAGTAAGCTTGGATGAGAAGAAATACACCAGGGAAAAGAAGGTTCCGAGTGGGCTTGGAGGTCTGGAGTGTGTCTGTTTCAACGCGAGGAGCGTAATGGGAAAAACGGATGAACTTAGGGCCTTAATGTTTGCGAGGAACTTGGATGCGGTTGCAATGACGGAGACGTGTTAACGGAAGGGGAGCAGTGGCAACTGAACATTCCTGGGTATAAGTGTTTCAGGCGTGACAGAGGAGAGTTCAGAAGAGGTGGGGGAGTGGCGTTGTTAGCTAGGGAGAGCATCACGGCAGTGCAGAGGGAGGACAATACAAAGGAGTTAGGAATGGAATCACTGTGGGTGGGGTTGAGGAATAGAAAGGGAGCGATTACGATGCTAGGGGTGTATTATAAGCCACCCAACAGGTAGTTGAAGAAGGCATATGTAAAGACATTTTGGATAGGTGCAGAAAGAACAGAGTCGTTATAGTGGGAGATTTTAATCTCCCTAGGGTGGATTGGAAAGTACCTAGAGCTGGAGGTTTGGACGGGCAGGAATTTGTAAAATGTGTCCTGGAAGGATCGTTGGAACAGTATGTGGCTAGCCCGACTAGAGAAGGGGCTATATTGGATTTTGTTCAGAGTAATGAGCCAGGGCAGGTGATTGATGTTGTTGTAGGGGAACATGTGGCTAACAGTGACCACAATTCTGTCTACTTTAGGATACAGATGGAAAAAAGATGCTTGTTGCCCTAGGTGCAGGGTGCTGAATTGAGGGAAGGCTAACCATGGCCGGGATTAGGCAGGAACTTATGGAAACTGATTGGGAATGGTTGTTCGAGGGTAAATCCACACTAGGCATGTGGGACTCTTTCAAGGGAATACTGAATATGTTGCAAGATAATTATGTGCTGGCCAAGAGGAAAGATGGGAAAGATAGGAATAGAGAGCCGTGGATTACTAGGAATATTAAGGACTTGGTTAGGAAGAAAAGAGAGGCATATGATAGGTCGAAGCAGCTGGGAACCGAGAAGCATTGAAGGAATATAGAGACAGTAGGAGCGAGCTCAAACGGGGAATTAGAAGGGCAAAAAGGGGCATGAAATGATTTTAGCTGATAGGATTAAGGAAAATCCAAAGGTTTTTTACTCCTACATTAGGAATAAAAGGGTGGTTAGAGGAAAAATCTGACCTCTTAGGGACAGAGGAGAGGAACTGTGCTTAGAGCCCAAGGGAATGGTGGAGATCCTGAATGAATATTTTGCGTCGGTATTCACGAAGGAGAGGGACTTGTTGACAGCTCCTGTCTCTGAGGGAGCTGTGGACCAGTTGAGGGAAACATCCATACCGAGAGAGGAAGAGTTAGAGCTTCAAAGTAGCATTAAAACTGATAAATCTCCGGGGCCTGATGGCATTTATCCCAGTCTGCTTAGGCAGGTGTGAGGTGAAATTGCTGGGCCTCTGACGCAAATCTTTGTCTCTTCTTTGGACACAGGTGAGGTCCCAGAGGACTGGAGAATAGCTAATGTTGTACCATTGTTTAACAAGGTAGTAGGGATAACCCTGGAAATTATAGGCTGGTGAGTTTGACATCAGTGGTAGGGAAGCTGTTGGAGGGGATTCTTAGAGATAGGATGTATGGGCACTTAGAGCGTTGCGATCTGATTAGGGATACACAGCATGGATTTGTTAAGGGGAGGTCGTGCCTTTCAAATCTGGTAGAATTTTTTGAGTAGGTGACGAAAACGGTGGATGAAGGGCGAGCCGTTGATGTTGTCTATATGGATTTTAGTAAGGCGTTTGACAAAGTCTGTCATGAAAGGTCAAGTTGAGAAGGTCAAGCCTCATGGGATACAAGGACAGGTAGCTAGATGGATAAGTAACTGGCTTAGTAATAGGAGACAGAGAGTAATAGTGGAAGGGTATTTTTCTAGCTGTTGGTCAGTCACAAGTAGTGTGCCACAGGGCTCAGTACTGGGACCTCTTCTATTTGTAATATATATATAAATATATATTATTTATACATAAATAAGAGGGAGTAAGTGGAGTGATCAGCAAGTTTGCAGACGATACAAAGATGGCTGGACTTGCGGATAGTGAGGAGCATTGTCAGGCGATGCAGCAGGACATAGATAGACTGGTAGCTTGGGCAGATAGATGGCAGATGGAATTCAATCCTGATAAATGCAAGATGATGCATTTTAGGAGAAAGAATGTAGGGGGGAGGTCTATGATAAAGGGTAGACCTATTAAGAGTATAGAAACGCAGAGGGACCTGGGAGTGCAGGTGCACAAGTCCCTGAAGGTGGCAGAGTGTTTGGAGAAGGTTGTGAAGAAAGCATTTGGTACGCTAGCCTTTATAGGAAGGGGTACAAGAGCTGTTGCAGTTGTATAAAACGTTGGTTGGACCTCATGTGGGATACTGCATTCAGTTCTGTTCGCCTTACTACCGGAAGGACGTGGAGGCTCTGGAGAGAGTGCAGAGGAGGTTTACCAGGATGCTGCCCGGTATGAAAGGTCTGAGTTGCGAGAAGAGATTAAGCAAATTGGGACTGTTTTCCTTAGAAAGACATAGACTTAGAGGAGATCTAATAGAGGTGTACAAGATTATGAGGGGTATAGATAGAGTAAACACGGTTAAGCTTTTTCCTACGATGGACTCAAATAGCACGAGGGGTCACGGGCTTAGGGTGAGGGGGGTAAGGTATAATTTGGATGCTAGAGAGAGTTTTTTCACACAGAGGGTGGTGGGGGTATGGAATGCGCTGCCAAGTAAAGTGGTGGAGGCAGGTTCTCTGGAGTTATTTAAGAGATACTTAGATGGGCACATGAACAGAATGGGAATGGAGGGGTATAGAAAACTGATTTAAAATAGGGATCATGAGCCTTGGGAGTCCCTGGGAAGTGTGTAAATAGATGATGATATTGATGTACTTGTTTTTATCCTACAGGTGCTTTGGTCCACCTTGTTGTCTAACAAGGGGCATACACGCGATGGGTCGTGAGAGGGCTGCTCTTGGATTTTTTTCGAGAGTATCCTAGTGCTTCACGTCGTTAGTGTACGCTTGACCTGGACCATTTGATGGGCAACACGACAGCTCAGTGACTATCGCTGTGCTGTGCAGATACATAGATTTGGGCCTGTGTCTGTGGGAGTTTGCGCATTCTCCCCGTGCTTGCGTGGGTTTTCTCCGGGCGCTCCGGTTTCCTCCCACATCCCAAAGATGTGCTCTTAGGCTAATTGGCAAAACAAATCCTCCCTAAATTGTCTCAAATTTGGTTTTTAATCCATAGATCTATAAACATGGGCAGGGATCACGGGTAGAGGTGGGAACATCGGGGTGGTGGCGTGGGCTCGTTGGGCCGAAGGGGCTGTTTCTCATGATGTTTTGTTCTTTGTTCTTTTGGGTTGGATATATGGAGCTTTTTTCTCTGGAGTATAAGAGGCTGTTAGTTTAGATCACAGATCTATGGAGCACAGATCAGCTCCATATTTAATATTTTTTCCCAAAGGTAAGGGAGTCTAAAACCAAAGGGCATAGGTTTAAGGTGAGAGGGGAGAGATACAAAGGTATGGATACTTTTCATCACACAGAGGCTGGAGAGTCATCTTAGAAGTGGGTGCAATGTGTCTTTTAAAAAAGTCTTTAGATAGCTCCATGAGTACAATGGATGTTGAGAGATCTGGGCAAAATGGGGTTAAGTGGGACTAGATTCTGGGTCTCAAAAAGGGCAGCATGCACGAGTTGTGCCGAAGGGCCTGTTTCTATGCTGTAAAACTCTATAACTGTGAATCTATACGCATGTGTGATTCTGATTGTGTATTAGTGTGTGTGTGTGTGTGTGTGTGTGTGTGTGTGTGTGTGTGTGTGTGTGTGTGTGTGTGGTGTGTGTGTGTGTGTGTGTGAGGTGTGTGTGTGTGTGAGAGAGAGAGAGAGAGAGTGTCAATATGTGAGGACGTGGGTCTTATATATTGAGTCAATATATAAGCGAAGTGGCAACAAAATGAGAGACGGGGTGAGGGAGGGAGGATGGGGCGAGGGAGGAAGAGACAGAGTGAGGGAGGGAGAGATAGGGCGAGGGAGGGAGAGATGTGGTGAGAATGAAAGAGACGGGGCAAGGGGAGAGAGACGGGGCGAGGGAAGAAGAGATGGAGCTGGGGGGAAGAGATGGAGCGAGGAAGGGAGAGACAGGGTGAATGAGGGACACTCTGGGGTATTGAGGGAGAGTTGAGGCGATTGTGGGAGAGACGGGGCAAAGAGTGAGATGGAGCAAATGAGGGAGAGATGAGATTTGAGGAAGAAATAGGGGGATTGAGGGAGAGTCGGGAGAATGAGGGAAAGACGGAGTGAATGAGAGACAGATAAGGTGAATGAGGGAGAGATGGGGTTTGAGGACCAGACGAGGCAAACGTGAGAGAGATGGTGGGATGGGCGAACAAGGGAGAGAAGGGGGAATGAGGGAGAGATGGGGAATGAAGGATAGACGAGGGAATGAGGGAGAGACTGGGCAAATGTTGGAGAGACTGGAGAATGAGAGAGAGAGAGAGAGAGAGATGGGGTGAATGAGGGAGAGACAGGGGAATCAGGGAGAATCAGAGTGAATGAATGAGAGACGGAGCGAATGAGGGAGAGACAGAGATGGGCGAAACAGGGCGAATGAGAGAGAGGCAGGGCAAATGAGGGAAAGACAATGAGAATGAGGGAGAAACAGGACGAATGAGGGAGAGAGGGGGTGAAGGAGGGAAGGACGGGGGGGATGAGGGAGAGACAGTGAGAATGAATGAGAGACAGGGTGAATGAGGGAGAGAGGGGGAATGAGGGAGAGACAGGGCAAATGAGGGAGAGATGGGGCCAATGATGGAGAGACAGTGAGAATTAGGGAGAGACAGGGTGAATGGTGGACAGACAGTTAGAATATGGGATAGTCAGGGAGAAAATGGGAAAAAGGGTTGAATCCATTTCAATGGAAATTAGAAATAGAGCATAGAATACAGAACAGAGAAAATCTATAGCACAATACAGGCCCTTCAGCCCAAAAGGTTGTGCCGAACATGTCACTACCTTAGAGATTATTAGGCTTACCTATAACCCTCTATCTTACCAAGTTCCATGTCCTTATCTAAAAGTGTCTTAAAAGACCACATCGAATTCACCACAACCACTGTTGCTGGTAACCCATTCCATGCACAACTACTCTCTGAGTGAAAAATTTACCCTGACATCTCCTCTGTACCTACCTGTGTACTCTTGTGGCAACCATTTCAGCCCTGGGAAAAAGCATCTGACTATCCACTCGATCAATACCTCTCAACATCATATATATCTTTATCAGGTCACCCCTCATCCTTCACCTCTCCAAGGAGAAAAGGCCGAGCTCACTCAACCTATCCTCATAAAGCATGTTCCCCAATCCAGGTAACATCCTTGTAAATCTCTTCTGCATTCTTTCAATGGCTTCCACATCCTTCCTGTAATGAACTGGCCAGAACTGAGCACAGTGCACCAAGTGGTGTCTGACTAGGGTCTTACAGATGCAGCATTTTCTCCCAACTCCTAAATTCAATTCCTTGATTGATGAAGGCCAGTACACTATATGCCATTTTAACCACAGCTTCAAGCTGCACAGCTGCTTTGAGTGTCCTATGAATTAGGACCCCAAGATCCTTTTGATCTTCCACACTGCAAAAGTCCTACCATTAATATTATATTCTGTCATCCAATTTAAGATGATTAGAGGTTTAAATAGGGTGGACAGTGATAGCCTTTTTCCTAGGATGGAGAAAGCTGGCATGAGGGGACATAGCTTTAAATTAAGGGGTGGTGGTTATAGGACGGATGTCAGAGGTAGATTCTTTACCCAGAGGGTGGTAAGGGTATGGAATGCCCTGCCTGCGTCAGTTGTAGATGCGCCAAGTTTAGTGGCATTTAAGAGGTTAGTAGATAAGTTTATGGACGAAAAGGGAATGGTTTAGGTTAGAGGGTCATTGCTTTTTCCTAATTGGTCAGTGCAACATCGAAGGCCAAAGGGCCTGTTTTGCGCTGTAATGTTCTATGTTCTATGTTCTAATTTGACCTGTCAAAATGAACCACTTCATACTAATCTGAGTTAAACTCCATCTGTCCAGTCTTGTATCCTATCAATGTCTCACTGCCCAATACCCACAATACCTCCATCTGCAAACTTACCAACCCATCCTCCAGTTCCTCATCAGGTCATTTATAAAAATCACAAAGAGTAAGGGTCACAGAATAGATCACTGGGTCACTCCAGCGGAGACTGACTTCCATGCAGACTATGAACCATTTATAACCACTCTTTGCTTTCCATGGGCAGGCCAGTTCTGGATTCACAAAGCAATGTCTTTTGGACCCATGCGCCCATCCATGCCACTTTCGCAGTAAGCCTTGCGTGGGGGACTTTATCAAATGCCTTGCTGAAGTCCATATATACTACATCTACTGTTCTTCCTTCATCATTATGTTTAGTCACATCTTCAAAAAATTCAATCAGGCTTGTAAGGCATGATCTGCTGTTGACAAAGCCTACTGACTATTCTTAATCATATTATACTTCTCCAAATATTCATAAATCCTGCCTCTCAGGATCTTCTCCATCAACTTACCGACTACTGAGGTTGGATTCACTGGTCTATAATTTCCAGTGCTAGGGATCTTGGTGTATGTGTGCATAGATCCCTGAAAGTTGGCAATCAAGTCGATAAGGGCGTTAAGAAGGAATAAGGAGTCTTAGCTTTTATTGGTAGGGGGATTGAATTTCGGAGCCGCAACGTCATGTTGCAACTGTACAAAACTCTAGTGCGGCTGCACTTGGAGTATTGTGTACACTTCTGGTCCCCGCATTATAAGAAAGATGTGGAGGCATTGGAGAGGGTACAGAGGAGGTTTACCAGGATTTGCCTGGTATGGAGGGCAGGTCTTATGAAGAGAGGCTGAGGGATTTGAGGTTGTTTTCGTTAGAAAGAAGGCGGCTAAGAGGAGACCTTATTGAAACATCTAAGATGATTAGAGGTTTAGATAGGGTGGACAGTGATAGCCTTTTTCCTAGGATGGAGAAAGCTAGCACGAGGGGACATAGCTTTAAATTAAGGGGTGGTGGTTTTAGGACAGATGTCCGAGATGTCCGAGGTAGGTTCTTTACCCAGAGGGGGTAAGGGTATGGAATGCCCTGCCTGCATCAGCTGTAGATGCGCCAAGTTTGGTGGCATTTAAGAGGTTAGTAGATAAGTTTATGGATGAAAAGGGAATGGTTTAGGTTAGAGAGTCACTGCTTGTTCCTAATTGGTTGGCGCAACATTGAAGGCCGAAGGGCCTGTTCTGCGCTGTATGTTCTATGTTCTATGTTCTATTTCTACTTCCTTTCTTGAATAATGGAACAACACCCACAATCCTCCAGTCCTCCGGAACCTCTCCCATCTCCATTGATGATGCAAAGCTCATCGTCAGAGGCTCAGCAATATCCTCCCTCACCTCCCACAGTAGCCTGGGGTACATCCCATCCGGTCCTAGCGACTTATCTAACTTGATGCTTTTCAAAAGTTTCAACACATCCTCTTTCTTGATATCTACATGCTATGTGCTAAAGTTTTTCAGTCTTCTGCAAGTCTGCACTACAATCACCAAGATCTTTTTCCATAGTGAATACTGAAGTAAAGTATTCACCTCGGCTATTTCTTCCGTTTCCATAAAAACTTTCTCACCGTCACACCTGATAGGTCCTATTCTTTCACGTCATATCATCTTGCTTTTCACATAACTGGAGAATAGAACATAGAACATAGAACATTAAATGTTCAATAAACAATAAATGAACAATAAATGTGTAGAGTATAGGGCTAATGGTAGGGCTCTTAATAGTGTTGAGGAACAGAAGGATCTTGGTGTATGTGTCAATAGATCCCTGAAAGTAGGCAGTCAAGTGGATAAAGTTGTTAAGAAGGCATATGGAGTCTTAGCTTTTATTGGTAGGGGGATTGAATTTAGGAGCCGCAGCATAATGTTGCAACTGTACAAAACTCTAGTGCGGCCGCACTTGGAGTATTGTGTGCAGTTCTGGTCGCCACATTCTAAGAAAGATGTGGAGGCATTGGAGAGGGTACAGAGGAGGTTTACCAGGATGTTGCCTGGTATGGAGGGCAGGTCCTATGAAGAGAGGTTGAAGGATTTGAGGTTGTTTTCGTTAGCAAGGAGGCGGCTAAGAGGGGATCTTATTGAAGCATATAAGATGATTATAGGTTTAGATAGGGTGGACAGTGATAGCCTTTTTCCTAGGATGGAGAAAGCTAGCACGAGGGGACACAGCTTTAAATTAAGGGTATGAGTTATAGGACGGATATCAGAGGTAGGTTCTTTACTCAAAGAGTGATTAGGGAGTGGAATGCCCTGCCTGCAGCTGTTGTAGATGCACCAAGTTTGGTGGCGTTTAAGAGGTTAATTGATACGTATATGGAAGAGAAGGGAATGGTTTAGTTTGGAGGGGCATTGCTTTTTATTTTGGTCGGCACAACATCGAAGGCCGAAGGGCCTGTTCTGTGCTGTATTGTTCTATGTTCTATGTTCTATTACAGCACAGAACAGGCCCTTCGGCCTTCGATGTTGCGCCGACCAATATAAAAAGCAATGCCCCTCCAAACTAAACCATTCCCTTCTCTTCCATATACTTATCAATTAACCTCTTAAACGCCACCAACTTGGCGCATCTACAACAGCTGCAGGCAGGGCATTCCACTCCCTAATCACTCTTTGAGTAAAGAACCTACCTCTGCTATCCGTCCTATAACTCATACCCCTTAATTTAAAGTTGTGTCCCCTCGTGCTAGCTTTTTCCATCCTAGGAAAAAGGCTATCACTATCCACCCTATCTATACCTCTAATCATCTTATATGTCTCGATTAGGTCCCCTCTTAGCCGCCTCCTTTCTAACGAAAACAACCTCAAATCCCTCATCCTCTCTTCATAAGACCTGCCCTCCATACCAGGCAACATCCTGGTAAACCTCCTCTGTACCCTCTCCAATGCTCCACATCTTTCTTATAATGCGGGGACCAGAACTGTACACAATACTCCAAGCGCGGCCGCACTAGAGTTTTGTACAGTTGCAACATGACGTTGCGGCTCCGAAATTCAATCCCTCTACCAATAAAAGCCAAGACTCCATATGCCTTCCTAACAACCTTCTCGACCTCACTGCCTACTTTCAGGGATCTATGCACATACACACCAAGATCCCTCTGTTCATCAAGACTACTAAGAATCCTACCATTAGCCTTATACTCTACACATTTATTATTCCTGCCATAGTGCATTACCTCACACTTTTCCACATTAAACTCCATTTGCCACCTCTCGGCCCAGCTCTGCAACTTGTCCAAGTTTCTCTGCAAACTATAACACCCCTCTTCACTATCTACCACTCCACCGACTTTAGTGTCATCTGCAAATTTACTAATCATCCTTCAATACCCTCATCCAGATCATTTATAAAAATTACAAACAGCAGGGGCCCCAAAACAGACCCCTGAGGTACACCACTTGTAACCGAACTCCACGATGAATATCTCCCATCACCACCACCCTCTGTCTTCTATCTGCTAGCCAATTCCTAATCCAATTAGCTAAATCACCCTCTATCCCATACATCTGCATTTTCTGCAGAAGTCTTTCATGGGCCACCTTATCAAACGCCTTACTAAAGTCCATATATACCACATCAACCGCCTTACCCCCATCCACCTCCTTAGTCACTTTTTCAAAAAACTCGATGAGGTTAGTAAGGCACGACCTACCCTTCACAAAACCATGCTGACTATCTCCAATCAATTCATTACTCTCTAAATAACTATAAATCCTATCCCTAATTATTCTCTCCAACACTTTGCCCACCACCGAAGTAAGACTCACTGGCCTATAATTCCCTGGAAGATCTCTCTTCCCCTTCTTGAACAACGGGACCACATTCGCTATCCTCCAGTCCTCCGGAACCACACCTGTAACCAACGACGACCTGAAGATCTGAGCCAGAGGCTCCGCAATCTCCTCTTGGAGAATGCCTTGGGGTTTTCCTTTATCCTGCCTGTGAAGGCCTTCTCATTACCCCTTCTGGCTCTCCTAATATCCTTCTTAAGATCCTTCCTATTAGCTGTGTACTCTTCTAGATCTCTAACAATATCTAGCTCTCTGAACTTTTTGTAAGCTTTTCTTTCCTTCATGACTAGATTTATTACAGCCTTTATTACATCATGGTTTCTGTAACCTACCGTAACTCCCCGGTCTCATTGGAACGTTGCTATGCATAACTCCAGACAAATATTCCTGAAGTTTGCCACATTTCCGTGAGAAGACCTCTTTTCAATTTAAGCCTCCAATTTTCTGCCTGATAGGCTCATAATTCCCCTTACCCCAAATAAAACTTTTCTAACTTGTCTGACCCTATCTTTCTCCAATGCCATTGTAAAGGAGATGGAATTATGATCGCTATCCCAAAATGTTCTTTCATTGGTCAGATCTGACCTCTGACCAGGTTCATTACCTAATACCAGATCAAGAACATCCTCTCCTCTTGAGGCTTATCCACATATTGTGTCAGGAAACCTTCCTGAACACACCTAACAAACTCCTCCCCATTTAAACCTTTTAACCTTGGGAGATTCCAATCCAATTTGGAATTAAAATCTCTCTCTGTTATTATTACATTTTTCCAGGATCTTCTTCCCAAACTGCTCCTCAACATACCTGTTATTATTGGGCGGCCCAGTAATGTTATTGACCCCTTTCTGTTTCTAACCACAGAGACTCTGTTGACAATCCCTCCATTACATCCATCTTTTCTGCAGCCATGACACTACCTCTGATCAACAGTGCCACTCCCCCATCTCTTTTGTCTCCCTTCTTGTCCCTGCTGAAACATCTGAAACCTGGCACTTGAAGTAACTAGTCCTGTCGCTGAGTAATCCACCACATTTGTAATGGCCACCACATTACATTTCCAAGTAGTGATCCACGCTCTAAGCTCATTCACTTTGTTCATAACACTCCTTGCGTTAAAATAGACACATCTCAAACCTTCAGTCTGAGTGTTCCCTTCTTTATCACCTGCCTATCCTCCCTCTCGCACCATTTCTGAGCTAACCTCTTCTCTTCCAGTCACTTCAATTTGATTCCCACCCCAACCTTTCTAGTTTAAATTTATTTTAAATCGTGAGGAGAAATTGTCATGATAGGCATTGTCCATAGGCCACCAAATAATAACATCACGGTGGAGCGAGAAATAAACAATGAAATAACTAATAGAACATAGAACACTGCAGCCCTTCGGCCCACAAGTTGCATTGATCACACCCATACCTACTAGGCCGTAGAACTATCTGTAACTCCCAATCCAATTTAATCCCGTGTACTCATCCAGAAGTCTTTTAAAAGACCCCAGCGAGTTCGCCTCCACCACCACTGATGGCAACCGATTCCATTCACTCACCACCCTCCAAATGAAAACCTTACCCCTGACATCTCCTCTGTACTTGCTCCCCAGCACCTTAAACCTGTGTCCTCTCGTGGTGACCATTTCAGCTCTGGGAAATAACCTCTGAGAATCCACCCTATATATTCCTCTCAACATTTTATAAACCTCTATCAGGTCACTTCTCAACCTTTGTCTTTCCAGGGAGAAGAGACCTAGCTCCCTCAATCTATCTTCATAAGGCATTTCTCCCAATCCAGGCAACATCTTTGTAAATCTCCTCTACACCCTCTCAATATCTTCCACATCCTTCCTGCAGTGAGGCGACTTCCTGCGTATAGTGGGATCTTATAAAGTTGCAGCATTACCTCCCGACTCCTAAACTCAATCCCTCAATTAATGAAGCCAGTACACCGTACACCATACACTTCTTGACCACATCCTCCACCTGTGAGGCCGATTTAAGAGTCCTATCGACCCGGACTCCAAGATCCTAATGCATGTAAAAATTACCATGGGGCAATTTTAATTTACATATCAATTAGTCAAACCAAGTCGGTCAAGGCAGTCTTGAGGAGGAGTTCACAGAATGTATCCAGATAACTTCCTTGAACAGTATGCGATGGAACCGACAAGGGAGCAAGCTATCCTAGATCTGGCCCTGTGTAACGTGGAGGGGTGGTGGATAATTAATGATCTTGCTGTTAGGGATCATCTCAGAAAAAGCAATCTTTTGCTTTTTGGCTGTATTTAAAATACAGATGAAGCATGAGGTTACATCCAATGTCAGTTTCTTGTGCTGAAACAAAGGAGACTGCAAAGGGATGCGGGAATAGTTGGGTAAGGTAGACTGGGAGCAAAAACATAATGTGGGACAATTAAGGGACAGTGAAGGATTTTCCAAGCGATCTTTCATGGTGCTCAGCAAAACTCTATAGTAGTGATAAGGAAGCACTGTCAAAAAAGAGATAACCAGCCATGGATATCAAAGGAAATAAAGGAGGGTATCAAATTGAAAGAAAAAACAATCAAAGTGGTAAAAATTAGTGGGAATTTAGAGTATTGGGAAATCTTTAAAGGTCAGCAGAAAGCCTTTAAAGAATGATAAGAAGGATTATGAGAGTAAACCAGCTCAGAATATACAAACTGATAGCAAATTTTTCTAAAAATATATAAAATGAAAAAGAGTGGCTAAAGTAAACATTGGTCCTTTAGAAGATGACAAGGGGGATGTAATAACTGCAATTGAGAAAATGGCTGAGGCGTTCAACAGGTCTTCAGTCTTCAGTGGGAGACACAAACAACATTTTTTGACAGGAAGATTATGGCAGTTGAGAACATAGAAACTATCATTGTCATGAAAGAGGTAGCATTGGGCAAGTTAACGTTGCTTAAGGTAGACAAGTTTCCTGGTCCTGATGGAATGCATCCCAGCATCCTAAAAGAGATGGCTGGGGGCTGGGAGAAATAGCAAATGTGGTAGTGATAATTTGCCAAAATTCACTGGACTCCGGGGTGGTTCCTGCAGATTGGAAAACAGTAAGTGCAATGCTACTGTTTAGAAAAAAAGAGTTAGACAAAAGACAGGTTACGATAGACCAGTTAACTTAATTCTGTAGAAGGGAAAATGCTTGAATCTATCATCAAGGAAGAAATAGCTTGACATTGGATGTAAATTGTCCCTTTGATAAGACATATATGGGTTAACGAAGGGCAGATCAAGGTTGACTAATTTGGAGGAATTCTTTGAGAACATTAGATATGTAGTAGACAATCGGGAACCTGTGGATATGATGTATCTGGATTTCCAGAAGGCATTTGACAATGTGCCACACCAAAGACTGCTACATAAGATAAAGATGCATAGTGTTACGGGTAATGTATTAGCATGATTAGAGGATTGGTTAACTAAGAGAAAGCAAAGAGTGGGGGTAAATGGGTGTTTTTCTATTTGGCGATCAGTAATTAGTGGTGATTGTGTCACTATTTAGTGTGATTCTTGTGGATTGTGTCACGATTTGGAGTGATCTTTGGGGATTGTGTCACTATTTAGAGTGTTCATTGAGGATTGTGACACTATTTAGTGTGATCTTTGCAGATTGTGTCTCGGTTTAGAATGATCCTTGGGGATTGTGCCACGATTAGAGTGATCTTGGCAGATTGCGTCACTGTTTAGAGTGACTCTTAGGGATGGAGCCACTACTTGCTGTGATCCTTGGGGATTGTGTCTCCATTTGGAGTGATGTTTGGGGAATGTGTCACTATTTAGAGTGATCCTTGGGGATTGTGTCTCCATTTGGAGTGATCCTTGGGGATTGTGTCAGTATTTAGAGTGATCCTTGGGGATTGTATTTCCATTTCAAATGATCCTTTCGCTTTCACCTTTGGCCTTGTGGGTCCGGAACGTCTTGCCTGCAGAAGGCAGAGAGTGGTTGTGGATGAATCTTTTTCTGCATGGAGGTTGATCACCAACGGAGTGCTCCAAAGATCTGTTCTAGGACCCTTGCTGTTTGTCATTTTCATAAATGACCTGGTTGAGGAAGTGGAAGGATGGGTTAGTAAGTTCGCCGACGATGTGAAGGTTGATGGGTGTTGTGGATAGTCTGGAGGGATGTCAGAAGTTGCAGCAAGACATGGATAGGATGCAAGACTGGGCGGAGAAGTGGCAGATGGACTTCAATGCGGATAAATATGTAGTGGCCCATTTTGGCAGGACCAATGGGGTGAAGAAGTACAATAGCAAGGGTAGGAATCTTAGCAGTGTTGAGGAGTAGAAGAATCTTGGGGTCCGGGTGCATAGGACTCTTAAATCGGCCTCGCAGGTGGAGGATGTGGTCAAGAAAGCCTGTGGTGTACTGACCTTCATTAATCGAGGGTTGCGTTTAGGAGTCGGGAGGTAATGCTGCAACTTTATAAGACACTTGTTAGACCCCACTTGTGGTACTGTGCGCAGTTCTGATCGCCTCATTGCAGGAAGGATGTGGAAGCTATTGAGAGGGTGCAGAGGAGATTTACAAGAACGTTCCCTGGATTGGGAGGCATGCCTTATGAAGATAGGTTGAGGAAGGTAGGTCTCTTCTCCCTGGAGAGACAAAGGTTGAGAGGCGACCTGATAGAGGTTTATAAAATGTTGAGAGGAATAGATTGGGTGGAGACTATTTTCTCTGAGCATCAAGTACAGAGGAGATGTTAAGAGTAAATTTTTCACTCAGGGAGTGGTGAGTGAATGGAATTGGCTGCCGTCATTGGTGGTGGAGGCGAACTCACTGGGGTCTTTTAAAAGACTTCTGGATGAGTACGTGGGATTAAATGGGATTGGGAGTTAGAGAAAGTTCTCTGGCCCAGTAGGTATGGGTATGATTGGAGCAACTTGTGGACAGAAGGGCCTGTTTGTGCTGTAGTGTTCTATGTTTTATGTTCTATCCAAGGGTATTGTGTCACTATTTAGAGTGGTGCTGGGGGATTGTGCGACTATTTAGAGTGGCCCTTAGGGATGGAACCACTATTTTCAGTGATCCTTGGGAACTGTGACAATATTTAGAGTGACCCTTGGGGATTGTGTCAGTATTTAGAGTGATTATTGAGAATTGTTTCACTATTGAGAGTGATTGTCGAGAATTGTGTCACTATTCAGAGTTACCCCAGGGGATTGTGTAATGATTCAAAGACTTCTTGTGAAATAGAACCACTGTTCCCCACTGTATGTCCCATCCACCTAAATCACTGTAAGTATTGACACAATTCCCTGGCATCATTCTCAATAGTGACATAATCCCCAAGAATCGCTCTAAATTGTGAAACAATCCCAAAGGAACACCCTAAATAGTTACACAATCCCCAAATATCATTCTGAATAATGCTACAATCCCTAAAGATCATCTTAAATAGTGATACAATCGACAAGGATAACTGTAAATAGGGATATAATCCCCAAGATAGAACATCGAACATAGAACAGCGCAGAACAGGCCCTTCGGCCTTTGATGTTGCGCCGATCAATTATGACCAATTTAGATCACTCTAAATAGTAGCTCAATTCCCAAGGATCACTCTAAATAGTGACACAATACTCAAAAGACCATTTTAAGTTGATTTTTGGGGATTTTATCATTATTTAAAGTGATCCATGGGAATTCTCTCACTATGTAGAATGAATTGTGTTTATATTTAGAACGAACTTGGGTACTGTGTCACCAATTATAATGATCCTTGTGGATTGTGTCACTATGTAGAGTGATCCTGGGGCATTGTGTCACTATTTAGAGTGATCCTGGGGCATTATGTCACTATGTAGAGTGATCCTGGGGCATTGTGTCACTATTTAGGGTGAACCTTAGAGATGGAGCCACTGTTTAGTGTTCCTTCGGATTTGTGACAGTATTTAGAGTGATCATAGATCATAGAACCCTACAGTGCAGAAAAAGACCCATCGGTCCATGGAGACTGCACTGACCACAATGTCACCCAGGCCCTATCCCCAATCCCTGCATATTATACCCACTAATCCCGCTAACCTAAGCATCCTTGGATACTATCGTGCAATTTCTTAGCATGGCCAATCAACCTAACCCGCACATCTTTGGACTGCAGTGCAGTAACACAATGGTTAGCACTGCTGCTTCACAGTTCCAGGATCCTGGGTTTGATTGATGGCTCAAGTCACCGTCTGTGTGAAGTTTGCACACTCTCCTCGTGTCTTCATGGGTTTCCTCCGGATGCTCTGGTTTCCTCCCATAGTTCAAATATGGCAGCAGGGCCTGGGTGGGATCGTGTTTGGTGCAGACTTGATGGGCTGAAAGGCCTCTTTCTGCACTGTAGGGTTCTTAAGGTTCTATAATTCTATCTTGGCCTCTGTCATCACAAACTTTCCTCTCCCTCTCCATCCATTCGCTTAAATGTTGCATTCTATAATTAATGTAAAAAAAGTCCCCTTGTATTTTGTTTTATTGTTGTGGGGTGTATAAGGGGTAGGTGGATGGATCAGATAGTGGGGAACAGTGGTTCTATTTCCCTTGCATCTTCTGTGACTTGGCCTGAATTCAAGACCGAATCTCAGGAGTCTCAAGATGCTTTTTCCATTTGCTTCATTCCATACAGTTACTGTGTTTAATTTTATGAGCTCAATCGTAAAATAAAACTGCAGCAGCCACATCAATTTATTTCACTCAGGATGCAATTGTGTCACTCTGTTAGAATTGAACACGTTTCAATGAGGTTCCCTCTCACTCTCCAATTTCCCATTGACTATAATCCTAACCAATCTAATTCTCTCCTCACATGACAGATCTGCCATCCCAGGAATCAGCCTGTAAACCACTGCTGTTCTTCGTCTATCACAAAGACATCAAAACTGTACAAACACCTCCAGGTGTGGCCACAGCAATGATTTACAAATTGCAACAAACCATCCCTATTCCTGAAAAGGAATCATCCTCGATGAAACTTGACAGACCATTTGGCTCCATTACTGCCTGACGTACTTACCTGGTTCCTTATAGTGAATGATGCATGAAACAACCAAGGTTTTAATGAATATTCACCTCCCTCAATTTAATCCCATTCAAGTAATGAAATCTCTTCCTAATATTCCTACCAGAGTCGACATCCTCTCAGTGATCCACATTAAACTGCATCTGTCGTGTGTATGACCACATCCTCAACCCTGCCCAAATCACGCTGAATATTCTCTGCACCCTCCTCACAGTTCACCTCTGACCCAGCTGTGTACCATCTGTAAATTTGGAGATGATGCATGGAATAACTCTTCTGGAAGACTAAATAAAACATATCCCCATGGGTAACTCTATGAATTCCAACATTAAACAATTTCAAGATATTCCAATCATGATTTCCCTTTAGTAAATCCATGCCAAGGGTTAGGGTTAGGGTTAGGGCATTAGGGTTAGGGTTAGGATGAGGGCTAGGGTTAGGGGTAGGGCTAGGGTTACTGTGCATTAGGGTTAGGCTTAGGGTTAGGTTTAGGGTTAGGGTTAGCATTAAGGTTAGGGTTAGGGCATTAGTGTTAGTATTAGAGTTAGGGTTAGGGCATTAGGGTTATGGTTAGGGCATTAGGATTAGGGTGAGGGTTACGGTGAGGGTGAGGGTTAGGGTTAAAGTGCAATAGGAATGGTTTAGGGTTAGAGTTAGGGCATTAGGGTTATGGTTAAGGTTAGGGTTAGGTTTAGGGTTAGGGTATTAGGGTTACGGTTAGGGTTAGGGTTGGGGCATTAGGGTTAGGGTTAGGGCATTAGGGTTATGGTTAGGGTTAGAGTTAGGGCATGAGGGTTAGGGTTAGGGTTGGGGTTAGGGTCAGCTTTAGGGTTAGGGTTAGGGGTTTGGATTATGGTTAGGGTTAGGGTTAGGGCATTGGGGTTAGGGTTAGGGTTGGGTTAGGGTTCAGGTTAGGGATAGGGTTAGGTTTAGGGTTAGGGACAGGGTCAGGGTCTGGGTTTCGGTTAGGGTTAGTGTTAAGGTTAGGGTTAGGGTTAGCGGGGTAGGGTTAGTGTTTGGGTTATGGTTACGGTTAGAGTTAGGGTTAGCATTAGGGTAAGGGGATATGCGGGTTATGGCTCGGGGTAGGGATAGGGATTAGGGTTCGGGTTATGGTTAGGTTTCAGGTTAGGGTTAGGGTTGGTGTTGGGGGTGAGGGTTAGGTGAGGGTTAGTGTTAGTGTTAGAGTTAGGGTTAGTTTTAGGGTTAGAGTTAGAGTTATGGGTAGGGTACATTTGGGTTCAGGTCAGAGTTAGCTTTAGGGTTAGGCTTAGTATTAGGTTTAAGGTTGTGGTTGGTGGGTTAGGGTTAGGGTTAGGTTAGGTTTAGTGTTAGGGGTCAGGTTTAGGGCTTGGATTAGGGTTAGGGTTAGGATTAGGTGTTAGCATTTGGTTTAGGGTTTAGGGTTTAGTGTTAAGGTTAGGTTTAGGGCTAGGTTCAGGGTCAGCGTTAAGTTAGGGTGAATATCAGGGTTACGGTCATGTTTAGAGTCAGGGTCAGCGTCAGGTTCATGGTTACGGTTCGGGTTAGGGTGAGGGTGAGGTTAGGGTGAGGGTGAGTGTTGGGGTTAGGGTAAGGGTCAGGGTGACTCTTACAATTAGGATTAAGTTTTTTGGTTAGCATTAGTTTTAGGTGTTTGGTTAGGGTTAGGGTTATGGTTAGGGTTACGTTTAGGGTTAGCTTTAGGGTTAGCGTTAGAGTTAAGGTTAGGGTTAGGGTTAGAGATTTAGGGTTTGGGTTAGGCTTAGGTGTAGGGTTAGGTTTAGGGTTGGGGTTAGGGTTATAGTTAGGGTTAGGGTTTTGGTTGGGTGCATTAGGGTTAGGGTTGGGGTAGGGTTGGAATAGGGCTAGGCTGCGTTAGGGTTAGGGTTATGGTTAGGGCTAGGGTTAGGATTAGCGGTTAGGGCATTAGGGTTAGGGTTCGGTTTAGGGCTAGGGTTACAGTTAGCGTTAGGGTTAGGGTTAGTGTTAGGGGTCAGAGTTGGAGAGGAGTGAGAGATGGTGAAAGTTCAGGTTTGCTGATTGTTCAGGGATGATGAGGGGTGAGGGGTTAGGGTTGTTGACGAGTGAGGATTGTGGGATAGTGAGGGGTGAGTGATAGTGAGGTGTTGTGAGAGGTGAGCGTGAGGGATGGTGAGGGGACAGGAGGTGAGAGGTCAGTGATCAGGAATGGCGAGGTATTAGGGACTCAGTAAGAATCTAGCAACGCCAATTTTAAATCCAACCAATTTATTTGATAGTAAATTTGCAAGCTTTCGACACTCTGTGTCTTCGTCAGGCAAATGCAGTGTTCTGGTCTGCAATAGCACACATATCAACACAGACAGTCACAGATTGCTGATTAGAATGCGAATCCTACATTGATGACGTCTTTTTCCTTTGGACGCATGGTGAACAGTCATTGAAGCGACTGTGTGATGATATCAACAGGTTCCATCCCACCATCGGACTCACCATGGACTATTCTCCAGAATCAGTTGCATTCTTGCACACACACGTCTCCGTTGGGGACGGTCACCTCAGCACCTCACTATACCGCAAACCGACAGACAGCCTCGCGGCGCTCCACTTCTCCAGCTTCCACCCTGGACACATTAAGGAGGCCATTCCCTGTGGATGGGCCCTCCGTATGCACGGGGTTTGCTCAGATGGTGAGGATCGTGACGGATGCCTCCAGACGCTGAAGGATGCCCTCGTGAGAACAGGATATGGCGCTCGACTCATCGATCGACGGTTCCGACATGCCACAGTGATAAACCGCACTGAACTCCTCGGAGGACAGGCACAAGACACGGTGGACAGTGTTTGTTGTCCGGTGCTTCCCCGGAGCGGATAGGCTACGGCATCTTCTCTGGAGTCTTCTGTTCCCCCCCCACCCACTTCTTGCTTTCGGACTACTGCACAACCTCAAACACACTTAGTGAAGAATGAGGGGTCAGAGATGGTGAGAAGTAAGGGGTTAGGGTTGGTGAAGGGTGAACAGTCAGAGATGATGAGGAGTGAGGGGTCAGGGTTGGCGAGGAGTGAGAGGTCACGGATGTTGAGGGGCCAATGTTTATAAGGATTGAGGGGTCAGAGAACAATCAAGTTGCAAGATCAGTTGCAAGAATGCAACTGATTCTGGAGAATAGTCCATGGTGAGTCCGATGGTGGGATGGAACCTGTTGATATCATCACACAGTCGCTTCAATGACTGTTCACCATGAGTCCAAAGGAAAAAGGCGTCATCAATGTAGGATTCGCATTCTAATCAGAGAAGGGTCAGAGAAGGGTCAGAGATGGTGAGGGGTGAGGGGAAAGTGATAGTGAGGAATGAGGAGTCAGGTTTGGTGAGGGGTCAGGGGGCTGCAATAGTGAAAGGTGAGGGTCAGGAATGGTAAGGGGTCAGGAGTCAGTGACGATGAGGGGCTGAGGGATAGTGAGGGGTCAGGGTTTGTGAGGGTTGAGGGGTCAGGGTGATGAGAGCTAAGGGATGGTGAGGGGTGAGGTGTGAGGGGTCAGGCTTTCTGAAGGGTATGGGTGGTGAAAGATCAGAAATGGTGAGGGGTGAGAGATCAGCGATGTTGAGAGGTCAGAGATGATGAAGGGTGAGGGGTCAGGGTTAGTGAGTGCTGAGGGTTCAGGGATGGTGAGGAGTGAGGGGTCAGGAATGGTGAGGGGTGCGAGGTCAGGCATGGTGAGGGGTGCAGATCAGGGATGGTGAGGTGTCTGGATTGGTGAGGGCTGATGGGTCAATGTTGGTGAGCGGTCAAGAGTCGGGGTGGTGAGAGATCAGGGACGGTGAGGGATCAGGATTGATGATGAAGGTGAGGGTTCAGGGAGGGTGAGGAGTGAGGGGTCAGGGATAGTGAGGGGTGAGGGGTCAGGGATGGTGAACGATCAGGGATGATGAAGGATAGGGGTCAGGATTGGTGCGGGGTGATTGGTAAGGGGTCAGGGGTCAGGAATGTTGAGAGGTCAAGGGTCAGAAATGGTGAGGGGTCAATGGTCAGGAATGGTGAGAGGTAAGGTGTCAATGATGGTGAGGGCTGAGGGGTCAGGGTTGAAAACAGATGAGGGGTCAGAGCTGGAGAGTGTTAGGCGGTCAAGGAATATATGTGTATATGTGTATAAGAGTTCTGGATGGTGAGGGGTCAGCATTGGTTACATGTGAGGGGTCAGAGTTGGTGAGGGGTCTTGAACGGTGAGGGGTCAGGGACAGTGAGGGGTCAAGGATGGTGAGGTGTCAGGAGTCAGGGATGGTGAGGGGTCAGGATTTGATGAGGGGTCAAGGATGTGAGGAATGAGCAGTCAGAGAAATTGATGTTTGGGGGGGTGAGGGATGGTGAGGGGTCTGGGATGGTGAGGGGTGAGGGATGGTGAGGGGTGAGGGATGGTGAGGGGTGTAAAAATACCAGTGAGACTAATTTTGAGTCAAAGTACAGCAATTTTTTTTGAACTTTCTGTACTTTGGGAAATACACCTGGTACCTAACAGCAGTTCTCCAGACGTCTCCCCGAATTCAAGTTAAGAGCATATGTTTATACCCCCTCCCTCCTGCCTCCCTTCCCCTCTCCCTCCCTCCCCCTCTCCCCCCTCCCTTTTTCCTCCCGTCACGTGTGCATCTCAGCAGGATCCCAGGCTGTGGATTATCCTCCATCGTGGGAACATGGCTACCTCAGCGTCTCTTCATGGTTATCTCAAGGCTGTAATTGTCGTGTGATTAGCCCTTAGCCCTTGACAAGACAAGTTCAAATTAACCGGACTGGTGTAACCATCTATGTTCATAAGCTGTATAACATATAATATGTTGGTACATGACACATAAGCAGTACCTAACGAATATATATATGGATATATATTTATCCCATGCAAGCTTCACTATGTTAGGCAAAAGTTCACAAAATTAAAGACAAAACGAGCTGGGTCAGTTACATTTCTGAACGGACTATCATAAACTTGTGTACAACAGCAAAGACAGCTGCAGTCTTCCTGTCTGTTCCACAAAAACAAAGTTTGCATCTAGCTGAGATATATGAAAAGAAACTGCATATAAGTTGTCTGATTTTTTTCATTCTCCAAATATTTCAAAGTTCATTAATCACTCCCTACTGCAGTCTGGGATGGTGAAGGGTTAGGGATTTTGAGGGGTTAGAGATTGTGAAGGGTCAGAGATGGTGAGAAGTGAGGAGTCAAAGATGGTGAGGGGTGAGGGGTGAGGGGTCAGAGATGGTGAGGGATCAGAGATGGTGAGGGGGTCGGGGATTGTGAGGGTCAGAGATGGTGAGAAGTGAGGAGTCAGAGATGGTGAGGGGCGAGGGGTGAGGGGTCAGAGATGGTGAGGGATCAGAGATGGTGAGGGGGTCGGGGATTGTGAGGGTCAGAGATGGTAAGGGGTGAGAGGTCACCGTGGTCAGGGGTGAGGGATGGTGAGGGCTAAGTGGTCAGGAATAGAACATAGAACATAGAACATTACAGCACAGAAAAGGCCCTTCGGCCTTCGATGTTGCGCCGACCAATATAAAAAGCAATGCCCCTCCAAACTAAACCATTCCCTTCTCTTCCATATACTTATCAACTAACCTCTTAAACGCCACCAAACTTGGCGCATCTACAACTGCTGCAGGCAGGGCATTCCACTCCCGAACCACCCTTTGGGTAAAGAACCTACCTCTGATATCCGTCCTATAACTATCACCCCTTAATTTAAAGCTAATGTCCCAAGATGCGCAGATTAGGTTGATTGGCCATGCCAAGTTCCCTATAGTGTGGTAAAATGTGTAGGTTGGGTAGATTGGCAATGCTAAATTGGTCTTTAGTGTCCCAAGGTGTGAATGACAGGTGAATTGGCCATGCTAAATTCGCCTCAGTGTCCCAAAATGTGTATAAGTGGTGGATTGGCCATGTTAAATTGTCCTTTAGTGTCCCAAGATGTGTACAAGAGGTGGATTGGCAATGTTAAATTGACCCTTAGCATCACAAGATGTGTAGGTTAGGTGGATTGGCCTTGCTAAAGTTCCCTCAGTGTCCCAAAATATGTATGAGTGGTGGATTGGCCTTGTTAAAATGCTCCTTAATGTTCCGAGATGTGTAGAGAAGTGGATTGGCTATGATATATTGCTCCTCTGGCCCAAGAAGTGTACTTCAGGTGGATTAGTGATCCTAAGTTGTGCCTTAGCGTGCCAAAATGTGCAAATTAGGTGTATTGACCAGGCGAAATTGCCCCTGACTGCCTCAAGATGTGTAGGTTAGGTGGATTAGCCAAGCTAAATTCATCTTTGTGTGCAAAGAGGTGCATCAGCCAGGCTAAATTGCCATTAATGTCCCAAGATTTGTACAAGAGATGGATTGGCCAGGCTAAATTGCCCCTTAGTGCCCAAGGTGTTTACGAGAGTTGAATTGTCCTGGCTAAATTCCCATTTGTGTCCCAAGACATGTATAAGAGCTGGGCTGGCCATGTTTAACTGCCCCTTAGTGTCTCAAATGTGTAAGGTAGATGGATTGGCAATGCAACATTGCCACATACTGTTGGCTGTACTAAATTTATCTTAGTGTGCAAAGATGTGTACGAGAAGTGTGTGGGCCAGACTAAATTGCCCCTTAGTGCCACAAGACGTGTACGAGAGATGAATTGGTCATGCTACATTGCCTCTTAGTGTTTGAAGATCTCTAGGTTAGATGGATTGCCCCTTAATGTCCCAAGAGGTGTAGATATGGGAGAGTGACCGTGCTAATTTTCTTTAGTGTCCCAGGATGTGCACAAGAGATGGATTCACCATGTTTAATTGCCGCTTCATCTCCCAAGATAGTGTGCGACATGCAGACTGACCATGTTAAATTAACTTTAGTATGCCGAGATGAGGATGAGAGGAAAATTGGACGTGTAACAATCCCCTCAGTGTCACAAGATCTGTAGGTTAGGTGGATTGGCTGTGCTAAATTGCTCCTTAATGTTCCAAGATGTATGAGAAGTGGACTGGCCATGCTAAACTGCCCCTCTGTCCCAAGAACTGTACATTAGATGAATTGGCCATACTAAATTGTGCCTTAGTATCCTAAAATGTGTACGTTAGGTGTATTGACCAGGCTAAATTGCCCCTGACTATCCCAAAATAGAACATAGAACATAGAACATTACAGCATAGAACAGGCCCTTCGGCCCTCGTTAGGTGGATTGGCCTTACTAAATTTATCTTTGTGTGCCAAGATGTGTACGAGAGGTGCGTAGGCCAGGCTAAATTGCCCCTTAGTGCCCCCAAGATATGTACAAGGTGTGGATTGTCTATGCTAAATTGCCCTTTAGTTTTTAAAGTGTATGTTTGCATGAGAGAGGGATTCACCCCTTATTGTAGGTTAGGTGGATTGCTCCTTAGTGTCCCAAGACATGTAGTTTGGGGGATTGGACATTTCAAACCTCCCCTTAGAGTCCTAAGATGTGCACGAGAAGTGGACTAGCCGTGTCAAATTGCTGCTTTGTGTCCCAAGATATGTGCAAGTTGCCGATTCACGATGTCAAATTAAGTTTAGCTTCCCAACATATAGATGAGAGGAAAATTGGACATGTTAAAATCCTTTTAGTGCAGGTTAGATGTGCAGGTTAGGTGGATTGGCCATGCTAACTTGCCTTTCAGTGTCCTAAGGTGTGTAGGTAAGGTGGATTGGCCAAGCAAAATGCTCTTAGTGTCGTAAGATGTACAGATTCTGTTTACTGGCCATGCTAAATTTCTTTGTGTCCGAAGGTTGTAAGTTAGGTGGATTGGCCATGCTAAATTGCCCCTTCGTGTCCCAAGATTTGTAGATTTGGTGGATTGGCCTCGCTAAATTGCTCCTTAATGTCCCAAGATGTGTAGATTTGGTCGATTGGCCATGCCAAATTCCACATAGTGTGCTAAGTTATGTAGGTTGGGTGGATTGGCCATGATAAATTGCCCCTTAGTGTTCCAAGATAGATAAGACAGGTAGATTGTCCATGCTAAATTCCCCTTAGCATCCAAAAATGTGTACGAGTAGTGGATTGACCATGTTAAATTACCTTTTAGTGTCCCAAGATATGTACTAGTATTGGATTGTTTATGTTGAATTGCCTTTCATGTGCCAAGTTTTGTATGAGAAGTGATTGGCTACGCTAAACTGCCCCTCTGTCCCAGCAAGAGTACTTTAGCTGGATTGGCTATGCAAAGTTCTACCTTAGTGTCTCAAAATGTGCAAGTTAGATGTATGGGCCAGTCTAAATTGCCCCTGACTGTTTAGACTGTCAGGATGTGCTGGTTAGGTGGATTGGCCTTGTTACATTCATTTTAATGTGCCAAAATGTGTACGAAAAGTGTGTAAGCCAAGCTAAATTGCCCTTAGTATCCCCAGATGTGTGTGACAGATGGATTGGGCAGGCTAAGTTTGCATTGGTGAGCCAAGATATGTACGAGATATGGATTAGCCACGATAAATTATCCCTTAGCATTTGAAGATTGTATGTTAGGTGGATTGTCCTAAAGTTAGTGCTCCAAACGTGGAGATTTGAGGATTGGCAGTGCTAAATTCCTCTTAGTGTCCCAAGATGTGCACAAGAGGTGGATTGACCAGGCCAAATTTCCTTTAGTGACCGAAGATATGGATGAGAGGAAAATTGGACATGTTAAAACCCTCTTATTGTGGCAAAATGTGCTGGCTAGGTGGATTGGTCATGCTAAATTGTCCTTTAGTGTCCAAAGATGAGCAGGTTAGGTGCATTGGCTATGCTAAATTGCCCTTTACTGTCCCAAATGTGTAGATTAGGTGGTTTGGCAATGCTAAATTGCCACTAATGTCGCAAGATTCGTAGATTAGGTCAATTGGCAATGCTAAATTCCTCCTTAGTGTCCTAAAAGTGTGTAAAAGAGGTTGTTATACCATGCTAAATTGCCCCTTAGTGTCCCAAGGTATGCACAATAGGTGGATTGGACATGCTAAAATCCCCTTTGTATCTCAAAATGTGTACGAGTGTGGACTGGCATGTTAAAATGCCCTTTAGTGTCTCAAGGTGCATATGAGAGATGATTGGCAGTGTTAAATTGCCCTTAGTCTCACAAGATGTGTAGGTTGGGTGGACTGGCCTTGCTAAATTGTCTTTTACTGTCCCAAGATGTGTATGAGAAGTGGATTGGCCATGCTAAACTGCCCCTCTTTCCCAAGAAGTGTACTTTTGGCTGATTGCCGTTGCTACATTGTGCTTTAGCATCCCAAAATGTGCAAGTGTGTTGTCCAGGCTAAATTGCCCTTGACTGTTCCAGGATGTGTAGGTTAGGTGGATTGGCCTTGCTAAATTCATTTTAGTGTGCCAAGATTCGTATGAGAGGTGTGTAAGCCAGGCTAAATTGACCTTAGTTTCCCAAGATGTGTACAAGAGATGGATTGGCTAGGCTAAATTTCCATTTGTGTCCCAAGACATGTATGAGAGATGGATTGCCGATGCTTAACTGCCCCTTAGTGTCCCAATGGGTAAGTTAGGTGGATTGGCCAGGTTAAATTCATCTTAGTGTGCCAAGATGTGTACAAGAGGTGCATAGGCCAGGCTAAATTGCCCCTTGGTGCCCCAAGGTGTGTGCGAGATGTGGATTGACCAGGCTAAATTTTCTTTAGTGCCCCAAGACATAGATAAGAGGAGAATGGACATGTTAAAATCCCCTTAGTGTCTAAAGATGTGTAGGTGAGGGTGATTGGCCATGCAAAATGCCCTCAGTGTCCCAAAATATGTAGGTTTGGTTCATTGGCCATTCTAACTTTCCCCTTAGTGTGCCAAGGTGTGTAGGTTAACTGGATTGGCGATACTAAATTGCCCCAACGTATCCCAAGATGTGACATTTGGTGGATTGACCATTCTAAATTGCCCCTTAGTGTTCTAATACATGCAGGTTAAGTGGATTGGCCCGCAGTATCCTAAGGTGTGTACGTTTGGCAATTCTAAATTGCCACTTAGTGTCCTAGTACATGTAGGTTAAGTAGATTGACCATTCTAAATTGCCACTTAGTGTCTTAGTACATAGAACATAGAACATTACAGCACAGAACAGGCCCTTCGGCCTTCGATGTTGCGCCGACCATTATAAAAAGCAATGGCCATCCAAACTAAACCATTCCCTTCTCTTCCATAAACTTATCAACTAACCTCTTAAACGCCACCAAACTTGGCGCATCTACAACTGCTGCAGGCAGGGCATTCCACTCCCGAACCACCCTTTGGGTAAAGAACCTACATCTGATATCCGTCCTATAACTATCACCCCTTAATTTAAAGCTGTGTCCCCTCGTGCTAGCTTTTTCCATCCTAGGAAAAAGGCTATCACTGTCCACCCTATCAAAACCTCTAATCATCTTATATGCTTCGATAAGGTCTCCTCTTAGCTGCCCCCTCTCTAACGAAAACAACCTCAAATCCCTCAGCCTCTCCTCATAAGACCTGCCCTCCATACCAGGCAACATCCTGGTAAACCTCCTCTGTACTATCTCCAATGCCTCCACATCTTTCTTATAATGTGGGGACCAGAACTGCACACAATACTCCAAGTGCGGCCGCACTAGAGTTTTGTACAGTTGCAACATAACGTTGCGGTTCCGAAATTCAATCCCCGTACCAATAAAAGCTAAGACTCCGTATGCCTTCTTAACAACCTTACCGACTTGACTGCCTACTTTCCCTATGCACAAATACACCAAGATCCCTCTGCTCATCAACACTATTAAGAATCCTACCATTAGCCCTATACTCTACACATTTATTATTCCTGCCAAAGTGCATTACCTCACACTTTTCCAGATTAAACTCCATTTGCCACCTCTCGGCCCAGCTCTGCAACTTGTCCAAGTCTCTCTGCAAACTAGAACACCCCGCTTCACTATCTACCACTCCTCCGACTTTGGTGTCATCCGCAAATTTACTAATCCATCCTTCAATACCCTCATCCAGATCATTATAAAAATTACAAACAGCAGGGGCCCCAAAATAGACCCCTGAGGTACACCACTTGTCACCGAACTCCACGATGAATATCTCCCATCAACCACCACCCTCTGTCTTCTATCTGCTAGCCAATTCCTAATCCAATTAGCTAAATCAACCTCTATCCCATACATCTGCATTTTCTGCAGAAGTCTTCCATGGACCACCTTATCAAACGCCTTACTAAAGTCCATATATACCACATCAACCGCCTTACCCCCATCCACCTCTTTGGTCACTTTTTCAAAAACTCAATAAGGTTAGTAAGGCACGACCTACCCTTCACAAAACCATGCTGACTATCCCCAATCAACTCATTTCTCTCTAAATAACTATAAATCCTATCCCTAATAATTCTCTCCAATACTTTGCCCACAACAGAAGTAAGACTCACTGGACTATAATTCCCTGGAAGGTCTCTCTTCCCCTTCTTGAACAATGGGACCACATTCGCTATCCTCCAGTCTTCCGGAACCATACCCATAACCAACGACGACCTGAAGATCAGAGCCAGAGGCTCTGCAATCGCCTCTCTTGCCTCCCAAAGAATCCTAGGGTAAATCCCGTCCGGCCCAGGGGACTTATCCAACTTCAAACCCTCAAGAATATCTAGCACATCCTCCCTATCTCCTTCAATACTTTCCAATTTGCAACCCTGTACCTCAGTGTTGCAAACATGTAGGCTAAGTGGATTGGCCATATAAATTGCCACTTATTGTCACAAGATTTGTAGTTTAAGTGGATTAGCCAGGCTAAATTGCTCCTAATTTCCAAAATGTGCAGATTACATCAATTGGCCATGCCAAATTCTCCGTAGTGTACAAAGATGTGTAGGTTGGGTCGGTTGGCCATGCTAAATTGCTCCTTAGTGTCCCAAGATATGTATGGTAGTTAAATTGCCCTTAGTATCGCAAAATGTATATGAGTGTTGGATTGGCCACGTCAATGGGTTAATGTGCCAAGATGTGTATAATAGGTGCAGACGTCAGGCTAAATTGCCCCTTACTGTCCCAAGACAAGAGATGGACTGGACCGCTAAATTGTCCCTTACTGTACAAAGATATGTAGGTTAAGTGAATTGGCCATGCTAACTTGTCCTTTACTGTCCCAAGGTGCGTACGAGTGGTGGATTAATTATGCTAAACTTCCCCTCTGTCCCAAGAAGTGTACTTGTGGTGAATTGGCATTGCTACATTGTGTCTTAGCGTCCCAAAATGTGCAAGTTGGTGCGTTGACCAGGCTAAATTGTCCCTGACTGCTGTAGGTTAGGTGGATTGGCCTTGCTAAATCCATTTTAGTGTACCAAGACGTGTACAGAGGTGCGTAAGCCAGGCTAAGTTGCCCTTAGTTTCCCAATATGTGTACGAGAGATGGAGTGGCCAGGCTAAATTGCCCCTTACTGCCCCAAGATGGATGTAGGTTATATGAATTGTCCCTTAGTGTCCCAAGACGTGTACATCAGAGGGATTAGGTGTGCTAAATCATCACTTTGTGTCCCAACATAAGAACGAGATGTGGATTGGCCATGCTAAATTTCTTTTAGTTTCCCAAGAGGTGGATGAGAGGAGAATTGGACATGTTAAAATCCCCTTAGTGTCAAAAGATGTGTAGTTTCAGTCCCTCTCTCCTTTTTGATTCAGTGTTACAGGTCTCGCTGGGTTCGCATGTGTCTGTGAGTGTGTATATGAGTATTTATACGTATGTGTGTGCATGTGTGTGAGTGTATATGAGAGAGAGTGTGTGTCTGATTGTATGTGTGTGTGTGTGTGTGTGTGTGTGAGAGTGAGTGTGTATATTTAAGTGAATGTGTGTCATTGGGTGGATTTATGAGTGTGCGCAAGAATGTGTGTGTGTATGTTACTGTGTGTTTTTGACTGAGTGAACGTGTGACTATGAGTGAATGTGTGACTATGAGTGACTGTGTGTGTGTGTGTTAGTGTGTGTCTGGGTGAAGTGTGTGTAAGTGCGCGTGCGTGTAGAGAGTGTATAAATATTATGGGTGTGTGTGTGTGTATGTGTGTGTGTTTGTGAGTATGTGTGTGAGTGAGAGAGTGTGTATGTGCGTGAGTATTTGTGACAGACCCCTGTCAATTAGGAGTGACCTCTGTCAATTAGTAAGGACCCTGTCTATTAGTAATGCCCCCTGTGAATTAGGAGTGCCCTGTCAATTAGGAGTGATCCCTGTCAATTAGCAGTATCCCTGACAATTAGCAGTACCCCTGGCCAATTAGGATCGACTCTTGTCAATTAGGGAGTCCCCTGTCAACTAAGAGTGGCCACTGTCAGTTAGGAGCGATCCCCTGTCAATTAGGAGTGACCTCCTGTCAATTAGGAGTAGCTCTGTCAATTACGAGAGCCTGTCTCAATTGGGAGTGACCGCTGCTAATTGGTCAATTAGGAATGGCCACTGTCAATTAGGAGTACCCTGTCAATTAAGAGTGGCCACTGTCAGTTAGGAGTGATACTTCCTGTCAATGAAGAGTGACTCCTGTCAATTAGGAGTACCCCTTGTCAATTAGTAGTATCCCCTGTCAATTAGGATTGACTCCTATCAATTAGGGAATCCCCTGGCAATTAAGAGTGATCCCCTATCAATTAGGAGTGATCCCCTATCAATTAGGAGTGATCCCCTATCAATTAGCACCGACCCCAGTCAATTAGGAGTACCTCTGTCAATTATGAGAGCCCGTCTCAATTGGGAGTGACCGCTGCTAATTGGTCAATTAGGAATGCCCTCTGTCAATTAAGAGTGCCCCTGTCAATTAGGAGTGACCACTGTCAGTTAGGAGACCACTCTGTCAATTAAGAGCGAACCTCTGTCAATTAGGAGTGATCCCTGTCAATTAGAAGAGCCCCTGTCAGTTAGCAGTACCCCTGTCAATTAGGAGTAACCCCTGTCAATGAGGAATATTCCCTGTCATTTAGGATTCACTCTGTCAATTAGATGGGCCCCTTGTCAATTAGGAGTGATCCCTGTCAATTAGAAGAGCCTCCTGTCAATTAAGAGTGACCCCTGTCAATTAAGAGTGACCCCTGTCAATTAGGAGTGATCCCTGTCAATTAGGAGCGACCCCTGTCAATTAGGAGTGATCCCCTGTCAGTTAGGAGTGATCCCCTGTCAGTTAGCAGTGATCCCTGCCAATTAGAAGTGATCCCCCTGTCAATTAGGAGTGATCTCCTATCAATTAGGAGTGATCCTTGTTAATTAGGGAGCCTCCTGTCAATTAAGAGTGCCCACTGACAATTAGGAGGGCCCTCTGTCAATTAAGAGTGCCCTGTCAATTAGGAGTGATCCCTGTTAATTAGGAGCTACCCCTGTCAATTAGGATGGCCCCCTGTCAATTAGGAGTGGTTCCCTGTCAGTTAGGAGTGATCCCTGTCAATTAGTAGCGACCCCTGTCAATTAGGATTGTTTCCTGTCAATTAGGAGTGATCCTCTGTCAGTTAGGAGTGATCCACTGTCAGTTAGCAGTGATCCCTGTCAATTAGGAGTGATCCCTGTCAATTAGTAGCGACCCCTGTCAATTAGGATTGTTTCCTGTCAATTAGGAGACCACCTGTCAATTAGGATGGCCCCCTGTCAATTAGGAGTGATCCCCTGTCTGTTAGGAGTGATCCACTGTCAGTTAGCAGTGATCCCTGTCAATTAGGAGTGATCCCCTGTCAATTAGAAGTGATCCCTGTGAATTAGTAGCGACCCCTGTCAATTAGGATTGTTTCCTGTCAATTAGGAGACCACTCTGTCAATTAAGAGCAACCCCTGTCAATTAGAAGAGCCCCCTGTCAATTAGGAGTGGTCCACTGTCAATAAGGAGTAACCTCTATCAATTAGGATTGATTCTTGTCAATTAGGAGACCCCTCTGTCAATTAAGAGCGAAACCCTGTCCATTAGGAGTGATCCCTGTCATTTAGAAGAGTCCCCTGTCAGTTAGCAGTACCCTTGTCAGTTAGTATTCACTCCTGTCAATTAGGAGCACCTGCTGTCAATTAGGAGCACCCCCTGTCAATTAGGATTGATCCCTGTCAATTAGGAGTGAACCTGTCAATTAGGAGTGATCCCCTGTCAGTTAGGAGTGATCCCTGTCAATTGGGAGTGATCTCCTGTCAATTAGGAGTGATCCCTGTTAATTAGGGAGCCTCCTGTCGATTACGAGTGCCCACTGACAATTAGGAGTGATCCCCTGTCAATTAGGAGTGATCCCTGTTAATTAGGGAGCCTCCTGTCGATTAAGAGTGCCCACTGACAATTAGGAGGGCCCTCTGTCAATTAAGAGTGCCCTGTCAATTAGGAGTGACCCCCTGTCAATTAGGAGCACCCCCTGTCAATTAGGAGCACAGATCCCTGCGGAACCCCACTAGTCACTGACTGCCAATCAGAAGACCATAGGAGTGACCCCCTGTCAATTAGGACAGCCCCTCTCAATTGAGAGTGACTGCTGCTAATTGGTCAATTAGGAATGCTGCCTGTCAATTAGGAGTTCCCTGTCAACTATGAGCGACCCCTGTAAATTAGGAGTGACCCCTGTCAATTAGGAGCACCTCCTGTCAATTAGGAGTGATCCCCTGTCAGTTAGGAGCACCTCCTGTCAATTAGGAGTGATCCCCTGTCAATTAGGAGTGTCCCCCCTGTCAATTAGGAGCACCCCTGTCAACTATGAGAGCCCCTCTCAATGGTGAGTGACCGCTGCTAATTGGTCAATTAGGAATGACCCCTTGTCAATTAGGAGAGACTCCTGTCAATTAGGAGTGTCCCCTGCGGCAGATCAGGTGCAGAAGGTTGTGAAGAAAGCATATTGTATGCTAGCCTTTATAGGAAGACGTATAGAATACAAGAGCTGGCCTTTAATGTAGACGTAGACTTAGAGGAGATCTAATGGAGGTGTACAAGATTATAAGGGGTATAGGCACAGTAAACACAGTTAAGCTTTTTCCTAGGATTGACTCAAATAACACGAGGGGTCACGGGCTTAGGGTGAGGGCAGTAAGGTACAATTTGGATGCTAGACAGAGTTTTTATTCACACAAAGAGGGGTAGGGCTATGGAACGTGCTGCCAAGTAAAATGGTGGAGGCAGGCACTCTGGAGTTATTTAAGAGATACTTAGATGGGCACATGAACAGAATGGGAATGGAGAGATATAGAAAACTGATTTAAAATAGGGATCATGAGCCTTGGGACTTCCCTGGGAAGTGCGTAAATTGATGTATTTACAATTGATGTATTTATGATGATATTGATGTATTTGTTTTATCCTGCAGGTACATCGCTCTGCCTTGTTGTCTAACAAGGGGCATACACACGATGGTTCGTGAGACGCTGTTCTTGGATTTTTCGTGAGTATCCTAGTGCTTCACGTCATTAGTGTAAGCTTGACCATTGAAACATATAAGATGATTAGAGGTTTAGATAGGGTGGACAGTGATAGCCTTTTTCCTAGGATGGAAAAAGCTAGCACGAGGGGACACAGCTTTAAATTAAGGGGTGATAGTTATAGGACGGATATCAGAGGTAGGTTCTTTACCCAAAGGGTGGTTCGGGAGTGGAATGCCCTGCCTGCAGCAGTTGTAGATGCGCCAAGTTTGGTGGCGTTTAAGAGGTTAGTTGATAAGTATATGGAAGAGAAGGGAATGGTTTAGTTTGGAGGGGCATTGCTTTTTATATTGGTCGGCGCAACATCGAAGGCCGAAGGGCCTGTTCTGTGCTGTAATGTTCTATGTTCTAAATTGCTGGGCTCAGAGATTGTTTCAGGCTCAGAGATACAACGAACAAAGAACAAAGAACAAAACAGCACGGGATACAAGCCCTTTGGCCCAACGAGCCCGCGCCGCCACCCCGATGTTCCCACTTCTACCCGTGATCCCTGTCTATGTTTATAGATCTATGGATTAAAAACCAAATTTGAGACAATTTAGGGAGATATTGTTTTGCCGTTTAGCCTAAGAGCACATCTTTGGGATGTGGGATGCTGTAACTGAAATTATTCTGAAATATCTGAGCTACTTAGCACTATAATTTCATGGTGTACACGTCATGGTGTACGCGTTTGGAGATTTCAGAAGCTATTTTAGTTATAAGAGAGTGAGAAGGCTCAGAAGGGAATAGTGGGATGTGAATTTCCACCTACCTGGAATACAGGAGGATTTCACTTCAGGATATTCTGATCCAGGATCTGTGTCTCCCAAACTGTGACTGCTGTAATATTCAATCTGATTGAAGGAGTCAATGTTTGAAGAAACTGGTGAGCACAAAGTAGTTGGCTATTAGGCAAATTGTTTACAGTTGATTCATTATCTCCAAGTGCAGCCGCACTTGGAGTATTGTGTGCAGTTCTGGTCCCCACATTATAAGAAAGATGTGGAGGCATTGGAGAGGGTACAGAGGAGGTTTACCAGGATGTTGCCTGGTATGGAGGGCAGGTCTTATGAGGAGAGGCTGAGGGATTTGAGGTTGTTTTCGTTAGAAAGAAGGCGGCTAAGAGGAGACCTTATTGAAACATATAAGATGATTAGAGGTTTAGATAGGGTGGACAGTGATAGCCTTTTCCTAGGATGGAGAAAGCTAGCACGAGGGGACATAGCTTTAAATTAAGGGGTGGTAGTTATAGGACAGATGTCAGAGGTAGGTTCTTTACCCAGAGGGTGGTAAGGGTATGGAATGCCCTGCCTGCTGCAGTTGTAGATGCGCCAAGTTTGGTGGCGTTTAAGAGGTTAGTAGATAAGTTTATGGACGAAAAGGGAATGGTTTAGGTTAGAGGGTCATTGCTTTTCCCTAATTGGCCAATTAGGCAACATCGAAGGCCGAAGGGCCTGTTCTGCACTGTAATGATCTATGTTCTATTATGTTTTTATGATGATAAAGAATGATTCAGAACGTGGAAGTCAATATCACAACAATTTCAATGTCACTGTGACAACGTCCTGACATTTGATAATGGCACACTTGGGAGAACAGTGAGCAGATTGATTGCAATGGTCTAAGGTGAAGAGCTGGCACCACCTTATTGGGGCAACTGTGAATGGATTAATGATGTAAATCTGGTTCTGAACAGTCCAATGTGTGAGATTTCAGTGAAGAGAAAATAATGTAAGAACAAATCTGTTACGGCTGGGTAAGTGGACAGGGTTTTCTGACACAGAATCCCTTCCCATTACCATATTGTTTCCCTGACATTTATCTTCAGAGATGAAAATCCATCAGTAGTGAAAATAAGTCACTGAGGTCGCAGGCAAAACGCAGAAAAAGAGCATAAATAGTCAAAATAAGAACATTGTTTTCACTCTGTTCAGTCATTCTGATAAATCTCAGTCCTCAGTACCGCTAACATTCTTGTAGATTGTTTTGGAACCTCTCCTGTTTCCTATCGCCTTTTCAATAAAATCATACTTAGACACATGCAATCCACTCCAATGTCTGATTGATGTTTCCCTTTACTGTATCCTACATACTGAGTTTTTTTTATTTTATATATTTTAGATATATATATATATATATATATATATTCACATACGCCACATACTTTGTGGATGCTGACAATAGAAAAAAAACAGAAAATAGGCCTGCATGAACAAAATTCATAAAGTCGCACTATTGGACTTATTTGTCTCTGCAGCCCTTCTGAGATGGCCAAAATTTCTTTTTCTTTTGTTTCCTTTTGTGTTCGTTTTTGCTTCACTGTTTCTTTTAACTTTTACATCAAATTATTTTTGGACCATTGCGTTTTCATAATTTTATGAAGTACTTCATTTATTTTGCACTCCACTGTAATAGGTAGAATTGCAATTTTTTCTCACTGTGTTTTAATTTGTCTGTTGCTTTTGTTGAGTTTCAGTTTTTCAATCGTATGACTTTCACACAATGTGTGTTTACAGTTTCTTGTAATTTGCTTCAGCACTTGACTGCCCACCAAAATTTACTACCACCGTTGAAATGTGATTGCAAACCTTAAGCTATTGCAATAAATCATAAACATGTGATCCCAGTACACATTTGTGTAGACCACCAGTTCTAATCTTCTTCCACTTAGAGAAACATTTATCCCATAAGTTATAACAGTAAACTGGTTCTATGATAATGTACACATAGAACAAGCACTGATATATACAGCAATTTACTGCCTAACTGATTAATTCTCCTTTGCGATGCATGCTTACGTGAATTCACTATTGCAATGTATAAACACAGAAGATGTTTTGGGTGCTATACTGTAAATGATAACAATGTAATAAAAAAAACTCATGGAATTTAACAATCAATTTTCTCAAGGGGTAAAGTATTGCTCAGGTCAACCCTCAACAGAAGATTTATTGGCCATGGATGATAGCTCCTATGAAATGCTATATCTCCATTAGTACCATACCTTCTCAGCACTGCGAATAGTGTCAGACTTGATTTATTTGACCCAATTCTGGAATGGAACATGGACCTGGAAATATCTGAGTCAGAGGCAAGATTGCCGCGGGCTAAAATGGAGCTGATAGTTATACTCTGTTCCCATCCATGTGTATGATTGAAAACGAATTTTGGACAATGAATTTATGGTCTGGTCAGTTGCCATTTGTACGATTTTCGCGTTTTTATTATGTGAGAGATCCGGCCCTGAAAGGTGTACTGATTAATCTTTATAATTTATAATTTTTGACATGCAAATATTTTTTCCTCAATCTGTGAAATTGGATTAATATACCTGCTAATAATGTTCAGCAGATTGATGTATATTTTTCTAAACACATTCCTTTTTCCCTTTCTAATCATGGTGTCAATATTTTTTCTCCATAAGTAGTCCAGAATTACACTCATCAGTAGTGATTTGGTGAAAAATCGCAATGGTTCCTCTGCTAGAATTTTCTTTTCTTTCATGGATGAAAAAAAAGTAATCCGAATGCATGTGGCTTGCTTTATTTTAAAATCTGCCATCGCTATTCAAATCTTCTGCCGTCACATGTTTAAGTGTTATCATGATTCAAACTGCAGAAAAATTGTTGTTTAATATATCTACCATTTCAGTATTTTTGATTGCTATTAAAATAGTTCTTGTCGAAAGCAAGTGAAGTATTTCTGAATTGCCACTTATTTCTGCTTTCATTGGATATTGTATTATTTTATTTAACAACCTATGATTCACTGTTTTAATTGTCTTTGCCAACTTAATTAATTGTGTTCTCTCTCTTTCCCGATTTGTCACCTCCCTTACCTTGGTTTGCTGCCCTCAAAATACAACACTCCCCCCCCCCCCCCCCCCCCCCCCCCCGCCACCTCCCCCAAACCCCAGTCTCTCCACACGCGCTATCCTTTCCGTTCTGACTGTTTACTTGTTTTTGCATTTTTTTTCTTGTTGATCAATGAAAATATATGTTGCCCTTGCTTCGGCTGAAAGTCATTTTAAAACTTTCAATACCAGGAAAAAAAACATATTGTTCTCCAGGTATTCCCCACACAACTCTATTCCTGTAATTCGATATCAGCAGTAATGGATTCGATGGATTTATGTTCAATCAAACAATTTATCCATGGTGTTTTAAAACTAAACCATGATGGACTAAAGGGACAGCAGATTTGGAATTTGGAAACAACTACCCTAGTCACTATTTTCGCACAGATGGCAAAACACTCCCTTCAGCAGTGACAGAGAATAGAAATATATTCAAATCCGTTAATCCTCTAAAGTCAACTGAAGCTTTGTGATATTTCTCCATTCCATTTGAAGGATGAGAAAATAGTGTTATCAACCAATCAGTGCACTGACAGTGAAGAGAGTGGAACTTGAGGTTGTCAGTGTAGCTTGGGTTTGAAATGAAATAAAAATACAAACCGGAAGCACGGGAATGAGTGGAAACCTCATGCGGAACGTCATCTATTTCTTCATAAATGGCTTGGTACAAACCAGAAGGTGGATCCCTGACGCCGGTTGAAGGTCCTGCTGCAGGGACATTGAGACTGTTAGTATATTGCCAGATTTACAATTAGTAATATAGTTCCTGACTGGCACTGATTTCATATCTCACTATTTGCTGAGGCCAGATCCGAACCAGGGTCTGGAGAGGATTTTCTTGTAAGTCTGGGTCATTAATAATGTGATGATACCACTGTCGCCATCAGAAGCGATTTGATCAAAATTTCTAAGTTCTTGAAAAGTACTGAAAGAATAGACGTGGAAAGGATGATCCCTCTTCTTGCAGAATCTAGAACAAGGAGATAATATTTCCAACAAGGGATCGTCCATTTACTAGACAATATTTCTTTATTGTTGTACATTAAGCGATAGTTGATGATAATGTATGCCAAATTTCCCATTTCCTTGTATGAATACACCCAACATGTTTCTGAACTCTTACATAAATAACCTGACAATTCTGAACTCTTACATGAATAACCTGACAATTTGACCCCAGTTTGAAGCGATTTAACTACTTCTTCACCTCGCACTCTCTGCTCCCACCGCTAGTGTCGATATGTCACTCCTTCTCTATCTAGCACTTTCTCTTCTCACCGCTGGTGTCTCTGTGTCGGTACCCTTCACTCTGTCACTCTCATTCCACTGGTGATGCAGCGGTGTCCCCCGTCTCGCTCTGCCACTTTCTCCTCCCACTGCAGGCCCACCTTGTTGTCTAACGAGGGGCATACACGCAATGGGTCGTGAGAGGGCTGCTCTTGGATTTTTTTCGAGAGTATCCTAGTGCTTCACGTCATTAGTATACGCTTGACCTGGACCATTTGATGGGCAACACGACAGCTCAGTGACTATCGCTGTGCTGTGCAAGACACATGGATTTGGGACCGTGTCTGTGGGAGTTTGCACATTCTCCCCGTGCTTGCGTGGGTTTTCTCTGTGTGCTCCAGTTTCCTCCCACATCCCAAAGATGTGCTCTTAGGCTAATTGGCAAAACAAATTCTCCCTAAATTGTCTCAAATTTGGTTTTTAATCCATAGATCTATAAACATGGACAGGGATTGCAGATAGAGGTGGGAACATCGGGGTGGCGGCGTGGGCTCGTCGGGTCGAAGGGCCTGGTTCCGGTGCTGTTTTGTTCTTTGTTCTTTGTTCTTTCTTTGTTCTTTGTGTCACATTCTTTCCTTGCATTTTGTTTATTACGCTTTAGCTCATTGGGGAAGTTGATTGAGGGGTTCTGATTGTTTGATAATTGCCTTGCTGGTTTTCTTTGTTTCTTTTCCGCAACAAATCTCAATATAACTCACGCCTTTAATACATGACTCTCCATCTGCAAGTTATATCACTGCCTAAGTAACTGGGTTTGAAGGAGTAATTCAGCTTCAAGTATTTAGGCTGTCCGTAGTTCTATTAAATCATATCAAAATTATCAAAACAACCACCACATCATAAACATAGAGGGTGATGCAGTGCATTTGTACTCCTATTTCTAATTTCCTAAACAAGCAGCTTTGAGAGCTGACTGTCGGTTTAAGGGAAGCTTTTAATCACTTCACCCTCCTACCAGCACCACTGCCCCACCTCCAACTCCGTCGAATTTGATCCACAGTCAATCTTGTGTTTGGGTGATACAAGAGGCAAACAGGCCTCTGCTGCTCAGGAGAGGGTGTTGTCCATCAGCCATAGACACACAGGACAATCTGTAACTCTTAAGAGAATAGGAAAGAGGGAGGAGACCTTTCTTCACATCGCAGAACTCCAGAGAGAGGGGGACAAGAATATACTGCTTGCTTTTCAAGAAATGAAGGTCATTCGGACGAGTGTTTGTTGAGTGGGGTTCCTCTGAAACCTTAGCATATTAAAGGGCAAGTAAACCAGTTTTTCTGATCTACTTTACCATGAATGTTAACGCGACACCAAAAGGTAAGATCTCCCCAAGACCATAATATCATCAAAATGAGAAAACAGGGATGACGCTGAAGGGAATTATGCTGAAGTATGAGACCATGAAGTGGAAATTAAGTAATAAATCTCTCGGCCTGTTATGGTACTCAGTGTGTTTGCAGCAGAGCTGACGTTATTATATAACTTACAAAAACTGCACAGATAACCCTTGTACATATCCTGACAGTGTCAATTGACACCCCGACAGTTTTTCACTTGCTCTGTGTAATTGTGCTGTTCTGAGCATTTGTCCTACTGATACTAAACTGTTCTGTTTTGGTTCTCTCTTTCTCTGTCTCTTCATCTCTCTTGCTCATTGATTAAACTTTGTGATTGAATGCATTACTTACAAAATAAAAACTGATTGTTTCCTCTGTGCAGGGGGATCTTGCTGCAGCCTCTCTTGTCCTGGTATTATAGGCTTCCAAGAGGTTTTGTCCTAAAGGCTGTCTCTGCGGGTCAGAGCGAGACAACTAACAAAAAAAAAAGGATCATCATCAATTGACAATTCGTCGTCGCTGAAATGATCGACAATTCTAACCAAAGTATTCTGAAACAAAAATGATGAAACTGTATTAAATGCATTTCATCTCTACTTACTCACTGGGCTGCTCACCCATCTTTTTTCTTTCTCTCGCTCTCTTTTCTTTTATATATTTCCACCTTTTGCTGCACCCATTAAAAAATTACATTTGATAAAAAAAAATCAAAAGAAAGAAAATTTCAGCACACAAACAGACTCTTTGGCCTCAAAGCCTGCAGTGACCATGCTGCCCCACTAAACTAAAACCCCCTATCGTTACAAGATCCATATCCTTCTATTCCCATCCTATTCATGTACTTGTGAAAATGCCCTTTAAAATCACTATCGTATCTGCTTCCACTACCACCCCCCCCCCCCCCCCCCCCCCCCCCCCCCCACACCCCAGGCAACGTATTCCAGGAACCCACAACACTTTGTGTAAAAACTCACTTCCTACATCTTTTTTAAACCTTGCCCTTGCAGCTGAATCCTATCCCCATAGTAATTGACTCTTCCACCTCAGGAAAAATCTTCTGACCATCTACCCTGTCCACGCCCCTTATAATCCTGTAGACATTTATCTTTGCCCTCAATCTTTGTCATTCCAATGAACAAATCAAGTTTCTCCAACCTCTCCTCATATCTAATGCCCTCCATATCAGGCAACATCCTGGTAAATACTTTCTGTAGCCTCTCCAAAGTCCAGAAACATCATTCTGGTCATGTGGTGAACAAAATTGAACTCTACATTCCAAGTATGGCCTAACTGAGGCTTTATAAAACTGCTACATGACTTGCTAATTTTTAAAATCAGTGACCTGGCCAACGACAGCAAGACTGCTTTATGCCTTCTTGACTACCTTCTCCGCCTGCATTTTAGTGACCTGTGTACCTGTACACCCTGATCCCTTTCTCTGTCAATAATTTTAAGGTTTCTACCATTTGCTGTATAATTCCTAACTGTATTAGACCTTCCAATTTGCATTACCTCGCAATTGGAAGTGACGTAGGAAGAGAAATTTACCTTGTTATACTTAAGGACTCCCAATATATGTAAGGGAAATACAGCAAGATTCACTGTTTTGTCTACTTCTGCTTTGTCCAGTATGGTATCCACCATAGTTGTAAAGGTGGGATAGTTTTTGAGGGGAGTAGTTGAGGACAGTGTGTCCGAAGGTCCCTTGGGGAAGTGTTGAAGAATATAGGTTAAGTGATAATCAGGGAAAACCCAGTTATACTCCAACCTGGGCCTGCCTTTGATTTGCAACTGCAGGTATTGGATTGCCTTATGTCAGATTCCCTTCTCCTTGTGTGTGATAGACCATGCCTGTTTGGAATGTGATGTTAAGAAAATATTGACTTGTGGGAAGATGGAAGTGTGATGGAATCTGCTTGATGGAGGGGCAATTTGAATGTTGCTAAATTCGCAATCAGCAAATAGGTCCAGACTTTCTGTGTGTGGCGTTGCCAACAACGAATTCTAAAAGATCTGTTTGAATTTGCACTCTCTAGGTTAATAAACCTGACTGTTTGGTTTCACATCTCACTCCCAGTACCCTGTATCCTCCAAACGCTGGTCCCCAAATATATTCTTCAAGCTCCATGCTTACCGATTTCACCATTTATATTAATGGATGTGGTGATATGGAAGACGGCATATTATTCCTTACGCAATCCTGGTCAAAACACAAAGCTGAGATTTAACTTATTATCTTCATCTCTTCTTCAATTAGAGTAGGATGTCTATTCAGTGTCACGCCATCATCTCCAGAGTTTTCAACAGGACAAGCAAGACAATTACAGAACCTTCGATATTTGCGAACGAAAGTATGACGTCCCACGAGATTCTTGGCTCTAGAGATAAGATTTTTTTATTACTTTCCGGCCTTGGCTTGGCCTTATCAATGTATTAATGGGGACAGACAGCACGATGGTGAATAACCATTTGGAATAATTTGCAGTACTCCCCCGCCACTGATTGATTTCATTGCCGACAAACTTCCATTTAATCGAGATTTTTAATAAACATTATTTCCATGTATTTCCTCTTATTAATTTTTGATAAGTTTCAAATAATTGAGAACGTTGAAAGATCAGACTTTCTTTGTTTTAAAAGAGCATTTTTTCTTGAATTGGTTCAATATGTTTCACCATTGTGTCGTGCTTCTGTGTCTGACTCTCTGCCTGATGGTAATATACCTGACTGAATAAATCAGTTCGAAGGGATAATTATCCTCTTTATAATTAAGCTTTTCACTGTTTCTTTAAATAAAGTCAACATTTCCATCAGCGTACGCACTGTTTAAATGTCGAAGGTGAACTTGGCTCACTGCTAATTGCCAAAACAAATTGGATTAAATGCCCGGCTGTCGAGCTAATTCTTGGGAGCAGGAAAAATTTAAGCCCTTTGCTGCCCACCGTCAGCACTATTGACACATTGCCAATACCGAGGTTGCTTCTGAGCAGATTTGCATTTTACATCACGTAACAGAGGCAGATAACGCTAGCGTGTAACTAGTTTTTGAATTTGCTACGTTGAGCAGCTTCTGTTTCAAAGAGAAGAGATGATAACATCTCTGAGAGACAGCAGATTCAGGAACATGTTCAAACTGGTGCAATAACAGACATTTAACAGACATCATTTAAAAGACTTCTGGATGAGTATATGGGAACTGATGGGATAGGGGGTTATAGATAGGTCTGTGGCTTAGTAGGTATAGATGTGATCGGCGCAACTCGTGGGCCGAAGGGCCTGTTTGTGCTGTAGTGTTCTATGTTCTATCTGTTTGTTACATGAGGGCAGTTGAAGTTCATACTAGGCCTCTCCCAGAAACTTCAGTCTCTAAGTAACACAAAAACATGCACCTGCATTCTACTGTTCCGAAATTAAAAAAAGAAAAACATTCAGCAACCTTATCTGTGACTGTGTGACTCCTGACATTTAAACATGAAAGTTACTAATGTGATCTGTAATTTATTTCCCTTCAAAACATTCAACGTACTGTGAATACTTGGCAAACAGATTATTTTATCATATTATAAATAATAAAACAGTCTCAACTCTCAGACTCAACCTTCAGAAGTGTGAACCTAACATAGTGCAGACCATACTGCAGTCTGTCCCTCAATCCGAGCCAATGATAACCAGACCAAAGTACTCTGAAAAGAAATGATGAAACTGTATTCATTGCATTTCATTTCTATTTATTCACTGGCTGCTCACCCCAACTCTTTCTCACTTTTGTCTCTTGCTGCATCTGTATGTCAATAAAAAATACATTTGATTAAAAAAGAACCAAAAGAAAAAAGACAATTACAGCACATGAACAGGTCTGTTGGCCCTCAAAGCCTGCAGCAGCCATGCTGTCCAGCTGAACTAAAGCCACCTTTAAGGGGTGAAGACGCCCCTTAAAACTCACTATTGTATCTGCTTCCACAACTTCCCCTCCTGCGAGTTCCAGGCACCCACTTTGCGTAAAAAATTTGCCTTCTACATCTCCTTTAAGCCTTACCCTTCATAACTTAAACCTACCCTCTAGTAATTGACTTTTCCACCTGGGAAAACGCTTCTGACTATCCACTCTGTCCATGCCTCTCAATCTTGTAGACTTCTATCAGATCGTCCCTCAAACTCCATCATTTCAGTGAGAGCAAACCAAGTTTGTCCAACCTCTCCTCATAGCTAATGCCCTCTATTTCAGGTAACATCCTGGTAAATATTTGTTGTACGCTCTCCAAAGCCTCCGTAACTTTCTGGTCGTGTGGCGACCACATTTGAACACTACATTCCAAGTACAGCCTAACTAAGGTTTTGTGAAGCTGCAACAAGACTTGCCAAGTTTTAAAATCAATGCCCTGGCCAATGAAGGAAAGCATGTCATATGACTTCTTGACTACCTTCTCCACTTGCATTGCCACTTTCAGTAACCAATGTATCTATCAGTAATATTAAGTACTCTACCGTTTACTATATATTTCCTATTAGACCTTCCAAAATGCATTATCTTACATTTGTCCAGATTAAGCTCCATCAGCTATCTCTCCGCCCAAGCCTGCAACTGACCTATATACTGTTGGGCCTCATCGCAAATCCACCAAACTTTGAGCTATCCTCAAACTTACTAATCAAATCAGCTACATTTTAGCAAAGATCCCATTAGTTGTCCCTGAGAAAGATCAGTTGCACACTTCCATTCAGAAACGCATCCTTCTCCTTCTACCCGCTGTCTCCTATGACTGAGCAAGCGGGAGTGATCTCTGAATGCATTGAGACTTTACCACCAGCAGATGGAGTTGGTGTGGTCCATGGATGCATTGAGGTGGCATCACCAGCAGATAACTGGGAACGTTGATAGGTCAGACTTTGTTTTAAAAGAGCATATTTTTCTTGAACTGGTTCAATATGTTTCATCGTTGTGTCGTACTTCTATGTCTGACTTTCTGCCTGATGGTAATAAATCAGTTCGAAGGGATAATTTTGGAGGCTGTGTCATCTCCGAGTGAATTGAGACAGCATCACCAGCAGATGGAGACATTACAGTCTGGGATCATCCCCAACTACAATCTCCAAACAATATCTCCTGTAGGGATTGAGAGAACAGAGTTTATGCACACTGTCTGGTGATAAAAGGTTAATGCACCAGCCGAGCTTCCAGATGTAAACCCCAATCCCTGTCAATATTGTTCAATATTCACACTGCAGTAACTGGTTCCCAGATGCAGACATGAGACTCATTGAACTTCTCCTGGGATTTATGGGACTCATTCACTTCTCCCAGAATGCACCAGCAAAGTCCCTTAGCCACTTCTACCAGGTATCATGGGGTACTGATCCCTGGGGTACTCCACTGGTCACCAGCTGCAAACCAGAATAGCACCCACTGATTCCTACTCTCTGCTTCCTATTAGAAAACCAATCCTCTATTCACGCTAATAACTTACCCCCAACTCCTCGCACCCTAATCTTTTGCAGCAACCTTTTGCAAGGCACCTTATCAAACGCCTCCCTGAATCTAAAAACACCACATCCGCGGTTCCCCTCTTTCTACCGCACTAGTCACATCCTCATAGAAATCCAGTAAATTTGTCAAACACGATTTCCCCTTAACAAATCCATACTGCGTCTACTTGATCAAACCGAGCTTTTCTCGGTGCCTTGCTATTTCTTCTTTGATGACGGATTCAAGCATTTTTTCCCCGAATACATTAAACTGACCGGCTTATAATTCCTGCTTTTGTCTGCTACCTGTTTAGGTGCCTCACAAAAAAGGTGCCTCACAAAAGGTTGCTGCAAAAGGTTAAGGTGCAAGGAGTTGGGAGTAAGTTATTAGCGTGGATAGAGGATTGGTTGCCTAATAGGAAGCAGAGAGTAGGAATCAGTGGGTGCTATTCTGGTTTGCAGCTGGTGACTAGTGGAGCGCCCCAGGGATCGGTGCCCCATGATATCTGGTCCCTCTTTCTTCTTCTTGACCAGTGTCTCAATAACTCAAGTCTTCCAGGTTTCTCGACTTTTGCAGTCTTGCACCTCACTCTTAGAGGAATGTGTTTACCCTGAACCTGTTTAAACACTCTTGAAGGCATGCCACTTAGCAGACATGCCTTTTCCTTCCCACAGATTCCCCAATTAACTTTTGAAAATTTCTGCCTGATACCATCAAAATTGGCCATGCTCCAATTTAGAATATTAACTTTTGGGACAGAACTATCATTTTCCATAGCTATCTTAAAGCTAATAAAATTATGGTCACTAGTTCATTTCTCTTAATTGCCCTTCCTCTTTCCCAAGAGGATGTCAAGTTTTGCCCCCCCCCCCCTTCTCTGTTTGGGCCAACCACATATTGAATGAAGAAAATCCTCCTGAATACATTCATCAAACTTCTCTCCATCAAACCCTCTAATACTATGGCTGTCCCAGTCAATGGATCTGGTAGATCCATCGACTGGGACAGCTACAGTATTAGAGGTAGAAGTGTCTGAGGGACTTCATTTGTGCATTTTGGGAGAAATCAGTCCAGCAAAATCTGCAAAGAAGTGGGAAGCAGAATAATACCTCCTGTGATAAACAGGAGTTACAGCATCTGGTAGATGCGAATGAAGGGCTTCATTGGTGCATTCTAGGAGAAATCGACTTAGCAATATCTACAAAGAAGTGGGAAGTGGAAGAACAACTCCAGTGGGAAACAGCAGTTCCAGAATCCAGGTGGGGAACTTCACGTGCCGTCTGAGGGAAGTCAGCCCAGCAACATATATGAAGGAGTGAGTAGTGGAAAAAATATAACAGGAGTTACAGTATCTGGTAGAGGTGGTTCAGGGACTTTACTGGTGCACTCTGGGCAAAGTCATCCCAGCAACATCTACAAAGAAGCGGGAAACAAAAACAAACAACTCCAGTGATACATAGGAATTACAGATTTTGATACAGATGGCTGAGGGGCTTGACAGGTGCATTCTGGGAGATGTTAGCCCAGCAAAATCTACTAGGAATTGGGAAACGGAAGAACACCTCGAGAGATAAAGAGGAGCTAGAGCATCTGGTGGAAGCGGCTGTGGGACTCCATTGGTGGATTTTGCTCGAGGCTGGCTCAGTAACATCTACCAAGAAGTGAGAAGTGGAAGAAAACCTCCAGTGATGAATCATCCGGTTGAGATGGCTAGGGCGTTTCACTATCACATCCTGAGAGAAGCCAGCTCAGCAAAATCTACGAAGAAGTGGGAAGCTGCGAAAAGATAGAGGGTGGTGGTGGTTGATGGAAAATATTCATCCTGGAATTCACTTGCTAGTGGTGTACCACAAGGCCCTGTTTTGGGCCCACTGCTGTTTGTCATTTTTATAAATGACCTGGATGAGGGCATAGCAGGATGCAAATTTGCAGATGACATTAAAGTCGGCGGAGTTTTGGACAGTATGGAAAGATATTGCAGATTACAGAGGGACACAGGTAAGCTACATAGCTGGGCTGAGAGGTGGCAAATGGAGTTTAATGCAGAAAAGTGTGAAATGATTCAATTTGGAAGGAGCGACAGGAATCTGGATACTGGGTTAATGCTAAGTTACCTGCTAGTGTGGTTGTCAAAGAGATTTCAGTGTCAATGTGTAAACACCCAGATTGATATGATTGTTAAGAAGGTATATGGTGTGTTAAATTTATTGGTAGAGGGAATGAGTTTAGAAGCCATGAAGTCACGTTGCAGCTGTACAAAACTCTAGTGTGGCCACACTTGAAATATTGTGTACAGTTCTAATCGCCACATTATAGGAAGGATGTGAAAGCATTGGAAAAGGTGCAGAGGAGATTTACCAGGATGTCACCTGGTATGGTAGGAAGGTCTTATGACAAAAGGCTGAGGGACTTGAGGCTGTTTTCGTTACAGGCAAGAAGTTTAAGAGATGACTTAACAGAGACATATAAGATGATCAGAGGATTAGATAGGGTGGACAGTGAGAGCCTTTTTCCTCAGATGGTGATGGCTAACATGAGGGGACGTAGCTTTCAATTGAGAGGTGATAGATACAGGACAAATGTCAGAGGTATGTTCTTTACTCAGAGTAATAAGGGTGTGGTTTGCCCTGCCTGCAACAGAAGTAGATTCACCAACATTAAGGGCATTTAAATGGTCATTGGGTAAACATATGGATGATATTGGAATAGCGTAGGTTAGATGGGCTTTAGATTGGTTTCACTAGTCGGTGCAACATCGAAGGTTGACGGGCCTTTACTGCACTGTAATGTTCTATGTTCTAACTTCTCCAGTGATAAACAGGAGTTAGAGCATTCGGCAGAAGCAGCTGAACATCTTCAATTGTGAATTCTGGAAGAAGTCGGCTCAAGAACATCTGCTAAGAAGTGCAAATTGGAAGAATACCTGCAATGATAAACAGTTCAATTTTGGTCGCCACAGAAAGACGTGGAAGCTTTGGAGAAAATACAGAAGAAAAAAAAAACAGGATGTTACCTGGTATAGAACATAGAACATTACAGTGCAGAACTGGCCCTTCAGCCTTCGATGTTGCGCCGACCAATTAGGAAAAAGCAATGACCCTCTAACCTAAACCATTCCCTTTTCATCCATAAACTTATCTACTAACCTCTTAAACGCCACCAAACTTGGAGCATCTACAACTGCAGCAAGCAGGGCATTCCATACCCTTACCACACTCTGGGTAAAGAACCTACCTCTGACATCATCCTATAACCACCACCCCTTAATTTAAAGCTATGTCCCCTCGTGCTAGCTTTCTCCATCCTAGGAAAAAGGCTATCACTGTCCACCCTATCTAAACCTCTAGTCATCTTATATGTTTCAATAAGGTCTCCTCTTAGCCGCCTCCTTTCTAACGAAAACAACCTCAAATCCCTCAGCCTCTCCTCATAAGATCTGCCCTCCATACCAGGCAACATCCTGGTAAACCTCCTCTGTACCCTCTCCAATGCCTCCACATCTTTCTTATAATGTGGGGACCAGAACTGCACACAAAGAACAAGAACAAAGAACAAAGAACAACACAGCACGGGAAACAGGCCCTTTGGCCCAACGAGCCCGCGCCGCCATCCTAACGTCTTAATGATATATAGAGACCAATATAGGGACAATTTGTTACCCAATCAGCCTAAGAGCACATTTTTGGGATGTGGGAGGAAACCGGAGCACCCGGAGAAAACCCACGCAACCACGGGGAGAATGCGCAAACTCCCGCAGACACAGGCCCAAATCCATGTGTCTGCACAGCAACAGCGATAGTCTCTGAGCTGTCATGTTGCCCATCTGATGGTCCAGTTTAAGCATACACTAACGACATGAAGCACTAGGCCACTCCTGAAGTAACATCCAAGAGCAGCCCTCGCACGACCTGCCGAATGCATGCGCCTTGTTGGTCAACAAGGTGGACCGAATAGCCTGTGGAAACAAATAAAGTATTTAAACAGTCCTCCTATATCCCTCTATCTGCAGACCGCTCATGTGGCTGTCCAAGAGACCCTTAAACAACCCTAGCGTGCCTGCTCCCACCACCTTACTCGGTAGTGCATTCCACACCCCCACTACCCTTTGTGTGAAAAAATGCCCTCTAATATTCGTCTTATACATAGCCCCTCTCACCCTAAGGCCGTGACCCCTCGTTCTATCCGATTCTAATGGTGGAAAAAGCTTACCACCATTTACTCTATCTATACCCCTCATAATCTTATATACCTCTAATAGATCCCCTCTCAGCCGACGTCTTTCAAGGGAAAACAACCCTAGTGTGTTCAATCTTTCCTCGTAAGACAGCCCTTCCATACCAGGCAGCATCCTGGTAAATCTCCTCTGCACTCTCTCCAAGGCCTCCACATCCTTCCGGTAGTACGGCGACCAGAACTGGACGCAGTACTCCAAGTGAGGCCTAACCAATGTTCTATACACTTGCAACATCAAACTCCTACTCTTGTATTCTATACCCCTTCCTATGAAGGCTAACATACCATACGCTTTCTTTATCACCTTCTCCACCTGTACTGACACCTTCAGAGACTTGTGAACCTGCACCCCCAGGTCTCTCTGCGTCTCTATACTCCGGATAGTTTTACCTTTTATCCTATAACTCCCCTCTACATTATTCCGGCCAAAATGCATCACCTCGCATTTATCCGGATTAAATTCCATTTGCCATCTATCTGCCCAATCTACCAGCCTATCTATGTCCTGTTGTATTGCCTGGCACTGCTCCTCAGTCCCCGCCAATCCAAGTATCTTAGTGTCATCAGCAAATTTGCTGATCACACCACCTACCCCTCTTCCAAGTCATTTATATAAATCACAAATAGAAGAGGTCCTAGTACAGAGCCCTGTGGCACACCACTAGTGACTGACCTCCAGTTGGAAAAAGAGCCTTCCACTACTACCCGCTGTCTCCTCCTCCCAAGCCAGTTCTCAACCCATCTACATACCTGGCCCTGTATCCCATGCGCCTTCACCTTTTTTATCAGCCTACCATGGGGAACCTTGTCAAACGCCTTACTGAAATCCATGTAGATGACATCAACGGCTTGTCCTTCATCAACCGTTTTTGTCACCTCTTCAAAAAATTCCACTGGATTCGTAATGCACGACCTCCCCTTAACGAAGCCATGCTGCGTATCCCTGACCTGATCGCAGCGCTCCAGATGCTCATACATCCTATCCCTGAGGATCCTCTCCATTAGCTTACCTATAACTGAAGTCAAGCTCACCGGCCTATAGTTCCCTGGATTATCCCTCTGACCCTTTTTAAACAACGGTACTACATTTGCAATCCTCCAGTCCTCTGGGACCTCACCTGTGTCCAAAGAAGAGACAAAGATTTGCGTCAGAGGCCCAGCAATGTCTCACCTCCCTTAGCAGCCTGGGATAAATACCATCAGGCCCCGGGCTTTATAAGTCTTTATGCTACCTAAAAGCCCCAACACGTCGTCGCTCGTAATGATTATTTCCTTTAACGGGTCCTCAAAATCCTCAAAATCGGCATCAGACATCAGGCCCCTCTCCTGCGTGAATACCGATGCAAAGTATTCATTCAGGATCTCCCCCATTCCCTCAGGCTCTAAGCATAGTTCCCCTCCTCTGTCCCTGAGAGGTCCAATCTTCCCTCTAACCATCCTTTTGCTCCTTACATAGGAGTAAAATGCCTTAGGATTTTCCTTAATCCTACCTGCCAAAGCCATTTCGTGGCCCCTTTTTGCCTTTCTGACACCCCTTTTAAGATCCCATCTACACTCTCTATATTTTTCAAGCGCTGCCTCTGTCCCCAATTGCCTGGATCTAACGTACGCCTCCTGCTTCTTCCTGACCAAGTCCTCAACATCCCTAGTAACCCACGGTTCTCTAATCCTACCCTTCCCATCCTTCCTCCTTACCAGCACGTATCTTTCCTGCAAAAATTTTAGTTTTCTCTTGAAAGACTCCCACACGTGCAGCGTCGACCTACTCTCGAACAGCTTATCCCAGTACTAGAGTTTTGTACAGTTGCAACATGAGTTGCGGCTCCGAAATTCAATCCCCCTACCAATAAAAGCTAAGACTCCATATGCCTTCTTAACAACCTTATCGACTTGATTGCCAACTTTCAGGGATCTATTAACATATACACCAAGATCCCTCTGTTCTTCAACACTATTGAGAGTCCTACCATTAGCCCTATACTCTACACATTTGTTATTCCTGCCAAAGTGAATTACCTCACACTTTTCCACATTAAACTCCATTTGCCACCTCTCGGCCCAGCTCTGCAACTTGTCCAAGTCTCTCTGCAAACTATAACACCCCTCTTCACTATCTACCACTCCTCCGACTTTGGTGTCATCCGCAAATTTACTAATCCATCCTTCAATACCCTCATCCAGATCATTTATAAAAATTACAAACAGCAGGGGCCCCAAAACAGATCCCTGAGGTACTCCACTAGTAACCGAACTCCACGATGAATATCTTCCATCAACCACCACCCTCTGTCTTCTATCTGCTAGCCAATTCCTAATCCAATTAGCTAAATCACCCTCAATCCCATACATCTGCATTTTCTGCAGAAGCCTTCCATGGGCCACCTTATCGAACGCCTTACTAAAGTCCATATATACCACATCAACTGCCTTACCCCCATCCACCTCTTTGGTCACTTTTTCAAAAAACTCAATAAGGTTAGTAAGGCACGACCTACCCTTCACAAAACCAAATGGAGGGCATTAACTATGAAGAGAGGTTGGAGAAACTTGTTTTGTTCCTGCTGGATTGATGGAGGTTGAGGGGAGACTTGATCAAAGTCTACAAGATTATGAGAGGCATGGACAAAGTTGATAGCCAGAGGCTTTTTTCGCAGACTCATTTACTAAGGGGGACATGTTTAATATGCGAGGGTCAAGGTTTAAAGGAGACTTATGAGGCAAGAGTTTTGCAGAGGGTGGTGGGTACCTGGCATTGCTGCCAGGAGAGTTAGTAAGAGCAGATTATGGTGGTGAGTTTAAAGGGGTGTCTGGACAAAAATATGAATAGGATGGGAATAGAGAGGTATGGTCGCCTGAAGGGTGGGGTGGGGGGTTAGTTCAGTCGGACAGCATGGTCAGTGTAAGCTTTGGGGGAGGGGGGAGGAGGCGAAGGACCTGTTCCTGCGTTGTAATTTTCTTTGTTCTTTGTGTGACCCACAGACTATTTTTTTCCTGGGATGAAATGTCACTATGATGCTTGTTTATTTATGTTAACCGATCACAGATTGTTAATCCAGTATAGTTTGGATTGTCTGTGGAAAGGGAATTTGAGGGGAAGGAAAACAGAAAGATTCCTGCTTCAGAAAATATAGTGGAACATTTGGAAAGCTTTAATCAGATTGTGCAAAGCAAAAACGGGGTGATGAAAGGCAAGTCATGTTTAACAAATCATTTAAATCATTGTTTTTTTTTTGCGTGTAAACTAGCGATCAGGTCAAGTATTCTAATGTATCTTATGAAGTTAGCCTAAACACCAATTTGTTTTTAACCTTGGCATTAGTGCATGGGGTTTCTTGGTTTATTAACCCACTGTGAAGCTTTTATTGAAACAAACTTTCTTTAACAGCAGTTAAAATATTGCAAAAAGATTTGGTATAACTTTTACAAATTGAAAAACTTAAAGATGACCAGGTATAATCTGTAAAAACTAACGATATTAAGCAATATGAGCACTGACAAGTATCCTTCAGAAACTGTTAGCACAACTGATTTGCTCACGTGGATGATATATTTCTAGCTTTTTCACCCCATCCAGACAGAGATTAATAAAGACACTTGTTCTGACTCCCATAAAGCTGCCCCCAAATTAAAAGGTTTTATTTTGAAGCTACAGAACCTCAGAGAAAGAGACGTATTTCCTGGTAGGTTCCAGTCTCCAATATCTGGAGAGAGACAGAAAGCAGTAAGAATTTAGCAACACCAATTTTTAATCCAACCGATTTATTTGATAGTAAATCCGCGAGCTTTCAACACTCTGTGTCTTCCTCAGGCAAATGCAGTGTTCTGGTCTGCAATAGTACACATCAGCACAGACAGTCAGAGATTGCTGATTAGAATGCGAATCCTTACATCTATCCTGCTATTCAAGTGTTAAAGTGGCTAACAATGTGTGTGAAGGGAATCCTGAGCATTGTTAGAGAATTGTGTATTTTCTCCAGACAGCACAGTAAGTGAGGTTTTTTGCTAACCCAGGCAAGTTACGGGGGTTACAGATAGTGTGTCATGAAGCCAAGATCCCTGTTAAGACCGTCCTCATGTGTGCGGAGCTTGGCTATCAGTCTCTGTTCAGCGACTCTGCGCTGTCGTGTATCACGAAAGCCCCCTTGAAGAACATTTACCCGCAGGTCGGAGGCCGAATGTCCATGACTGCTGAAGTGTTCGCCCACAGGAAGGGAACTGTTTTGCCTGGTGATTGTTGAGCGATGCTCATTCATCCGCTGTCGTAGTGTCTGCATGGTCTCCCCAATATACCATGCTTCGGGACATCCTTTCTTGCAACGTATTAGGTAGACAACGTTGGCCGAGTTGCAAGAGTATGTACCGTGCACCTGGTGAATGGTATCCTCACGTTTGATGATGTCGTCCATGTCTATGATCCGGCATGTCTTGCAGAGGTTGCTGTGGCAGGGTTGTGTGGTATTGTGGTCACTGTTCTCCTGAAGGTTGGGTAGTTTGCTGCGAACAATGATCTGTTTGAGGTTGTGCGGTTGTCTTAAAGCAAGAAGTGGGGGGGTGGGGATGGCCCTAGCGAGATGTTCATCGTCATCAATGATATGTTGAAGACTCTGGAGAAGATGTCGTAGTCGTACTCAATGCCAACAACTGCCAGTTTCTGGATGCAATTTTACAACTCATCCGCTTCATCTTGGACCACAATGTCTTCACCTTCAACAATCAGCTTTTCATCCAGACACACGGAACAGCCATGGGGACCAAATTCGCACCTCAGTATGCCAACATCTTCATGCACAGGTTCGAACAAGACTTCTTCACCACACGAGATCTCCAACCAAGGTTATATACTAGATACATTGATGACATCTTTTTCCTTTGGACTCATGGTGAACAATCATTGAAACAACTGTATGATGATATCAACAAGTTCCATCCCACCATCAGACTCACCATGGACTATTCTCCAGAATCAGTTGCATTCTTGGACACACGCATCTCCATCAAGGACGGTCACCTCAGCACCTCACTGTACCGCAAACCGACAGACAACCTCACAATGCTCCACTTCTCCAGCTTCCACCCTAGACACGTTAAAGAAGCCATTCCCTATGGACAAGCCCTCCGTATACACAGAATTTGCTCAGATGAGGAGGATCGTGACAGACACCTCCAGACACTGAAGGATGCCCTCGTGAGAACAGGATATGGCGCTCGACTCATCGATCGACAGTTCCAACGTGCCACAACGATAAACTGCACTGATCTCCTCAGAAGACGAACACGGGACACGGTGGACAGAGTACCCTTTGTTGTCCAATACTTCCCCGGAGCGGAGAAGCTACGACATCTTCTCCGGAGTCTTCAACATATCATTGATGACGATGAACATCTCGCTAGGGCCATCCCCACCCCCCCACTTCTTGCTTTCAGACAACCGCACAACCTCAAACAGATCATTGTTCGCAGCAAACTACCCAACCTTCAGGAGAACAGTGACCACAATACCACACAACCCTGCCACAGCAACCTCTGCAAGACATGCCAGATCATAGACATGGACGACATCATCAAACGTGAGGATACCATTCACCAGGTACACGGTACATACTCTTGCAACTCGGCCAACATTGTCTACCTAATACGTTGCAAGAAAGGATGTCCCGAAGCATGGTACATTGGGGAGACCATGCAGACACTATGACAGTGGATGAATGAGCATCGCTCAACAATCACGAGGCAAAACAGTTCCCTTCCTGTGGGCGAACACTTCAGCAGTCATGGGCATTCGGCCTCCGACCTGCGGGTAAATGTTCTTCAAGGGGGCTTTCGTGACACATGACAGCGCAGAGTCGCTGAGCAGAGACTGATAGCCAAGTTCCACACACATGAGGACGGTCTTAACAGGGATCTTGGCTTCATGACACACTACCTGTAACCCCCGTAACTTGCCTGGGTTAGCAAAAAACCTCACTTACTGTGCTGTGTGGAGAAAATACAGAATTCTCTAACCAATGCTCAGGATTCCCTTCACATGCATTGTTAGCCACTTTAACACTTGAATAGCAGGTTAGATGTAAAGATTCGAATTCTAATCAGCAATCTCTGACTGTCTGTGCTGATGTGTGCTATTGCAGACCAGAACACTGCATTTGCCTGACGAAGACACAGAGGGAGTGTTGAAAGCTCGCGGATTTACTATCAAATAAATCGGTTGGATTGAAAATTGGTGTTGCTAAATTCTTACTGAGTTCTTACCACCCCAGTCCAACGCCGGCATCTTTACATCATATGTACTGAGGCCAGAGCTCTCCATTCACCTGACAAAGAAGGAAACCTCGAAAGTTGTGAGTTTACTATCAAATAAACCTGGTATTGTTAGACTTCCTACTGTAACAATTCCCATGAACAGTGAGGAGCCAAAGATCATAACTAAAGGCTCTGCTATCTCATCTCCTGGCTCCCAACTTATCCTGGGATGTATCCCATCTGGCCCAGAGGACTTATCAACCCTCAGGTTGTTTTTTTTTACAAAATTGCTTATACATCATCCCTCAGAAAATCTACTTCCTCCATCCTATCAGCCTGTATTATGTACTCATCCTCAAAAACATGGCCCATGTCAATACTGAACACTGGAGAAAAGTATTCATTCAATGGTATTGATGTACTTGTTTTTACCCTACAGGTGCTTTGTCCACCTTGTTGTCTAACGAGGGGCATACACGCAATGGGTCATGAAAGGGCTGCTCTTGGATTTTTCGAGAGTTTCCTAGTGCTTCACATCGTTAGTGTACGCTTGACCTGGACCATTTGATGGGCAACACGACAGCTCAGTGACTATTGCAGTGCTGTGCAGATACATGGATTTGGGCCTGTGTCTGTGGGAGTTTGCACATTCTCCCCGTGCTTGCGTGGGTTTTCTCCTGGTGCTCCGGTTTCCTCCCATCCCAAAAATGTGCTCTTAGGCTAATTTGCAGAACAATTCTCCCTAAATTGTCTCAAATTTGGTTTTAATCCATAGATCTATTTACATGGACAGAGATCATGGGTAGAAGTGGGAACATCGGGGTGGTGGCATGGGCTCGTTGGCCCGAAAGGCCTGTTTTCCGTGCTGTTTTGTTCTTTGTTTTTTGTTCTTTGTTCAATGCCTCACATATCTGCTCTGACTCCATGCACAAATTTCCATTACTATCCTTGAATTGCCCTAACCTCACCATGGTCATTCTTTTCTTTCTCATATAAGAGTAAAAAGCAGTGGTGTTTTTCTTGATCTGATCCACCAAGGACTTCTCATGCCCACTCTTAGCCCACGTAAACCATTTTTAAAGTCATTATTAGCTACCTTGTAACCCTCAAGCAACCCAACTGAACCTGGTTTTCTCATCCTTAGGTATGCTTCCTTTTTCCTCGTTCCTTGTTACTTTTTTTTTACTCATTTGAAGTTTGTTTTTTCATTATGCTGAGGTTATGACTAGACACTGCTCTTTGTTTTTTTTTTGAAATTTAATTTCTGTTTAAACTCAAGAAAAAAAAATCAACCTTCTATTGCTTTCCATTACAGTCAGTAACTTCTGATGTTCAAATGATTCAGAAGGCAGATATGACAATTTTCTTTATTAGTGTGGAAGATAGGAGCAGGGAGGTCATGATGAAGCTGTATAAAATGCTTTTGTCTTCAACAAGAGCACTGTGAGGAATACTCTGGCCTCACTAGAAGGAGGATGTGATTGCTCTGGAAGGAACACAAAGACGATTCACCAGGATATTGCTTGGGCAGGAGTGTTTCTGCAGTGCAGGTTGGTTAGGCTGGTGTTGATTTCCTTAGAACAGTGAATGTAGAGAATGGATGTCATTGAGGTGCTTAAATTTAAGAGGACATAGACAGGACAATTGAGAAAAATCTTTTTCCCCTTAGCAGAGGGGTCAATTTCCAAAGTGTGTAGATGAAGGTCAGCAGTAGGAGGGTTACATGGTTTCTGAGGAAAATAAAATACTCTTGTGTCATTTCAGAAATCCTACTGGTCATCCTGCACAACAAGATCCCACAGTCACACTGCAATGTGCGAGTAGCCAGATTTAAAATACAATTGTTAGTATGAATTGGTGAAATGCAAAAACACATCACAGACTAACCCTGAAGAACACAACCACTATTTAACAATCGAACCTTTTGGGAGGAGCAAGGGATTGATTTAGGAAAGAAAATAGAGTAGGAAAGTAATCTGCCATGGAACATGAGAACTGACTGAAAAATGTCGATCGGTATATAGAGAAACAGATTGACAAAATAGGACCTTTTGCAGTCAGAAATGGGAGATCCCATAAGGGGAAAAAAGTATTATCTGAGGAATTGTACATTGCTTCAATTTTCAGAAAGGGAGACATGAATAACGGTCCGCAAGTTCTGAGAGAAAAAAAAATTAGAGAGAAACTGAAGGGAATTTGAATTGGTTGAGAAATGGTTTTGGAAAAATGATGGGGTTGGAGGTGATAAATCACCAGGTCCTGACAATCTTCATCGCAGCGTAAGTAAGGAAGTCTTCCTGGAATCAGCAGACCCAATTGTGGTTATTTTCCAATTTTATTTGATTCTGGGCTGGTTCCTACAGATTGGAATGTAGTTAATGCAATCCCGCTATTCAGACATTGACCTGGAGAGAAAATGGTGAAGTATAGACAAGTGAGCCTAATGTCAGCGCTGGGGAATTTGCAAGAGGCAAATTTCAAAGATTTCATAACTCGGCATTTGGAAGGCAGTGCCATAATCAAACAAAATCAGTATGGATTTACAAAAGGGAAATCATGATTGGAATATCTTGGAATTGCTTGAGGGTGGGACGAGTAGAGTTGACCGTCAGGAACCAGTGGATGTTGTTTATTTAGTCTCCTGGAAGGGTTACTGAGTGCATCTTTTCCAAATTTGCAGATGGTAAAAACTGGGTGGGAGGATGATCTGTGAGGAGGATGCAGAGGACATTCAGCGTGATTTGGACAGGGAATGTGTTTTCTGGAATTTGGAATGGAAGGGTTGAGGGTGATAGAAATAATCTTTTGAGGTGCGTCTACTTCAATGTCAGGAGTATTGTGAGGAAGACAGCTGAGCTGAAGGTGTGAAAACATGACATTATAGCCGTTAGTGAAACTTGGCTAAAGGAGGAACAGGTCTGGCAGCTCAATGTTCCAGGGTTCCAATGTTTTAGGCATGATAGAGGCAGAGGGATAAAAAGTGGGGGGGTGCATTGTTGGTCAGGGAAAATATTACAGCGGTACTTAGGCGGGACAGATAATGACAGTCTATAGAGGCCCTAAGGGTGGAGCTGAGAAACAGGAAAGGTATGACCACATTGATAAGATTTGTTTTAAACCACCCAATAGTCAGTGAGAATTGGAGGAGAAAATCAGCACACAGATTGCTGACAACTACAAGAAACACAAAGTTGTGATAGTAAGGAATTTTAATTTAGAACATAGAACATTACAGCGCAGAACAGGCCCTTCGGCCTTCGATGTTGCGCCGACCAATTAAGCAAAAGCAATGACCCTCTAACCTAAACCATTCCCTTTTCATCCATAAACTTATCTACTGACCACTTAAACGCCCCGAAACTTGGCGCATCTACAACTGCAAGGCAAGGCATTCCATACCCTTACCACCCTCTGGGTAAAGAACCCACCTCTGACATCGGTCCTATAACTACCACCCCTTAATTTAAAGCTATGTCCCCTCGTGCTAGCTTTCTCCATCCTAGAAAAAAGGCTATCACTGTCCACCCTATCTAAACCTCTAATCATTTTATATGTTTCAATAAGGTCTCCTCTTAGCCGCCTTCTTTCTAACGAAAACAACCTCAAATCCCTCAGCCTCTCTTCATAAGACCTGCCCTCCATACCAGGTAAACATCCTGGTAAACCTCCTCTGTAACCTCTCCAATGCCTCCACATCTTTCTTATAATACGGGGACCAGTTTCCGCAGGCAATTCTGTCCACCTTGTTGACCAACAAGGGGCATGCATGCGGCATGTCGTGTGAGATCTGCTCTTGGAGGTTGCTTCAGGAGTTGCCTAGTGCTTCACGTCGTCAGTGTATGCTTAAACTGGACCATCTGATGGGCAACATGACAGCTCAGAGACTATCGCTGTTGCTGCGCTGATACATGGATTTGGGCCTGTGTCTGCGGGAGTTTGCGCGTTCTCCCCATGGTTGTGTGGGTTTCCTCCAGGTGCTCCAGTTTCCTCCCACATCCCAAAAATGTGCTCTTAGGCTGATTGGGTAACAAATTGTCCCTATATTGGTCCCTATATGGGAATCTTCAACAATAGGCATAGCTAAAGTCAAGGATATTCATTGAGACGTAGGACGGCGGCGTGGGCTCGTTGGGCCGAAGGGCCTGTTTCCCGTGCTGTGTTGCTCTTTGTCTTTGTTCTAGAACTGTACACAATACTCCAAGTGCGGCCGCACTAGAGTTTTGTACAGTTGCAACATGACGTTGCGGCTCCGAAATTCAATCCCCCTACCAATAAAAGCTAAGACTCCGTATGCCTTCTTAACAACCTTATCGACTTGATTGCCAACTTTCAGGGATCTATGCACATATACACCAAGATCCCTCTGTTCATCAACACTATTAAGAGTTCTACCATTAGCTCTACACTCTACACATTTGTTATTCCTGCCAAAGTGAATTACCTCACACTTTTCTGCATAAAACTCCATTTGCCACCTCTCGGCCTAGCTCTGCAATTTATCCAAGTCTCTCTGCAAACTATAACACCCCGCTTCACTATCTACCACTCCTCCGACTTTGGTGTCATCCACAAATTTACTAATTTTCCACGTAAAATTGGGACTTGCATACTGTTGAAGGTTTAGACGGGGTAGACTTTATAAAATGTGTTCAGGAAAATTTTCTACATCAGTATATAGAGGTGCCAGTTAGAGAGGATGTGATATTGGATCTCCTGTTGGGAAATGAGTTAGGGCAGGTGATGGATGTGAGTGTGAGGGAACACTTTGGATCCAGTGATCATACTTCTATTAGTTTCAACCTGATCATGAATAAGGATAGATCTGGTCCTCGGGTTGAAGTTCTGAACTGGGAAAAGGACAAATTTGTTGAAATGAGAAGGGATCTGGGAAGTGTGTATTAGCACAGGCTGTTCTCTGGTAAGGATGTAAATGGCAAGTGGGAGCCCTTCAAAGAAGAAATTTTGAGAGTGCTGGACAGGATATTCCCATGGACCTTGAAGGAGGCTGCTGTTGAACTTGCAGGGGCCTTGGCAGACATATTTAAATGTCAGTATTCATGGGGGAGGTGTTGAATGATTGGAGGGTTGTTAATGTTTTTCCGTTGTTTGAAAAAGTTCCCGTCAGGATTAAAGGCAAAGTAAATAGGGATAAGCTGCCTTGGTTCTCGAGGGAGATTGTAACACTGATTAAGAGGAAGAGAGAGTTGTACGTTATGTACAGGCAGCAAGGAACAGATCAAATGCTCGAGGAGTATAAAAAATGCACGAAGCTACTTAAGAGGGAAATCAGGAGGACTCAAAGAAGACTTGAAGTTGTTTTGGCAGCAGAGTGAAGGAAAACCCAAAGAGTTTCTATAGATATGTAAGAAGTAAAGGACAGTGAGAGATAAAATTGGTCCTCTTGAAGACCAGAGTGGTAGACTGTGTATGGAACCAAAAGAGCTGGGGAGATACTGAAAGGGTTTTTTGCATGCGTATTTATTGAGGAATTGGACATGGAGTTTATGGAAATAGGGCAAACAGGTAGGGAGGTCATGGAACCTTTACAGGTCACAGGGAAGGAAGTGCTGGCTATCTTGAGGCAAATCACAGTGGATAAACCCCCAGGACTTTGAAAGAGGCTAGTGTTGAACTTGTAGGGGCCTTGACAGACATATTTAAATGTCAGTATTCACGGGGGAGGTGCTGGATGATTGGAGGGTTGCTAATGTTATTCCGTTGTTTGAAAAAGTTTCCAAAAGAAATCAGAGAAATTACAGGCCAGTAAGTTTGATGTTAGTGGTGGGCAAGTTATTGGAAGGTGTGATAACGGATAGGATATACAAATATTTGGATAGACAGGGACTTATTAGGGAGAGTCAACATGGCTTTGTGTGGTAGGTCATGTTTGACCAATCTATTACAGTTTTTCGAGGAGGTTATCAGGAAGTGGATGAAGGGGAGGCAGTGGATGTTGTCTACCTGAATTTCAGCAAGGCCTTTGATAAAGTCCCTCATGGGAGGTTAGTTAGGAAGGTTCATTCACTCAGTATACATGGGGAGGAGGTAAATCAGATTAGACATTGGCTCAATGGAATAATACAGTAAGAAGTCTGACAACACCAAGTTTACTCAGACTTAAACCTAGTGTTGTCAGGCTTCATACTGTTTTTAATCCAGATAGTGATTGTGGAGGATTACTTCTCGGAGTGGAGGTCTGTGACCAGTGGAGTGCTGCAGAGATCGGTGTTTGGTCCATTGTTCTTTACCATCTATATCGATAGTCTGGATGATAATCTGGTAAATTGGATCAGCAAATTTGCTGATGGTACAAAGATTGGAGGTATAGTGGACATTGAGGAAGGTTTTCAAACTTTGCAGAAGGATATGGACTAGAAAAATGGGCTGAAAATGACAAATGGAATTTAATGCAGTAATGGTGAGGCATTGCATTTTGGAGGAACGAATCAAAGTAGAATGTAGAGGGTAAATGGTGGTCTCTGAAGAGAGCAGTTGAACAGAGGGATCTGGGAATACAGGGACAGAATTCCCTAAAAGTGACGTCACATGTGGATAAGGTCATAAAGAGTGTTTTTGGTACATTGGCCTTTATAAAACGGAGAGTTGAGTATAAAAAATTTTATAGTAAGGTCATATAAGGCATTGGTGAGGCCGAATTTAGAGTATCGTGTACAGTTTTGGTCACCCAGTTACAGGAAAAATGTAAATAAGTTGAAAGAGTGCAGAGAAGGTTCACAGGGATGTTGCCGGGACTTGAGAAGCTGAGTCACAGAGAGAGATTGAATAAGTTAGGACTTTATTCCGTGGAGTGTAGAATAATGAGGGGAGATGTGATAGAGGTGCAAAAGATTTTGATGGGTATAGATAAAGTGAATGCACTGAAGTTAGAGAGAAAAAACAGAGGGCATGGGTTAAGGGTGAAAGGAGAAAAGTTTGAAAGGAAAATTAGAGGGGGATTCTTCTCGCAGAGAGTGATGGGAATGTGGAATGAGCTGCTGGATAAAGTGGTAAATGCGGGGTCACTTTTAACAGTTAAGATAAACTTGGATGGATTCATGGATGAGAGGGGTGTGGGGGATATGGTCCAAGTGCAGATCAGTGGGACTAGGCAGAAATCTGTGGTTTGGCACAGATAAGAAGGGCCAAAAGGCTTGTTCCTGAGCTGTAATTTTCTATGGTTCTATGGCTGAGGGTTTGGTCATACGAATGGCACTTTGCAGATTAATGTGGATCACTGTGAGAATACCGAATCTGGTGGGAATATTAGCAAGACAAGTTATTACTTGAATGGGTGTAAATTGAGAGAGATGGATACTCAGTAAAACCTTGGTCTCTTCATGCATCATTCACTACCAGGAACCAGGCAAGTACACCAGGCAGTAATGGAGCCAAATAGTCTATAAGTTTTCATAGTGAGATGATTCCTATCTAGGGATAGGGATGATTTGCTGTAATGTATAAAGCATTGCTGAGGCCACACACCTGGAGATTTTTTGTACAATTTTGGTGCCCTTATCTGAGGAAGGGTGTCCTTGCTATAGAGAGAGTATGCTGATGGTTTACCAGGCTGAATCTTGGGGTAGCAGGTCTGCCATATGTGGGGAGAATAGATTGGTAAGGATTATATTCAAATTTGTAGAGTGAGAGGGAACCACATAGAAACTTATTAAATTCTAAAAGAATGAGGCAGGGTTGATTCAGACAGAATGTTACTAATGCAGGAGATTGAGGGGGAGGGGGCTGGGGGAGTCCACAACTATCTGTCACAGTTTGATAATAAGCGCAAAACTTTTCAGAACTGAGTGGAGGAGAAATTTCTTCAGTCAGAGAGTGGTGAATGCGTGGAATTCACAGGCGTTTTCTGATTTAAAAATAGATATAACTCCAGGGGCTAAAGAGATCAAAGGACATGGAGTAAGGGTGAATCAAGATGTTAAGTTTAATGATCAACCATGATAAAAATGAATGGTGGTGCAGGCTCTAATTCATGCTTCTAGTTTCTTAGTGTGAATAACTTAAGAGCTCACCTGGAATGTAACGCTGGAGGGTTCATAAGAACACAAGAAATAAGAGCAAGAGTCGGCCATCCAGCCCCTCGAGCCTGCCCCGCCATTCAATAAGATCATGGCTGATCTGAAGTGGATCAGTTCCACTTTCCCACTTTCTCCCCATAACCCTTAATTCCCTTGTCTATCAGAAATCTATCTACCTGTGACTTAAATATATTCAACAAGATAGCCTCCACCACTTCAATAGGTAGAGAATGCCACAGATTCACCATTCTTGGAGAGAAGAAGTTCCTCCTCAACTCCATTCTAAAGTGCCCCTCGCCCCTTACTTTGAGACTGTGCCCTCTAGTTCTGTTTTCCTTTTTGAGCGGTATGAGTCCCTAACTCTAACCCTAATCCTAACCCTATTTATCCCCTTCATTATCTTATATGTCTCTATAAATCTCCCCTGTACTCTGATGAGTATAGGCCCAGTCTATTCAATCTCTCTTCATAAGCCAGCACTCTCATCTCTGGTGTCAGCCTGGTGAACCTTCTCTGTACTCCCTCCAAGGCCAATATATCCTTTCACAAATACAGGGACCAAAACTGCACACTGTACTCCAATTGCGGCCTCACCAGTGCCCTGTACAGTTGCAGCAAGACCTCCTGCTTTTATATTCTATCCCCTTCGCTATAAAGGCCAACATTCCCTTCGCCTTCTTGACCACCTGCTGCACCTTCAGACTGAGTTTTTACGATTCGTGCACAAGGACCCTCTGGTCCTCTGCACTGTAGCATGCTGCAGCTTTTCACCCTTCAAATAATAATCCCTCCTACTATTATTTCTACCAAAGTGCATGACCTCACATTTGCTAATGTTACACTCCATCGGCCAGGTTCTCACCCACTCACTCAGCCTATCCAGATCGCTCTGCAGACTTTTCTTACTCTTCACGTAATTTGCTTTTCCATTTACATAGAACATAGAACACTACAGCACAAACAGGCCCTTCGGCCCACGAGTTGCCCCCTTCGGTCCTCTATCCCATTAGTTCCCATATACTCATCCAGAAGTCTTTTAAAAGACCCCAGCGAGTTCACCTCTAACATCTCCGACGGCAGCTGATTCCATTCACTCACCACCCTTTGCGTGAAAAACTTACCCCTAACATCCCCTCTGTATTTGCTTCCCTGCAAATTAAATCTGTGTCCCCTCGTAGTGACCATTTTAGCTCGGGGAAATAGCCTCTGAGAATCCACCCTATTTATTCCTCTCAACATTTTATAAACCTCTATCAGGTCGCCTCTCAACCTTCGTCTCTCCAGGGAGAAGAGTCGCAGCTCCCTCAACCGACCTTCATAAGGCCTGCCTCCCAATCCAGGCAGCATCCTTGCAAATCTCCTCTGCACTCTTTCAATAGCTTCAACATCCTTCCGATAGTGAAGCGACCAGAACAGCGCACAGTACTCCAAGTGGGGTCTGACAAGGGTCTAATAGAGCTGCATCATTACCTCCTGACACTTAAACTCAGTCCCTCGATTAATGAAGGCCAGTACACCATATGCCTTCTTGACCACATCCTCCACTTGCAATGCCGATTTAAGAGTCCTATGGACCCAGACCCCGAGATCCTTCTGCTCTACAACACAGCTAAGACTCCTACCCTTGATATTGTACTCCTTCATCTCAGTGGTCCTGCCAAAATGGAGCACTATACATTTATCCGTGTTGAAGTCCATCTGCCACTCCTCCACCCAGTCTTGCATCCTGTCTATGTCCCGCTGCAACTTTTGACATCCCTCCAGACCATCCACAACACCACCATACTTTGTATCATCGAGAACTTACTAACCCATCCCTTCACTTCTTCATCCAGGTCATTTATGAAAATGACAAACAGCAGGGGTCCCAGAACAGATCCCTGGGACACTCCACTGGTGACCGACCTCCATGCAGAACAAGACCCATCCACAACCACTCTCTGCCTGCTGCCGGCAAGATGTAGAGATGCCGGCGTTGGACTGGGGTAAACTCAGTAAAGTCTGGCATCGGCCTCCAACCTTCGGGTAAATGTTCTTCAATGGGGCCTTCATGACACACGACAGCGCAGAGTCGCTGAGCAGAGACTGTTAGCCAAGTTCCGCACACATGAGGACAGTCTTAATAGGGATCTTGGCTTCATGTCACACTATCTGTAACTCCCATAACTTGCCTGAGTTAGCAAAAAACCTCACTTACTGTGCTGTCTGGAGACAATACACATAGAACATAGAACATAGAACATTACAGCACAGAACAGGCCCTTCGGCCTTCGATGTTGTGCCGACCAAAATAAAAAGCAATGCCCCTCCACACTAAACCATTCCCTTCTCTTCCATATACTTATCAATTAACCTCGTAAACGCCACCAAACTTGGCGCATCTACAACAGCTGCAGGCAGGGCATTCCACTCCCTAATCACTCTTTGAGTAAAGAACCTACCTCTGATATCCGTCCTATAACTCATACCCCTTAATTTAAAGTTGTGTCCCCTCGTGCTAGCTTTCTCCATCCTAGGACAAAGGCTATCACTGTCCACCCTATCTAAACCTCTAATCATCTTATATGCTTCAATAAGATCCCCTCTTAGCCGCCTCCTTTCTAACGAAAACACCCTCAAATCCTTCACCCTCTCTTCATAGGACCTGCCCTCCATACCAGGCAACATCCTGGTAAACCTCCTCTGTACCCTCTCCAATGCCTCCAATCTTTCTTATAATGTGGGGACCAGAACTGCACACAATACTCCAAGTGCGGCCGCACTAGAGTTTTGTACAGTTGCAACATGATGCTGCTGCTCCTAAATTCAATCCCCCTACCAATAAAAGCTAAGACTCCATATGCCTTCTTAACAACTTTATCCACTTGACTGCCTACTTTCAGGGATCTATTGACACATACACCAAGATCCTTCTGTTCCTCAACACTATTAAGAGCCCTACCATTAGCCCTATACTCTACACATTTATTGTTCCTGCAAAGTGCATTACCTCACACTTTTCCACATTAAACTCCATTTGCCACCTCTCGGCCCAGCTCTGCCACTTGTCCAAGTCACTCTGTAAACTATAACACCCCTCTTCACTATCTACCACTCCACCGACTTTAGTGTCATCTGCAAATTTACTGATCCATCCCTCAATACCCTCATCCAGATCATTTATAAAAATTACAAACAGCAGGGGCCCCAAAACAGACCCCTGGGCACACCACTTGTCACCGAACTCCACGATGAATATCTCCCATCAACCACCACCCTCTGTCTTCTATCTGCTAGCCAATTCCTAACCCAATTAGCTAAATCACCCTCTATCCCATACATCTGCATTTTCTGCAGAAGTCTTCCAATGGGCCACCTTATCAAACGCCTTACTAAAGTCCATATATACTACATCAACCGCCTTACCCCCATCCACCTCTCTGGTCACTTTCTCAAAAAACTCAATGAGGTTAGTAAGGCATGACCTACCCTTCACGACACCATGCTGACTATCCCCAATCAATTCATTTCTCTCTAAATAACTATAAATCCTATCCCTAATAATTCTCTCCAATACCTTGCCCACAACAGAAGTAAGACTCACTGGCCTATAATTCCCTGGAAGGTCTCTCTTCCCCTTCTTAAACAATGGGACCACATTCGCTGTCCTCCAGTCCTCCGGAACCACACCCGTAACCAACGAGGACCTGAAGATCAGAGCCAGATGCTCTGCAATCTCCTCTCTTGCCTCCCAGAGAATCCTAGGGTAAATCCCGTCCGGCCCAGGGGACTTATCCAACCTCAAACCCTCGAAAATTTCTAACACATCCTCCCTCTCTACTACAATACTTCCCAATTTGCAACCCTGTACCTCAGTGATCTCCATAGCTACATTTCCAGCACTCTGCGTGAATACCGAAGAGAAACATTTATTCAGTGCCTCACCAATCTCTTCAGGCTCCACGCACAACTTCCCCCTGCTGTCTATGACTGGCCCTAATCTTGCCCTCACCAATCTTCTATTCTTAACATATCGAAAGAAAGCTTTAGGATTCTCCTTAAGCCTATCAGCCAACATCTTCTCGTGTCCCCTCTTAGCTCTCCTCAATTCACTTTTTAGCTCCTTCCTGGCTAATCTATAGCTATCCATTGCACTAACTGAGCCTTCAAGCCTCATCCTGACCTAAGCCTCCTTTTTCTTCTTAACCAGCAAATCAACTTTTTTCGTACACCAAGGCTCTCTTACTCGACCATTTCCTCCCTGCCTGACAGGAACATACTTATCAAGGACTCGCAGCAGCTGCTCCTTGAATAAGCACCACATTCCAGATGTTCCCAGTCCCTGTAGTTTCCTAGTCCAATCTATGCACCCTAATTCACTCCTGATGGCCTCATAATGACCCTTCCCCCAGCTATAACTACTGCCCCCAGCTTCATGCCTATCCCTGTCCATCACTAAGGTGAACGTAACTGAATTGTGGTCACTATCACCAAAATGTTCACTAACTTCCAAGCCTAACACCTGGTCTGGCTCATTGCCCAGCACCAAATCCAATGTAGCCTCACCTCTAGTTGCCTATCTACATACTGAGTCAAAAAACCTTCCTGCACACTCTGTACGAAAACTGACCCCTCTAACGAGCTAGAGCTATAGCTATTCCAATCAATATTAGCAAAGTTAAATTCCCCCATCACAATTACCCTACTACTTTCACTCCTAATCAGAATTGACTTTGCAATCCTTTCCTCAACCTCTCTAGAACTATTAGGAGGTCTGTAAAAGATTCCCAACAGGGTGACCTCTCCTCTCCTGTTTCTAATCTCAGCCCATACTCCCTCAACAGACAAGTCCTCATCAAACTTCTTTTCTATCACCGTGATACAGTCTTTGACCAATAATGCCACTCCTCCCCCCCTTCTACCTCCTTCTCTACTCCGACTAAAGCATTTGAAACCCGGAACCTGCAACATCCATTTCTGTCCCTGCTCTACCCAAGTCTCTGAAATGGCCACAACATCGAAGTTCCAGGTACTGGTCCAAGCTGCAAGTTCCTCCCCCTTATTGCGAATACTCCTTGCGTTAAAGTATACGCATTTCAAACCATGCCCCACCCCACCCGTACGCCGCTGTGTTTTACAACTCTCTTCTATAACCCCCTTACTCTCATCCCTCTCAGCACCCCAACTACTTAGGATCCCACCCCCCCCCCCGAATCAGTTTAAAGCCCCCATCATAGCCTTAGCAAATTTTCCCCCCAAGATATTAGTCCCCCTCTGGTTCAGGTGTAGACCATCTCTCTTGAAGAGGTCCCACCTATCCCAGAATGAGTCCCAATTGTTAAGGAACCTGAACCCCTCCCGAAACACAGAGGGAACACATCCCTCTAACCTCTGCTGTTAGCCACTTTAAGACTTGAATGGCAGGTTAGGTTAAGGATTCACATTCTAATCAACAATCTGTAAACTGTCTGTGCTGATATGTGTGCTTTTGGAGACCAGAACACCTCATTCGCCTGACGAAGGCACAAACGCCGAAAGCTTGCAGATTTACTATCAAATAAATCGGTTAGATTTAAAATTGGTGTTGCCAGACTTTACTGAGTTCTGCCGGCAAGCCAGTTCTGGTTCCACAAGGCCAAAGCCCCTTGGATCCCATGCCCTCTCACCTTCTCAAGAAACCTTGCATGAGGGACCTTATCAAACGCCTTACTAAAGTCCATGTACACCACGCCCACCGCTCTTCCTTCGTCAATGTGTTCAGTCACATTTTCGAAGAACTCAACTCAGCTCGCAAAGCACGACCTGCCTTGACAAAACCATGCTGACTATTTCTGATCATTCTAAATTTCTCCAAATGCTCATAAATCTTGTCCCTCAGAAGCCTCTCCATCAGCTTACCAACCACTGAGGTCAGACTCACTGCTTGGTAATTTCCTGGACTATCCCTGTTCCCTTTCTTAAAAATAGGAACCACATCCGCAATCCTCCAATCCTCTGGAACCTCTCCCATTTCCATGGACGATGCAAAGATCATCGCCAGGGGCTCTGCAATCACTTCCCTCACTTCCCACAACAACCTGGGGTACATCCCATCCAGTCCCGGCGACTTGTCTATCTTGATAGAATTTAACTGATCTAACACATCCTCTTTCTTAACATCCACATACTCAATATTTTCCGTATGCCTCAAACCTGCAGTCCAACCTCCCAGACCACTTTTCACTGTGAATACCGAGGCAAAGTACTCATTAAGTACCTCTGCCATTTCTTCCGGATTCACACAGACATTTCCCCCTTCACCTTTTATAGGTCCTATTCCTTCTCTTCTCATCATTTTTACTTTTCATTTATCTTCATGTCATTAGCAAATTTTGTTACTCTGCACTCAGTCCCTTCCTCCAGTTCGTCTATGTAAATGGTAAACATTTGAGGCCCCAGCACCGATCCCTGCGCCACTCCACTAGTCACCAGCTGCCAACCAGAAAAGCACCCATTGATTCCAAGTCTCAGCTTCCTGTTAGATAACCAATCCTCAATCCACGCTAACACCTTACCCCCCCCCCCCATTCTGTGTGCCCTAACGTTCTGCAACAACCTTTTGTGAGAGGCACCTTATCGAAAGCCCTTCTGGAAATCTAAAAACACCACATGCCCCAGTTCCCCTCTGTTTACCACACTAGTCACATCCTCATAGAAATCCAATAAAATTGTTAAACATGACTTCCCCTTCACATGTCCGTACTGTGTCTGCTTGATCAAACCATTCTCTTCTAAATGCCTTACTGTTTCTCCTTTGAAGATGGATTCTAGCATTTTTCCAACTACGGATGTTAAGCTAACTGGCCTATAATTCCCTGTTTTTTGTCTGCTACCTTTTTTTTAAACAGCGGTGTAACATTAGCCGTTTTCCAATCCTTCGGCACTTTCCTAGAGTCCAGTGAATTTTGATAAATAATTACTAAGGCATCTGCTATTACTTCTGCCATTTCTTTCAGAACCCTGGATGCATTCCATCCAGTCACAGGGACTTGTCTATCAAAGATAGAGTCCCATTAGTCTACAAACTACTATCTCTCTAATGACAGAAATGCATTAAGGAGCTCATTTCCTACCATCGCTCCATCTTTAATATTTGGTAAGCTATTTGTGTCTCCACCGTGAAGACCGACACAAAAAACTTATTTAAAGCCTCAGACATGTCCTCATCGCCCACCGCTAAATCCCTCTTCTAGTCCTCCATGGGTCCAACATTTACTCTAACCAGTCTTTTCTTCTTACAATCGGCTTTTAATTTAATACTTTCCTTTATTTCCTTTGATATCCATGGCTGATTATCCCTTTTCTTACATCCTTCATTACCATCAGAATATATTTCTGCTGAGTACCGAAAAAGATCTCCTTAAAAATCCTCCACTGTTCTTCAGCTATCCGACCAATCAATCTGCGCCCCCAATCTACATTCGCCAATTCTGCTCTCATCTCATCATACTTCCCTCTGTTCAAACAGAGGACACACTTTCTCATCCTCCATCTGCATGAGAAATTCAACCATACTTGTCCCAAGAGATCCCTCGCAAGAAGATCCCTAATTCTACCTGCATCGTTGCACAGTACCAGATCTAAGATAGCTCGCTCCCTCGTAGGTTTTGTTACATACTGTTCAAGGAAACTATCCCTACAGTATTCCAAGAACTCTTCCTCAAGCCCACTGCATCTGACTTGAGTCAACCAATCAATATGCAGATTAAAATCCCCCATAATTATCACTGTTCCTTTTCTGCACGCATCAATTATTTGTTTGTTTATAGCCCATCCCACCTCAAAGTTATTATTTGGAGGCCTATAGATCACACCTAGCATTGTCTTTCTCCCCTTACTATTCCTTATTTCCACCCACATGGTTTGCTGTTTGGAGCCTATATCTTCTCTTACTACCACCCTGATATTGTCCTTTATTAACACATCTACCCCGCCTCCTTTTTCCTCCTGTCTACTCTTCCTAAATGTCTAATACCCCTGGATATTTGGTTCAGGGGTCTCTGTAATCCTGCAACCAGATTTCCGAAACGGCCACTAGATCATACCCATTTGTGCTGATTAGTGCCATCAGCTCGTTCACTTTGTTTCGACTGCTTTGTGCATTCAGGTCAAGTGACTTTATAGCAGCCGTTATCCAGATTTTATTTGCAGAAACGCTACTAACCTCTCTCGTGCCCCCTCCTCCTTTAATTAGTGGAACATTCTCAACATTAATATGCTCACATACTCTCTTTACTCTAGATTTTGTAATTTTCCCCATCCCTGCACCTTCCCCCCCACTAATTAGTTTAAAACCCTGCCTACAGCCCCTAAACACTTCCCCTCCCCAACTCCATCCACACGCCTATCAACAATTTATCTTCTCATCTTTCCTTTCCCCTCTCTCTCTCATCTCTCTCTTATATCTCCTCCTTCTCTCTCTCTCTCTCCTTCACTGATAACACAATCTAACAAGAACGTTGGATGAGAGAATTGGAAAATTGACAGTTACATCCTGAGTGAAATGAATTGACGTGGCTGCTGCAGTTTTATTTAATGATTGATCTCATAAAATTAAACACATTAATTATATGGAATGAAGCGAATGGAGACATCATCCTGAGGTGCCTGAGATTAGACCTTGAATTGAGGCCTAGTCACAGAGAATGCAATAAACCTTGGGAATAAACAACAGGATTCTCGCACTCATTGGTCCAACTCGACCATTTGTTTGTATCTCTCCATTCCCAGTCCGTTCATGTGGCTGTCCAGATAAGTCTTAAACGATCGCAGTGTGTCCGCCTCCACCACCCTGCTTGGCAGTGCATTCCAGGCCCCCACAACCCTCTATATAAAATATGCCCCTCTGACATCTGAGTTAAACCTGGTCCTCTCACCTTGAACCTGGGACCCCCTTGTGTTCTTCACCTCTGACCTGAGAAAAAGCTTCCCACTGTGCACTCTGTCTATGCCCTTCATCATTTTATACACGTCTATTAGGTCTCCCCTCATTCTCCGTCTTTCTAGGGAGAAAAACCCCAGTTTATCCAATCTCTCCTCATAGCTAAGACCCTCCATACCAGGCAACATCTTGGTAAACTCTTTCTGTAAACTCTCCAAAGCCTCCGCGTCCTTCTAGTAGTGCGGCGACGCACTCCAGATGTGGCCTAACCAATTTTTATATTTTATGCCCTGTTCCATAAAGGCAAGCATGCCATATGCCTTCTTTGCCACCCTCTCCATCTGTGATGCCACCTTCAAGGATCAGTGAACTTGCACCCTGGGTCGCTCTGTGTTCCTATACTTAGGTGGTTGTGCCATTTATTGTATAGCACCTCCCATATTAGTTCTACCAAAATGCATCACTTAGCATTTATCTGGATTAAATTCCATCTGCCATTTCTCTGCCCAATTTTCCAGCCTATCTATATCCTGCTGTATTCTCTGACAATGACCATGCTATCTGCAAATCCAGCTATCTTTGTGTCATCCACAAACTTACAGATCACACCAGATACATCTTCTTCCAAATCATTCATATATATCACAAACAGCAAAGATCCCAGTACAGAACAGTATGGAACACCACAAGTCAAAGACCTCCAAGCAGAAAAAGATTATTCCACTACTACCCTCTGTCTTCTGTGGCCATGATGTAGAGATGCCAACGTTGGACTGGGGTAAACTCAGTAAAGTTTGACAACACCAATTTTAAATCCAACCAATTTATTTGATAGTAAACCCACGAGCTTTCGGCCTTTGTGGCCTTCGTCAGGCGAATGAGGTGTTCTGGTTTACAGATTGCTGATTAGAATGTGAATCCTTAAACCTAACCTGCTATTCAAGTCTTAAAGTGGCTAACAGCAGAGGTTAGAGGGATGTGTATTACGTAGAACATAGAACATAGAACAATACAGCACAGAACAGGCCCTTCGGCCTTCGATGTTGTGCCGACCAAAATAAAAAGCAATGCCCCTCCAAACTAAACCATTCCCTTCTCTTCCATATACTTATCAATTAACCTCTTAAACGCCACCAAACTTGGCGCATCTACAACAGCTGCAGGCAGGGCATTCCACTCCCTAATCACTCTTTGAGTATTCTCTCTCTTCCGTGGCCAAGCCAGTTCTCCATCCATCTAATCACCTCTTCTGTTATCCCATGAGATTTAACCTTTTGCACCAATCTGCCATGAATGACTTTGTCAAATGCTTTCCTAAAATCCGTATCGACAACATCGATGGCCCTTCCCTTGTCAAACATTTTTGTCACCTCCTGAAAACACTCCACCAAATTTGTGAGGTATCATCTCCCTCTTATAAAACCATGCCATCTATCACTAATAAGAGTTCCTCAGGATACATTTCAAAACAGTTTGTCTCAGGATTGGAGTGTTTGATCATCACACTTTCTGGAAAGAAGCGACGGGGACATCAGCAGTGACTGCACACAGGAAAACCTCTACCCGCAAACCCTCTGCCATTTTCCCTCCAACCCAAATCCACAATGTTCAGCTGTCTCTCCCATTGCTTAACCTGATCCTCCCTTTTCTCTCTCACTCCATAGCATCAGGCCTTCATCAGCCTGTCTCCCCACTCTCTCACTTCCTCTAGCACAAGCCATACAATGGAGATACAGAGACACAAAGAGAGACAGTGTCAAGAGACAGTGGTTGATGCCCTTTTAACAAGCCAAATTACCAAAGAGGAACAGCTTTGCTTTATAATCTGTGAAAGGTGTGTGGGAAGATGTGAACTGCTCTTCATTAACATTTAGTGGCTCATTAATATAATTATCTGACGCTTACTTTAAGTGAACAATTAACAATTTAATTATTGAACCAACAGGGAACTTTAGTTAAAGAAATAACATTGTGATTAAAGTGAGCTTCTACTGGAATATTGTTCCAATAAATACAAGGACATTCATTATCAGAAAATAAAAACACAATTTCGTCAGTCACAAAAATGTATACAACCAGATTTTGTGGCTTTGGAAAACTTTTGGCGTTCGTCTTTCTCTTCCGCTACCTGAAGTTTTTTTTCTGATTTAGATAGATAAATGGAGAGATCTATTAACTGATAATCAAAGCCGGAGACAGCTGTTCTTTTCCTCTTTCAGCTTTGAAATGTGGCAGCTCTTCATTTGAACAGCAGGCAGGCAGTTGATCTCCTGTTTTTCATAACTGTGATGATCTACACTGGGAAGGTTGGGGGGAGGAATCGAGATGAGGTGATTGAGAGCGAGGAGGTTAGCTCCCAAGTAGAGAAGGGCTGTAGACAGCATGAGAGGGAGATTAGACGGATGATGGAGAAGGGAATCGCCCAGACCGAGGGTCTGAGGTGTGTCTATTTTAACACCAGGAGTGTAGTGAATAAAGTGCATGAGCTTAGGGCCTGGATTGCTACTTGGGAATATGATATGGCAGTCATTACGGAGATTTGGATGTCTCAAGGATATGACTGGGTACTTCAGGTGCCGGGATTTAGATGCTTCAGGAAGGACAGGGCAGGAGGCAACAGAGATGGCGGAGTGGCACTGATGATCAGGGACAGTGTCACGACTGTAGGTGGATGACATGGAGGAAATGTCTACAGAGTCTCTGTGGGTGGAAGTTAGGAACAGCAAGTGGTCGATAACTTTGTTGGGTGTTTTCTATAGGGTGCCCAATAAGACAGGAAAGTTGAGGTGCAGAGAGGGAAACAGATCCTAGAGAGGTGTAATAATAACAGAGTTGTCCTGATGGGAGACTTTAATTTTCCAAACATCAACAGGAACATCCCTAGGGTAAGGGGTTGGATGGTGAAGAGTTTGTTAGGTGTATTCAGGAGGGTTTCAAAGAACAAAGAGCAAAGAACATAGCACGTGACACAACACATGGATAAGCCTATGAGAGGAGAGGCTGTACTTGACCTGATGCTGCCTAATGAAGTAAGGTAGGTGTCGGATCTCTCGGTAGGAGATTATCTCGAGGATGGTAGTCATAATTCTATCTCCTTCGCGACAGCATTGGAAAGAGATAGGATCAGGCAGGATAAGAAGGTATTTATCTGGAGTAGAGAGAAATATGAAATCATTAGGCAGAAAATTGGAAGAGTAAACTGGAAGGAGGTGCTCTTGGGGAAAAGTACTGAAGGAAGGTGGCGGATTTTCAAGGAACGTTTGTCTGGTGTTCTGCACAACAACGTTCTGGTGAGACAACGTGCTTTTGGTAAGTCACGGGAACCGTGGTGCACAAAGGTTGTGATGAATCTAGTCAGGAAGAAAAGAAAGGTGTACAAAAGGTTCAGAGAATTGGGAGATGTTAAGGATCTAATGGAGTATAAGGCTTGCAGGAAGGATCTTAAAAAGCAAATTAGGAGAGCCAGAAGGGGTCATGAGAAGGCCTTGGTGGGTAAGATTAAGGAGAATCCTAAGGCATTCTATAAGTATGTGAAGGGTAAAAGGGTGAGAAGTGAACGGATTGTACCTTTAAAAGGTGAAGGGGGAAAAGTTTGTGTGGAACCAGAGGAAATGGCAGAGGTGCTTAATGAGTACTTTGCCTCAGTATTCACAGTGGAGAGTGACCTGGCGGGTTGTACTACAAGTTTGCAACAGAATGAAAAGATTGACTATGTGGATGTTAAGGAAGAGGATGTGTTGGAATTTTTAAATTCTAACAAGATAGATAACTCGCCGGAACCGGATGGGATGTACCCCAGGTTAATGTAGGAGATAAGGGAAGTGATTGCAGAGCCCCTGGCGATGATCTTTTCATCGTCAATGGAGGACTGGAGGATTATGGGAACAGGGATAGCCCGGGAAATTACTGACCGGTGAGTCTGACCTCAGTGGTTGGTAAGTTGATGGAGAGGATCCTGAGGGAGAGGATTTATGAGCATTTAGAGAAGTTTAGCTTGATCAGAAATAGTCAACATGGCTTTGTCAAGGGTAGGTCGTGCCATATGAGTCTAGTGGAGTTCTTTGAAAATGTGACTGAACACATTGACGAAGGAATACTGTTGGATGTTGTTTACATGGATTACAGCAAGGCATTTGATAAGATCACTCATGCAAGACTTTTTGAGAAGGTGAGGGGCATGGGATCCAAGGAGCTTTGGCCTTGTGGATTCAGAACTGGAATGCCTGCAGAAGGCAGAGAGTGGTTGTAGATGGGTCTTTTTCTGTATGGAGATCGGTCACCAGTGGAGTGCCCCAGGGATCTGTTCTAGGACCCTGCTATTTGTCATTTTCATAAATGACCTGGATGAGGAAGTGGAAAGATGGCTTAGTAAGTTCGCTGACAATACAAAGGTTGGTGATATTTGGATAGTTTGTCAGAGGTTGCAGCAAGACATAGATAGGATGCAAGACTGGGCGGAGAAAGTGGCAGATGGACTTCAACGTGGATAAATGTGTGGTGGTCCATTTTGGCAGGAACAATGAGATGAAGGAGTACAATATCAAGGGTAGCAGTCTTATCAGTGCTGAGGAGCAGAAGAAACTTGAGGTCCGAGACCACAGGACTCTTAAATCGGCCGCGCAGGTGAAGGATGTGGTCAAGAAGGCATATGGTGTACTGGCCTTTATTAATCGAGGAATTGAATTTTGGAGTCACGAGGTAATGCTGCAACTTTATAAGGCCCTTGTCAGAAACCACTTGAGTAGTGTGTGCAGTTCTGGTCGACTCACTATAGAAAGGATGTGGAAGCTACTGAGAGGGTGCAGAGGAGATTTACAAGGATGTTGACTGGATTGGGAGGCAGGCCCTATAAACATAGGTTGAAGGAGCCATATCTCTTCTCCCTGGAGAGACAAAGTTGAAAGGTGAGCTGATAGAGGTTTATAAAATGTTGAGAGGAATAGATAGGGTGGATTCTCGGAGGCTATTTCCCAGAGCTGAAATGGTCACTACGAGTGGACACAGGTTTAAGGTGCTGGGAAGCAAACACAGAGGAGATATTTTGGGGCCCCTGCAGTTTGTAATTTTTATAAATGATCTGGATGAGGGTATTGAAGGATGGATTAGTAAATTTGCAGATGACACTAAAGTCGGTGGAGTGGTAGATAGTGAAGAGGGGTGTTATAGTTTGCAGAGGGACTTGGACAAGTTGCAGAGCTGGGCCGAGAGGTGGCAAATGGAGTTTAATGTGGAAAAGTGTGAGGTAATGCACTATGGCAGAAATAATAAATGTGTAGAGTATAGGGCAAATGGTAGGATTCTTAGTAGTCTAGATGAACAGAGGGATCTTGGTGTGTATGTGCATAGATCCCTGAAAGTAGGCAGTCAGGTCGAGAAGGTTGTTAGGAAGGCATATGGAGTCTTGGCTTTTATTGGTAGTGGGATTGAATTTCGGAGCCGCAACGTCATGTTGCAACTGTACAAAACTCTAGTGCGGCCGCACTTGGAGTATTGTGTGCAGTTCTGGTCCCCGCATTATAAGAAAGATGTGGAGGCATTGGAGAGGGTACAGAGGAGGTTTACCAGGATGTTGCCTGGTATGGAGGGCAGGTCTTATGAAGAGAGGCTGAGGGATTTGAGGTTGTTTTCGTTAGAAAAGAGGCGGCTAAGAGGGGACCTTATCGAAACATATAAGATGATTAGAGGTTTAGATAGGGTGGACAGTGATAGCCTTTTTCCTAGGATGGAGAAAGCTAGCACGAGGGGACACAGCTTTAAATTAAGGGGTGATAGTTATAGGACGGATGTCAGAGGTAGGTTCTTTACCCATAGGGTGGTTCGGGAGTGGAATGCCCTGCCTGCAGCAGTTGTGGATGCGCCACGTTTGGTGGCGTTTAAGAGGTTAGTTGATAAGTATATGGAAGAGAAGGGAATGGTTTAGTTTGGAGGGGCATTGCTTTTTATATTGGTCAGCGCAACATAGAAGGCCGAAGGGCCTGTTCTGTGCTGTAGTGTTCTATGTTCTATATTCTATATTAGGGGTATGTTTTTCACTCAGAGGATGGTGAGTTAATGGAATCTGCTGCCGTTGGTGGTGGTGGAGGCGAGCTCGCTGGGGTCTTTTAAAATAGTTCTGGATGTGTACATGGGATTAAATGAGATTGGGAGTTACAGATAGTTTTATGGCCTAGTAGGTATGGGTATGATTGGCGCAACTTGTGGGCTGAAGGGCCTGTTTGTGCTGTAGTGTTCTATGTTCTATGAATTTTCCTGCACCAGGATTGATCTGATCTTGTCCACAATAATAAATTAACATTTGATAATTCCCTGATAGCTGAGAGTCTTTGAACTGATAGGCTGAACTCAAAATTCAAAAGCCTGCAAAGCATGTTGTTAAGGCAACCTTGATGCTTGGCCTTTGCGACAAATGTTGCAATCTGTGCACTCTGTCTGTACCTCCATTTTAAGCTTCCAATCATTGACACAAGTCCAGTTTTAAAGGGACACAAAACCAGCCTTTCAAGGGACCTCTTTTCACAAACTCGGCTTCACAACACCAGACATAGATTGAGAATCCCAACACTCACCACCACAGTAAACTGTATTCAGATGGAAACCCGAGCATTTTGTTTCACCCTCACATTTATCTCTCTGCCGCAGACATATTTTTTATTTCACAATAATAACCGCCTCAAGTTAAAGATTTTCATTGCAGGCCTTCAAGAATTATTTATAGGGATTAGATTAATTTTAATCTGACCTCACTGCTGTTAATTTAGAGATTTCTGATGGAACTTGTGCACAAGAAGATCCAAAGCACAGAGGCAGTTTCAAAATTCAGTTCTGAGTTTAAGATATTTGTTTTCTGTGTGTGTGTTCCTTGTTTCAATGTACAAACTGAGACTGGGATATTGGTCTCACAGTGAGATCCCACAGACAGCAATGTCATATTGTTTGAATGACCCCTTAGCCCTCTGCAGAAAGTTTTCATGAACTCACAGTCCCAATTTTTTAGTTAAAATTTTTTTTATATATTCAAGGACTTGGAACCTTCTTTGCAGTTAGTGAGCTACTTTCAAAGAGGATGATTATTGTTTCAAGGCAGGCAAAGGGCCCAGGACAGTATGTGCACAGCAAGATCCCATAGCAGCTGAACTGTGAAACTAATCAAACGAGACACAGATCTTCCCCTGCCCCATCCTCACAGCTGCTGGGAGCCCCTTACACCACTGCCCCAAACAAAATCACCACACACCTACCACTGTGTGTGTTTGCATTGTCCCAAGTCTTATTGTTCCGAGGCTTATTGTTCCTTGGGAGCGGCTGGTGCGAGGAGAGCTGGTGAGTAAATTTCTGTGTCTTTTTTTTCCAAAATCGTGTCTGGTTTTTTTTTTAACTCTTAAAACCGGAAACAGGAAGTAGTCACAGGGAGGCCTGTGCTGGAGTTTTTTTTTCTTTCACCTGGACCTCCATAAATTGGGAAGGTGAAGAATCCCGATACTCTACACATGTAGAGTATCCTCCCCCCTCCTCTAACCTAATAAAAAAAGGAGACTAGGAGTGTGAGTAGGTAAGTTTAAGTTTATATTTGTTTCTGGGTAAAGGAAGTAATAGTGATGGCAGTGCAGGCAGTGCGATGTACCTCCTGTGGGATGTTTGAGGTGAGGGACACTGGTAGTGTCCCAGCTGATTACACCTGCCAGAGGTGCATCCAGTTCCACCTCCTTGAGGACCGTGTTAGGGACCTGGAGCTGGAACTGGAGGAACTAAGAATTATTAGGGAAGCAGAGATGGCTGTTGATAAAAGCTACAGGGAGATAGTTACTCCTAAATGTGATACATGGGTGACTGTTAGAAGGGGTAAGAAGCAGTCAGTGCAGAGTTCCCCTGAGGCTGTTCCTCTATGCAACAAGTACTCTGCTTTGGATGCTGTTGGGGATGTAGATACAACCGGGGTAAGCCATGGAGTACAGGTCTCGGGAGTTGAGCCTGTCCTTGATGCTCAAGTGGGAAGGGGGAGAAAAGATCTGGATTAGTGATTGGGGACTCCCTAGTTAAGGGGATAGATAGGAGGGTCTGTGGGAAGGATCGGGACTCGCGGTTGGTATGTTGCCTCCCAGGCGCTGGGGTCAGTGATATTTCTGACCGAGTGTTCGGGATCCTTAAGGGAGAGGGGAACCAGCCCCAAGTTGTGGTGCATGTAGGTACCCATGACGTAGGTAGGAAAAGGGATGGGGATATAAAGCAGAAATTCAGAGAGTTAGGATGGAAACTTAGGGCTAAAACTAATGGAGTGGTTATCTCTGGTTTGTTACCTGTGCCGCGGGATGGCATAGAAAAGAATAGGGAGAGGGAACATAGATAGAACATAGAACATTTGAACTCGTGGCTAAAGGGATGGTACAGGAGGGAAGGGTTCAGGTATTTGGACAATTGGGGCTCATTCTGGGGAAGGTGGGACCTTTACAAGAGGGATGGCCTGCACCTGAACTGGAGAGGTACCAATATCTTGGGGGATAAATTTACCAGTGCTATTTGGGGGGGTTTAAACTGATTTGGGGGGGGGATAGGAACCTGAATTGTTGTGCCAGTATACAGGAGGATGTGAATAGAGAGGTCACGGATAAAGTTTCTAGGTCGCAGCAGTATAGTGGCAAACGGGAGGGTGGTTTGAAATGTGTATACTTTAATGCGAGGAGCATACGCAATAAGGTGGATGAACTTGCAGCCCGGATTGGTGCTTGGGACTTCAATGTTGTGGCCATTTCAGAGACGTGGATAGAGCAGGGGCAGGAATGGTTGTTGCAGGTTCCGGGGTTCAGATGTTTCAGTCAGAGCAGAGGTGGTGGTAGAAGAGGGGGAGGAGTGGCATTGTTAGTTAAGGACAGCATTACGGTGGCAGAAAAGACGTTTGATGTGGACTTGTCTGCTGAGGTAGTGTGGGCTGAGATTAGAAACAAGAAAGGAGAGGTCACACTGTTGGGAGTTTTTTATAGGCCTCCAAAAAGTTCCAGAGAAGTAGAGGAAGGGATTGCAAAGTTGATCCTGGATAGGTGTGAAAGTAACAGGGTAGTTGTAATGGGGGACTTTAACTTTTCTAATATCGATTGGAAAAGCTATAGTTCAAGTACGTTAGCGGGGTAAGTTTTTGTTCAATGTGTGCAGGAAGGTTTCATGACTCAGTATGTAGATAGGCCAACAAGAGGTGAGGCTATATTGGATTTGGTATTTGGTAATGAACCAGACCAGGTGTTAGACTTGGAGGTGGGTGAGCATTTTGGTGATAGTGACCACAATTTGGTTACGTTTACCTTAGTGATGGAAAGGGATGGGCACGTACCGAATAACAGTAGTTATAGCTGGGGGAAAGGTAATTATGAGGCTATTAGGAGAGATTTAGGATGCATAGGGTGGAGCAGGAAATTGCAGGGGCTGGGGACATCTGAAATGTAGAGCATATTTAAGGAACAGCTTCTGCATGTCCTTAATGAATATGTACCTGCCAGGCAGGGAGGAAGTGGTTGAGTGAGGGAACCATGGCGTACTAGGGAAGTTGAATCTCTGGTGAAAAGGAAGAAGGAGGCTTATATAATGATGAGACGTGAAGGCTGTTAGGGCAATGGAGAGCTATAAATCAGCCAGGAAGGAGCTAAAGAGGAAGTTGAGAAGAGCTAGAAGAGGACACGAGAAGACTTTGGCGGATAGGATTAAGGAGAATCCTAAAGCTTTTTACAGGTATATAAATAATAAAAGATTGGTTAGGGCAAGATTAGGGCCAGTCAGAGATAGCAGTGGGAAGTTGTGCGTGGAGCCTGAGGAGATAGGAGAGACACTGAATGAGTATTTTTCGTCAGTATTCACGCAGGAGAAAGACAATGTTGTCGGGGAGAATACTGTGATACTAGGTTGTAGACTGGGCAGGATTGAGGTTCATAAGGAGGAGGTGTTAGCGAATCTTGAGGGTATGAAAATTGATAAGTCCCCTGGGCCAGATGGGATTTACCCCAGGATTCTCTGGGAGGCTAGAGAGGAGATTGCAGAGCCTTTGGCTTTGATCTTCATGTCGTCGTTAGCTACAGGTATAGTGCCGGAAGACTGGAGGATGGCAAATGTTGTCCCTTTGTTCAAAAAGGGGAGTAGGGACCATCCTGGAAATTATAGACCGGTGAGCCTGACTTCTGTTGTGGGCAAGGTCTTGGAAAGAATTATAAGGGATAGGATTTATAAGCATCCAGAGAGAAATAAATTGATTAGGGATAGTCAGCACGGTTTTGTGAAGGGTAGGTCGTGCCTCACAAACCTTATTGAGTTTTTTGAGGAGGTGACCAAAGAGGTAGATAAGGGTAAGGCAGTTGATGTAGTGTATATGGATTTTAGCAAAGCGTTTGATAAGGTTCCCCATGGTAGGCTACTGCAGAAAGTGCAGATGCATGGGATTGAAGGTGATTTAGCAGTTTGGATTAGGAATTGGCTAGCTGATAGAAGACAGAGGGTGGTGGTTGATGGGAAATATTCAACCTGGAGTGCAGTTACAAGTGGTGTACCTCAAGGATCTGTTTTAGGGCCACTGCTGTTTGTCATTTTTATAAATGACCTAGATGAGGGTGTAGAGGGTTGGATTAGTAAATTTGCTGACGATACCAAAGTGGGGGGAGTTGTAGACAGCGAGGATGGATGTTACAGTTTGCAGAGGGACATAGATAGGTTGCAGAGCTGGGCCGTGAGGTGGCAAATGGAATTCAATACGGATAAGTGTGAGGTGATTCACTTTGGTAGGAATAACAGGCATATGAAATATAGGGCTAATGGAAGGACCCTTAATAGTGTTGTCGAGCAGAGGGATCTTGGGGTACAAGTACATAGCTCTTTGAAAGTTGGCACCCAGGTTGATAAAGTTGTTAAGAAGGCGTACGGTGTGTTAGCTTTTATTGGTAGAGGGATTGAATTTAGGAGCCGTGAGGTTATGTTACAACTGTACAAAACTCTGGTGCGGCCGCACTTGGAGTATTGCGTACAGTTCTGGTCGCCGCATTATAAGAAAGATGTGGAAGCATTGGAAAGGGTGCAGAGGAGGTTTACCAGGATGTTGCCTGGTATGGTGGGAAGGCCTTATGAGGAAAGGCTGAGGGACCTGAGGTTATTTTCATTAGAGAGAAGAAGGTTACTCGGTGACCTAATTGAGACATATAAGATGATCAAGGGATTGGATAGGGTGGATAGTGAGAGCCTTTTTCCTTGGATGGTGATGACCAATACGAGGGGACATAACTTTAAATTAAGAGGTGGTAATTATAGGACGATGTCAGAGGCAGGTTCTTCACACAGAGGGTGGTGAGAGCGTCGAATGCCCTGCCTGCAGCAGCTGTGGACTCGCCTACTTTGGGGGCATTCAAATGTTCGGTGGATAGGCATATGGATGACATTGGAATAGTTTAGGTTAGAGGGCCCACTGGCCGGCGCAACATCGAGGGCCGAAGGGCCTGTACTGCGCTGTAATGTTCTATGTTAAGTCTGGAAAATTGCCTTCATGTCCCTGGAAAGAAGAAATTCTCTCTTCACACTGAGACAACCTTTTAAACCAGGTTTTGCAGCAAGATCACACAAGGTGCAGTTAGCAGTGTGGGGTTCCTTTTGCACTGTTTGATGGAATGTAACCTTGAAAACTGTGAACTGATACACTTTAGAAGAAGTTATTTGATAAGGAAGTACTTAATGAATGTTAGAACTCCAGGAACAACTCTGATTGAATGTGACTTGGCGTATTTGACCACAGGTCTTTGGAAACAGAAGTGCATGTTAATCGGGTAGTGAAAATGGTATATAGGACATTTGCCTTTATTGATCGACACATAGATTATAAATGCAGGGAAGTAATGTTGGAGTTGTACAGAACTTTGGAGAGGCACCAACTAGAGTATTGTGTGCAGTTCCAGTCACCACATTATAGGAGGAATGTGATTGCATTGGAATGGTGCAGATGAGATTCAGCAAGATGCTGCCTTGGATGAAAGATCTACGTTATGAAATGAGATTGTGTAGGCTTGGGTTTTTAACATTTTAGCAGAGAAGTCTGAGAGGTGATCTGATGGAGGTGTACAAGATTATGAGGGAAAACGACAGAGTGGCTAAGAAGCAACTGTTCCCCTTATCTAAAGGGCTAACACAGAGCCCTGTTTGACGTCATTGGTGACTGGGAATGCTCAGAGGATTCTCCACCAACCATTTCTCTGGCCATCATGGAACTGGCATATCATCTGAATGAATTTGGGGCGGGGGGCACCCGAACATGATCCTCCACAGGCCTTGTCAGCTGACAGTGTCAAAAGCCTTCGCGAGGTCAACAAAGGTTGTGTAGCAACCTGAAGTTGGTGCGCTACAAAAATCATGTCAATCGTCCCCGACCTTTGCGGAAGCCACACTGTGACTCTGGGAGCAGGCCCAGCTCCAGATGAATGATCAGACAATTTAGCAGGACTCTTGTGAGGGTTTTTCCTGTGATGGAGAGCAGCGAGATTCCTTGGTGGTTATCACATATGTTCCAATTGCCCTTTGTCTTGTAAAGATGTACGATAGAAGTATATTTAAGTTCCTGAGGAAAGGATCCTTGCTTCCAAAAGGACTGGAACAACTCGGTGAGCTTCTCAATAAGCACAGGACCAGTAGCTTTGTAGATCTCTGTGGGTATGGCATATGCTCAAAGAAGAACAAAGAACAAAAACAGCATGGGAAACAGGCCCTTCGGCCCAACGAGCCCGCGCCGCCACCCCAATGTTCCCACCTCTACCCATGATCCCTGTCTATCTTTATAGATCTATGGAATAAAAACCAAATTTGAGACAATTTAGGGAGAATTTGTTTGCCAATTAGCCTAAGAGCACATCTTTGGGATGTGGGAGGAAACCAGAGCACCCGCAGAAAACCCACGCAAGCACGGGGAGAATGCACAAACTCCCACAGACACAGGCCCAAATCCATGTATCTGCACAGCACAGCGATAGTCACTGAGCTGTCATGTTGCCCATCAACATGACATCAACATGTTGTCCAGGTCAAGCGTACACTAACAACATGAAGCACTAGGATACCCTCGAAAAAGATCCAAGAGCAGCCCTCTCACGACCCATCGCGTGTATGCCTTTCGTTAGACAACAAGGTGGACCAAAGCACCTGTAGGATAAAAACAAGTACATCAATGACATCTATTTACACGCTTCCCAGGGCTCATGATCCCTATTTTAAATCAGTTTTCTATACCCCTCCATTCCCATTCTGTTCATGTGCCCATCTAAGTATTTCTTAAATAACTCCAGAGTACCTGCCTCCACCACTTTATTTGGCAGTGCGTTCCATACCCCCACCACGCTCTGCGTGAAAAAACGCCCTCTAGCATCCAAATTATACCTTACCCCATCACCCAAAGCCCGTGACCCCTTGTGCTATTTGAGTCCATCCTTATGCTTAACCTATTAAAAAGCTTAACCCTGTTTACTCTATCTATCCCCTTCATAATCTTGTACACCTCTATCAGATCTCCTCTAAGTCTACATCTTTCTAAGGAAAATAGTCCCAATTTGCCTAATCTCTCCTCGTAACTCAGACCTTCCATACCAGGCAGCATTCTGGTATACCTCCTCTGCACTCTCTCCAGACTCTCCATGTCCTTCTAGTAGTAAGGTGACCAGAACTGGACGCAGTATTCCAAATGAGGTCTAACCAGCGTTTTATACAACTGCAACATTAAAGGCCAGCTCTTGTACTCTATACCCCTTTCTGTAAAGGCTAGCATACCATATGCTTTCTTCACAACCTTCTCCACTTGCTCTGCCAACTTCAGAGACTTGTTCACCTGCACCCCCAGGTCCCTCTGCGTTTCTATACTCTTAATAGGTCTACCCTTTACCATATACCTCCCCCCTACATTCTTTCTCCCGAAATGCATCACCTCACATTTATCAGGATTGAATTCCATCTGCCATCTGTCTGCCCAAGCTACCAGCCTATCTATGTCCTGCTGCATCGCCTGACAATGCTCCTCACTATCCGCAAGTCCAGCCATCTTTGTATCGTCTGCAAACTTGCTGATCACTCCACTTACTCCCTCTTCCAAGTCATTTATATATATTACAAATAGAAGAGATCCCAGTACCGAGCCCTGAGGCACACCACTAGTGACCGACCTCCAGCTAGAGAAACACCCTTCCACTATTACTCTCTGTCTCCTATTACCAAGTAAGAATTTAGCAACACCAATTTTAAATCCAACCGATTTATTTGATAGTAAATCTGCGAGCTTTCAACACTCTGTGTCTTTGTCAGGCAAATGCAGTGTTCTGGTCTGCAATAGCACACGTCAGCACAGACAGTCAGAGATTGCTGATTAGAATGCAAATCCTTACATCTAACCTGCTATTCAAGTGTTAATGTGGCGAACAATGTGTGTGAAGGGAATCCTGAGCATTGGTGAGAGAATTGTGTAATTTCTCCAGACAGCACAGTAAGTGAGGTTTTTTGCTAACCCAGGCAAGTTACGGGGGTTACAGATAGTGTGTCATGAAGCCAAGATCCCTATTAAGGGATTACCAATCCTATTACCAAGCCAGTTACTTATCCATCTAGCTACTTGTCCTTGTATCCCATTAGCCTTGACCTTCTCAACTGACCTCCCATGAGGGACTTTGTCAAAACGCTTTACTAAAATCCATATAGACGATATCAACGGCTCGCCCTTCATCGACCGTTTTTGTCACTTCCTCAAAAAATTCTACCAGATTCGTAAGGCATGACCTCCCCTTAACAAATCCATGCTGCGTATCCTTAATCAGATCGCAACGCTCTAAGTGCCTATACATCCTATCTCTAAGAATCCCCTCCAACAGCTTCCCTACCACTGACGTCAAACTCACCAGCCTATAATTTCCAGGGTTATCCCTACTATCCTTTTTAAACAACGGTACAACATTAGCTATTCTCCAGTCCTCTGGGACCTCACCTATGTCCAAGGAAGAGACAAAGATTTGCATCAGAGACCCAGCAATTTCACCTCGCACCTGCCTAAGCAGCCTGGGATAAATGCCATCAGGCCCCGGAGATTTATCAGTTTTAATGCTACCTGGAAGCTCTAACACTTCTTCCCTCAGCATGGATATTACCCTCAGCTGGTCCACAGCTCCCTCAGAGACAGGAGCTGTCAACAAGCCCCTCTCCTTCGTGAATACCGATGCAAAGTATTCATTCAGGATCTCCGCCATTCCCTCAGGCTCTAAGCACAGTTCCCCTCCTCCGTCCCTAAGAGGTCCGATTTTTCCTCTAACCACCCTTGTATTCCTAACATAGGAGTAAAAAGCCTTTGGATTTTCCTTAATCATATCCGCCAAAATCATTTCATGCCCCCTTCTTGCCCTTCTAACTCCCCGTTTGAGCTCGCTCCTACTCTCTCTATATTCCTCCAACGCTGTCTCGGTTTCCAGCTGCTTTGACCTATCATACGCCTCTCTTTTCCTCCTAACCAAGTCCTCAATATTCCTAGTAATCCACGGCTCTCTAATCCTACCTTTCCCATCTTTCCTCTTGGCCGGCACATATTTATCTTTCCTGGGGCTTTTCCACGGGAAAGCTGGCTGACAGCTTTTGTGACTTCGGCTACTACCAGTGGGTCTTCCATGGTGCTGTTGAGATCGACCGAGGGAATCCTGTCTATTGCCTCATGGTTAATAGATGACAGTCAGTTGACGGATGGCTGCAAAGTGTTCACCCATCTCTGCAGGATCTGAGCTTTCTCTGTAATGAGAGTTGTACCATCTGTACTCAGGAGGAGGGAGGGAGGTGTCTCGAGGGTTTGACATCGAGAGTGTTGAGAGATTAATAGAACCATTTCAAGTCATTTCTGTCAACGTTTCCCTGTATTTTCATCTGCCTTGGTGCTCAGCCAGGCATCCTACATTTTATGCAATTTATTCTGAACTGTCCTGCGAGCACTGGTAAAAGCATTTTTTCTTGGCAGCTAATGATGGGTCATTCTGACAGGCCTGATGAAGACGGTGCTTTTCAACAAATAAAGCCTGTATCTTCTCATCATTCTCATCGAACCAATCATGCTGCTTGTTCGTAGTCGACCTGAGCAACTTCAGTGTAGATGTATGGACAGCATCCCTGAAGTGTTCCCAATCTTTTTCAGCGATGCCTGCGAGCTGTATGTCAGCAAACATGATTTCTAAGGTTTCAGCTGAAGCTATATTGGGGTTCTTTAACTTGGCCACATTCATTCTTTTCATAACCTTGCTTCCTTGTGGTCGCCTCTTGGGTCTGATATGGTGTCTCATTTTGGAGACATTGAGCCTGTGATTTGTCCAGCAGTCCGCACTACACATGGACTTGGTTATCTGACACATTGCCTGTCTTTTCTCCTGACAATGACATAATCAATAAGATGCCAGTGTTTAGAGTGAGGTCTTGTCATGGAAACAGACGGACGGTTGTGTTGATGACAAAGAAGTCGTGTGCTACACAGATCTTCAGTAAGAGTAGGCCGTTACTGTTCCACTTGCCCAGTCATGCCTCCCAATGACTCCTTGCCAGATTGCAGAGTCTACTCTTGCACTGAAATCGCCAAGCAAGACCAGCTTGTCAGTACTGCTCACTGCTGATAGTACGGTGTCTAGTTCTTCGTAGAATTTGTCTTTCATCTCGTCCAGGTTGCTCATTGTGGGAGCATAAACGCTGAACAGGGTTGCTTGACATCTTTTGTGTAGTGGAAGCTGTAATGTTATAAGCCGGTCATTCACACTCTTGGGTAGACTATCAAGTTTCTGAACAAGGTGACTCCTGACGGCGAATTCGACTCCAGCATCACAACGCTCATCGCTGTCATGACTACTCCAGAAAAAGTGTATCCACCTTCAGTTTCAGTCAACTCACCTACGTTGGCAAGACGAGTTTCATTCATGGTTGTAATTTCAATGCTTTACCTTGCAAGCTTTCTGGCAACTAAGGCTGTTTTTCTTTCTGGTTTGTCTGCTGTAGAGTTGTCCAAAAGCATGCACACGTTCCAAGTGCCAATGGTGAGTGGTGTCACCTTGTGTTTTATTTGTGGTGATTGTCTGGAATGCGCTGCCTGAGAGTGTGGAGGAGGAGGGTCGCCTCACATTCTTTAAAAATATCTGGATGAGCACTTACCATATGATAACATTCAGGGCTATGAGTCAAGTGCTAACAGATGGGGGGGGGGGGGGGGGGAGTTAGGTGGGATTCCAAGTATTTCTAATGTGTCAGTGCAGACTCAATGGGCTGAAGTGCCTCTGCTACATGATATGATACTATTCTCCTACACATCACATTCTTGGTTTTCCTCATTCTCTCTCACTCTTTCCTTCCCTCCATTTTTTCCAATCAGACAGAAACATTGAAATGGAAAGAGAGAGAGATCCACAGGGAGAAACTTCTAAAGCTGAATTAAAATGCCAGCTCTGCTGCGCCCTGACCATCACCGTTCCCTCTCAGTCCCTAGAAGCAGCTCAACTCACTCATTTAGTTTGCGAAGCAGCTGCTAAGACTTTTTAAAGCCTCTCAGACTATCTGACAGGGTTTGAGTGGAGCTGCAGCTAGTGACCACGCACTGGAGATGCTCACATCTTGTCTTTCTTTTTCAAATGCTTTCCCTCAATCACCACCTCTGCTTTGACCTTCCACTCCCCTCTGCTCTCCCTCTGTCTCGGTTCTACATCCTCTTTCTGTTTTCTCCTCCTGTCACTATCGCTATCACTCATTGTAAAGATGGATGTTCTCATCTCATGCCAGCTCTTTGCAACCACAGCCACCATCTCTTATTCCATCCCCCCTTCTAATTTCCTATTTCTGTCCATATCTCTGCTTCTTTCTCCCTCTTTCGTGCGCACTGTGTTGAAAGGAGTGATATAATATTTCTGAGCCACATTGCCAATAACCACAAATCATATTGCTATGACAGGGAGGGAAGAATCACCTTATCTGGGGATTCCAGTTAGGAATCAATGCTCTGTCTCTGGAGAATAGCCTCAGTCACAGCACTGAGATTCCTTACTTACAGAAATCAATCAATAGATCAATAAAACAATGTATTAATTAATAGCTACTGGGACGCTCATTTTAAGATATCTACCATAGGAATGGACATAAGAACTTAAAAACATGGTAAATAGGAGCAGGAATAGAACATCTAGCCCCTCGAGCCTGCCCTGCCATTCATTAAGATCATGGCTGATCTGAAATAGATTAGTTCCACTTTTCTGCTTTCTCCCCATATCCGTTAATTCCCTTGTCTATCAGAAACCTATCTGCTCGTGACTTAAATGCATTCAGCAAGGTAGTCTCCACCACTTCAATGGGCAGAGAATTCCAAAGATTCACCACCCTGTGAGTGAAGAACTTCCTCCTCAACTCCGAACTAAACCATCCCCTCCCCCTTATTTGAGGCTGTGTGCTCTAGTCCTGTTATCCTTTTTAAGTGGGAAAAATCTCTCTACCTTTACCCTATCCATCCCCTTCATTACCTTATATATCTCTATTCGATCTCCCTACAGCCTTCTAAACTCCGAGTACAAACCTAGTCTACTCAATCTCTCCTCATAGGCTAACCCCCTCATCTCCGATATCAGCCTAGTGAACCTTCTCTGCACTCTCTCCAAGGCCAACATATCCTTCCACAAATGTGGAATATTAACAGCTTGCTCCCAGTTTGAAGAGGGGAGTTTATCTCTCTCTGTTCCTGAGGGGATATGTATCCAATCTCAGAATTCACACGGCACTGGGTGAGATTTACACCAAGCGCAAGGCTACAGGAATGAAATTTCTCTTCCACTCTGTCCCCTTTGGATATGGTCACAGTGCTGCCCATTGGATCATGTTGTGCTTAAAAGCCCCGCAAATAAAGCTGGAAATGGAGAGGGAAAGATTCAGGAGGAAGGTGAACAGAAATGGGGAGAAAGCGAGATGGAGAGAGCAATATTGGGGAGAGATAGAGAGATTTGCGAAGAAACCTTATCAGAGAGAGAACAATTAGAGAGTGAATGGGAGATAAGGGGGGAAGCTCTGAATTGAACGAAGAATGGAAATGCACTGGTCGAGAGAAGAGAAGTTAGGAAGAGATAGATAGGGAACCAAAGGAGAAGGCGTAGAGAGAAGGAGAAGAGAAAGGGGAAAAAAAGACAACCAAAGGAAATTAGAAGCAGTAAGGCTGTCGGCGAGCACAGAATGAGGAGGAAATTTGGACAGGGGAAGTTAAATAGCAAAATCCTGAATTGACATCCAACTCCATCAGCTGTCCAGTCCAGGGAAATGTTAAATCCGGTGTGGGCTCTGATAATTGGGTGCAGGAAAGGATTGCACGTTTTATCTCTGACCACTTTGGGTCTAATTGGTAAACCTGTCCAGTCTGAATTAATCCTGTAAAACAGATTAGATGAGAAATCCAATCTCACTGAAATACTTGAATGATCAGAATTTGCAGATTTGCTCCATCAAAGTGAGAGATGCATAATTCACAGCTTCCTACTTAGCCAGTGATATCACATTGGCTCCTTACCAATTTGTAATGTTAATCTCTAACACAACTCCTCCAGCAACACCACTATCCTGGGAACTCCTGTTCATTGGATTGATGCTGAAATCCTTTCCGTACTGTCAGCTCAGACATGGAGAAAGTTTGCTCAATAATTTCCCGGCTCTTATCCCTTTTTCACTGACAGTTAATTTACTAGGAATTGTGATCCTGAGTCGAAGAAAGTGTGGTCTCTCCATCTGTACCACTTGTTACCTGGTGGCCATTGCAGCAGCAGATCTACTGTTCATCATCATCAACCCCATTCTCGGCTACATAAATTTTAATTTTTTCCCTCTGAATTTCCTGCACCTCACCTATGCGTGTCGTATTCACAATATCCTGCTTTATGTTGCCAGAGACTATTCTGTCTGGTTCACCATCACTTTCACTTTTGATCGATTTGTGGCCATTTGCTGTCAGAAACTGAAAACTAAATATTGTACTGTGAAAACTGTAGCTGTGGTTCTGGCAACAACAGGTGTCCTGTTCTCTGTGAAAAACATCCCCTATTACTTCACAGTCAAACCTTGGTTCATAATTTACAATATCGAGTTGCTCTGTCTGACAAAAAGAAGTTTTTGCACTGATTCTGGCTGGATTGGATTTACCTGGTTTGATCAGATTTTAACCCCATTGCTCCCAATTGGTTTAATCCTGTTGATTAACATTCTAACAGTCAGACACATTTTGGTGACCAGTCGAGTCCGAAAGGGACTGAGGGTTCAGAATCAGGGAAAGAATCACAGAGACCCCGAGATGGAGAGCAGAAGGAGGTCAATGATTTTACTCTTCAGCATATCTGGACTTTTCATTCTCTTCTGGTCGGTGTCTGTTATATTTTTTATCTATGTGAAAGTGAAAAGAATAACTTCTGGCATCGATCCTGATATCAAGTTTCAAAATGTTGGATATTTGCTGCAGAATTTAAATTGCTGTACAAATACATTTATTTACATGGTGACTCAATCCAACTTCAGGGAGCAGGCCAGAATCGCAGTGAAATATCCAGTTACATTAATTATTCAATTAATGAAGAAACGAAACTGAATGACAGCCAATCTCAGAGCGGGATCACTAAATCATCTGCTCAGCCAATCAGAGACTAGATTGATAATCGACATCCCCCCCCCCCCCCTCAACCAATCAGAAACTGGATTGCTAAATGACCACCTCAGCTAATCAAAGACTGGATTGCTCACTGACCACCTCAGCCAGTCAGGGACTGGATTGCCAACTGACCACCACAGCCAATAAGGGACCAGATTGCCAACTGATTCTCTACCCCCAGCCAATTAGAGACTGGATTACTAATGGACCGTTTCAGCCAATTAGAGACTGGATTGCTCACTGACCATCTCAGCCAATCACAGACTGGATTGCTCACTGACCATCTCAGCCAATCACAGACTGGATTGCTCACTAACCATCTCTGCCAATCAGAGGGCAGACAATTGCCTGAAACAACCAATCAGAATTGGCGCTCACTTCCTGACAGCCGAGTCCAACAATCAATGGCCTCTGCACTTTGACAGCGGATGAGCCAATCAGAGGCTGGGTTTTCTGACAGACAGCCGTGTCAGCCAATCAGAACACAGAGCAGCTACCACCCCCCCCCCCCAAGAACAAATCAAAGAACAAAGAACAAAACAGCACGGAAAACAGGCCCTTCCGCCCAACGAGCCCGCGCCGCCATCCTGATGTTCCCACCTCTACCCGTGATCCCTGTCTATGTTTATAGATCTATGGATTAAAAACCAAATTTGACACAATTTTTTTCATCTCAGCTCCGAAATTCTATCCCTGTACCAATAAAAGCTAACGCTATACGCTTTCTTAACAATCTTATCAACTTGAGTACCAACTTTCAGGGATCTATGCATATGTACACCGAGATCTCTCTGCTCATCTACATTACTAAGAGTCCTACCATTAGCCCGATATTGTGTATGCATATTACTCTTACCAAAGTGAATGACCTCATATTTTTCTGCATTGAACTCCATTTGCCACCTCTCGGCCCAGCTCTGCAGCTTATCTATGTCCCTCTGCAAAGTGTAACATCCATCCTCACTGTCTACAACTCCTCCGACTTTGGTATCGTCAGCAAATTTACTAACTCAGCACTTTACAGCCTCATCCAGGTCATTTATAAAAATAACAAACAGCAGTGGCCCCAAAACAGGTCCCTGAGGTAAACCACTTGTAACTGATGGTAACTGAGCCGCAGAAGCTTCAATCAGAAAGCTAGTATGTGCCTGTTTCAGAGTCTCTGTATGTGTGTGTCTATCTGTGTGTGTGTGTGTGTGTGTGTGTGTGTGTGTGTGTCTGCCTACCTGAATGTGTGTGTATGTGTGACTGTCAGAATCTGTGTGTGTGTGTGTGTGTGTGTGTGTGTGTGTGTGTGTGTGTGTGTGTGTATATCTGTCTATCTGTCTGAGTGTGGGTGCATGTGTGTCTGTCAGAATCTGTGTGTGTGTGTGTGTGTGTGTGTCTGTCAGTGTGGTGATCCCATCCAGGTTCCATCTCCGAAACCCCCTGTATTTGTCCTGCTGGACTCCTGATACTAAGGGTTCATTTAGCATGGCCAATCCTTTGCACTTGCACATCCCTGGACACTAAGGGGCAATTTAAGAGTGCTAATCTACGTATCTTGCATATCCTTGGACACAGAGAGGCAATTAAACATGGCCAATTCAACTAACCTGCATACCTTTGGACACGAAGGGGCAATTTAACAGGGCCAACCTTCTAACCTGCACATCCCTAGAGATGAAAGCACAATTTAGTACAGGCAATCCACCAAACCTGCACATCTTTGGATAGTAAGGGGCAATTTAGCTTGGCCAACCCATCGAACCCGCAGATCTTTGGAGTATGAGAGCTAATTGGAGCACCCAGAGGAAACAAACCCACAAAGACACGATGAGAATGTACAGACTCCACACAGACAGTCACTAAAGGCGGAACTCGAACTCAGATCCCGAGAGCTGTGAGGCAATAATGCTAACTACTCTGTCACCGTGCCACACACGTTACCTGTGACACTAATAAATAAACTTTAAACTGATGTGTAATTTCACCTTTCCAGGATATTTCTCTGATTCATTCATAAGCAATGGATCAGGGTCAGATTTCAAAGATTTACAAAGATTATTTTCTAACTTCATGGCCCTGGATCTGAAGCCTCCATTGAAAAGAATTAACAAGTTGCTCTTCATCCTTTGATGATTATAACAAAAAATAAAGATTTGTCAAAATTCCATTGTTAGCTTTCTGCTGCGAATGACACAGATTTACTTTATTATTATTTGAAAAGAATCACTTTGAAACCATCATTTGTCTGTATAATTGATTTATTCGGGACACTCACATTATTATTACCATGAATCTGGGCATTCCGTTCAGTAAAAATGAATTCATCACTTGTAATCATTGCCCAGTATTGATCCATTCATTCAAAATCATACAATCATGACTCATAGGATTCCTACAGTGCAGAAGGAGACCATTCAGTCCATTGAGCGTACACCAATCACAACCCCAACCAGGCCTTATCCCCGCAACCCCACTTATTTACCCCATTAAGTCCCCTGAATGAAGGGTTGTGAACAAAGCCAAGACTATCACACAAACCAGACTCCCATCCACGGATTCTGTTTACACTTCCCATTGCCTTGGAAAAGCAGCCAGCATAATCAAGAATCCCACATATCTCGGACATTCTTTCTTCTACTTTTTTTTTTCATTGGAAAAAAGATACAAAACTCTGAGGACATGCACCAACTGGCTCAAGGCTCATGGTGGGAGATATAGGATTGTCTTGGGTAGATTCTTCACTCAGAGAGAGGTTCGAGTGCGAAATAAATTACTTGCTGTGATAGTGGAGTCGGACACTTTGTGAACTTTCAAGCTGTTATTGGACAGGCACATGGAACACACCAGAATGAAAGGAGTGGGAAAACTTGATCTTGGGTTTGGACATAGTTTGGCACCACATCGAGAGCTGAAGGGCCTGTACTGTGTTGTAATGTTCTATGTTTTTATATGAAAATCTGAGATCAGGTACCAACCGAGTCAAGAATAGAGTCATTCAGGACACTTAAATGGAAGTAAAGTTTATTTAATAGTATCACAAGGAGACTGATATTAACAGTACAATGAAGTTACTGTGAAAATCTTCTGATTGGCACATTCCGGCTCCTGTTCGGGTACACTGAGGGAGAATTTAGCATGGCCTTTGCACCAAACTAGCATGTGTTTCGGACTGTGGGAGTGCTGGACATGGCTGAAGTTGCTGAAATCAGATCAAAGATCAATATTCGAAAACATAAGTTGAAGTAACATTGAAAAGGGAACATATTGAAGGGTCTGCAAAACAGCATAAATGGGAGAAGATTAATGAGATAGATATTACAAAGAACTAGCATTAATATATTGGGTCGCATTGCCTGCTGTTTGTCATGTCATTCACTCTTAAAGGTAGTCATTTAAGCAGAAGTAAAAGAGTTCAGGTTTCTCATGTCCTGGCATTTCCTTCTTTCCAAGGGTTAGAGACACGTGATAAGTAATCTGAAATCAAATAACTATGGATAGAAAAGTTGCATGTGTTGTAAGGGAAGCCCCAGTTTATAGATCACAAAGTTCAAGATGCATTGTAAAATGCAATGCATGTTATTAATTTCCACCTGGACAGATAAAATGAACACAAGTCTGTTTGTTCACGGGTTATAAATATCAATCTGGTCATAGAACATAGAACATAGAATATCACAGCACAGCACAGTCTGTTCAGCCTTCAATGTTGTGCCGAGTTATGTCCAATCCCAAGATCAAGCTACCCCGCTCCCTATCACTCCCAATAACCGCTTGAAAGTTCCTAAAGTTTCCGACTTCACTGTCACAGCAGGCAGTGCCTTCCACACCCCAACCACTCTCTGAGTGAAGAATCTAACTCGGATATCCCTCCTATAACTCCCACCATGAATCTTACAGTTATGCCCTCTCCCCCCGCCCACCAGTAGCATAGAACATAGAACATTACAGCGTCCTTCGGCCCTCGATGTTGCGCCGACCAATGGACCCAATCTAATGACTCTCTAACCTAAACTATTCCAATGCTATCCTCATATGCCTATACACTGACCATTTGAACACCCTTAAACTTGGCGAGTCCACAACTGCTGCAGCAGGGCATTCCACACCACTCCTGACATCTGTCCTATAACTACTACCCCCTAATTTAATGCTATGTCCCCTTGTGCTAGCTATCTCCATCCGAGAAAAAAGGCTCTCACTGTCCACCCTATCTAAACCTCTGTTCGTCTTATATGCCTCAATTAAGTCACCTCTTCTTCTCTCTAATGAAAATAACCTCAAATCCCTCAGACTTTCCTCATAAGACCCTCCCACCATACCAGGCAACATCCTGGTAAACCTCCTCTGCACCCTTTCCAATACCTCCAATCTTTCTAATAATGTGGCAACCAGAACTGCACACAATACTCCAAATGGTGGCTGTACCAGAGTTTTGTACAGTTGCAACATGACCTCACGGCTCCGAAATTCAATCCCTCTACCAATAAAAGCTAACACACTGCACGCCTTCTTAACAACCTTATCAACTTGAATACCAACTTTGAGGGATCTATGCACATGTACACTGAGATTTCTCTGCTCGTCGACACTACTAAGAGTCCTACCATTAGCCCTATATTCTGTACACTCTTACCAAAGTGAACTACCTCTCACTTTTCCGCATTAAACTCCATTTGCCACTGCTCGGCCCAGCTCTGTAGCTTATCTACGTTCCTCTGCAAACTGTAACATCCATCCTCACTGTCTACAACTCCTCCGACCTTGGTGTTGTCAGCAAATTTACTAACCCATCCCTCTACACCCTCATCCAGGTCATTTATAAAAGTGACAAACAGCAGTGGCTCCAAAACAGATCCCTGAGGTACACCACTTGTAACTGAACTCCAGTTTAAATATTTCCCATCAAACACCGCCTTCTGTCTTCTATCAGCTAGCCAATTCCTAATCCAAATTGTTAAATCACCCTCAATCCCATGCATCTGCATTTTCTGCAGTAGCCTTCCAAACCTAACTTCTTCCCTTCGGTATATGCCGATCCCTTTCCATCACTAAGGAATTATGATCACTATCACCAAAGTGCTCAACTACCTCCAAGACTAACACCTGGCCTGGTTCATTACCAAATACCAAATCCAATGGAGCCTCACCTCTTGTTAGCCTATCTACATACTGAGTCATAAAATCCTTCTGCCCACATTGTACAAAAACTGACTCCTCTAACCTGCTTGACCTATAGCTTTTCCAATCAATATTTGTAATGTTAAAGTTCTCCATAACAACTACCCTGTTACTTTCACTTCTGTCCAAAATCATCTTTGCAATCCTTTCCTCTATCTCTCTGGAACTTTTTGGAAGCCTACCTAAAACTCCTAACAGGGTGACCTCTCCTTTCTTGTTTCTAATCTTAACCGATACTACCTGAATAGACAGGTCCACATCAAACGCCCTTTCTGCCACTGCAATACAGTCCTTGACTAACAATGCCACACCTCCCCCTCTTCTATCACCTTCTCTGCTCTGACTGAAACATCTGAATCCCAGAACCTGCAACAACCATCCTGTCCCTGCTCTATCCATGTTTTTGAAATGGCCAGAACATCAAAATCCCAGGCACCAATCCAGGCTGCAAGTTTATCCATCTTATTGTGAATGCTCCTCACGTTAAAGTATACACACTTCAAACCACCCTCCCACCTACCAGTACACTGCTGTGACCTTGAAACCTTATCCATGACCCCCCTATTCTCATCCTCCTGTATTTTTGAGCTACTCAGGTTCCCATCCCCCCTTTGAATCAGTTTAACAGCCCTCTCCCCAAATAACATTGGCAAATTTTCCTCCCAAGATATTAGTTCCCCTCTTGTGTAGGTGCAGACCTATTCAGGATGTAACAGCTACATCCACCCGAGGAAATAGTCTCTGCACGTGCACTCTATCAATCCCTCTCATCATCTTATAAACCTTTATTAAGTCGCCTCTCATCCTCCTCCGCTACGAAAAGAAAAGTCCCAGCTCCCTCAAACTTTCCTCAAAAACCTATCTTCCAAACCAGGCAGCATCTTGGTAAATCTCCTCTGCGCTCTCTCCAATTCTTCCACATCCTTCTTATAGTGAGGTGACCAGAACTGAACACAATATTCCAAATGTGGTCTCACCAAGGTCCTGTACAGTTGCAGCATAATCCCCTAGCTCTTAACCTTAAATATCCTGTTAATCAACACTAACACACTTCACAACTCTATCCACTTGAGTGGCAACCTTCGGAGATCTGTGGATATGAACCCCAAGATATTTCTCTGTTCCTCCATATTCCTCAGAACCCTGTTGTTGTCCCTGTAATCTGCATTCAAGTTTGTCCTAACAAAATTAATCACCTCACACTTATCAGGGTTAAACTCCATCTGCCACTTTTCAGCCCAGCTCAACGCCTTATCAGTGTCTCTTTGCAGCCTTTAAGAGCCCTCCCCCTCATCCACTACTCCACTAATCTTGGTGTCGTCAGCAAATTTACTAACCCATCCTTTAGCCCCTTCTTCCAAGTCATTGATAAATATCACAAAAATTAGAGGACCCAGCACTGACCCCTGTGGTACGCGCTGGTAACTGACCTCCAGCCTGAAAATTTTCCCTCCACCAACACCCTCTTTCTTCTATGGGACAGCCAGTTACGTATCCAGTTGGCCAAATATCCTTCTATCCCACACCTCGTTATCTTCTTCGAAGAATCCTGAAAAAGATTCTTAAGGATAGGATGTATAAGCATTTTGAGTGTGACAATTTGATTAGTGATAGGCAGCATTGCTTTGTAATGGGGAGCTCGTACCTTACGAATCTGGTAGAATTTTTTGAGGGGGTGACAAAAGCGGTCGACGAAGGACGAGCCATGGATGTTGTTTATATGGATTTCAGTAAGGCGTTTGACAAAGTCCCTCATGGTAGATTGATGGAAAAGGTTAAGGCTCATGGGATACAAGGACAGGTGTCTAGATGGATTGAGAACTGGCTTAGTAATGGGAGACAGAGAGTAGTGGTGGAAGGGCCCTTTTCTAGCTGGAGACCTGTAACTAGTGGTGTGCTGCAGGGCTCAGTACTGGGAATTTTATTATTTGTAACATACATAAATGACATGCAAGAGGGAGTAAGTGGTGTGATCAGCAAGTTTGCAGATGATACGAAGATAGCTGGACTTGCTGATAGTGAAGAGCAGCATCAGAAAGTACAGTGGGATATACATAGGCTCGTATATTGTGCAGAAAAATGGCAGATGGAATTTAATGCAGATAAATGCGAGGTGATGCATTTTGGAAGAAATAATGTAGGGGGGAGTTACACGATAACTGGTCGGCCTATTGAGTGTATAGAAATGCAGAGGGACACCTCCTTGAAGGTGGAGAAGGTGACAAAGGAGGCCTGTGGTATGCTTGCTTTTATCGGGAGGGATATAGAGTATAAAAGCTGGCGTCTAATGTTGCAGTTGTATAGAACATTGTTTCGCCTGCATTTGGAGTACTGCGTCCAGTTATCCGGTAGTAAGGCAATGTTCTATGTTCTATCATTTGTGTCTTGGACTGGGCTTCGTTTGTGACCTTTTGTAGTTCTTTGTGGTCTTGGTCCGAGCAGGAGCCATACAATGCTGTGATACAACCAGAAAGAATGTTTTCTATGTTGCATCTGTAAAAGTTGGTGAGAGCCGTAGCAGTTATGGCAAATTTCCTTAGCCTCCTGAGAAAGTGAGTGTGTCAGGGCTTTCTTAACTAAAGCATCAGCATGGAGATACCAGGGTAGATTGTTGATGATCTGGGCACTAGAAACTGAAACTTTTGACCATTTCCATTTCATTCCCTTTGCTGTAGACAGAAGCATGACCAGCTCCAATCCTCTCGTTTCATTGACAGACACAGTAATGATAGAACATAGAACATTGTCTTACTACCGGAAAGACATGGAGAAACTGGAGAGAGTGCAGAGGAGATTTACCAGGATGTTACCTGGTATGGACGGACTGAGCTACGAGGAAAGATTGGGCAAATTGGAGCTGTTCTCTTAGAAAGGTGGAGAATGAGAGGAGATCTAATAGCGGTGCATAAGATTAGGTAAGTATAGATAAAGTGAACAGTGGTAAGCTTTTTCCTAGGTTGGATACAATAATTGCAAAGGGCCACGGGCTTCGGGTGAGGGGAGCAAGGTATAATTGGGATGTTAGAGGGAGGTTTTTCATACAGAGGGTGGTGGCTGCCTGAAATGCTCTGCCAAGTCGGATGGTGGAGCTAGGCACGCTAGGGTTGTCTAAGGCTCATGAGTGAACTAGAGATACGGGGATACAGGAGACTGTTCTAAATAAAGATCAAGAGCCTTGGCACATCCCTGGGAATCAATTGAATCCTATGGACCTTCCAACATATTTCATGGCTTACTTGCTCTATTTCTGTGCTTCTGGGGATTCTGTCAATGCCTGTCTAAGTTTTGCATGTTTATTGATGTCTTTTCTTTTATTTTGCAGATGATTCTGTCCGCCTTGTTGACCAACAAGGGGCATACATGCGGTGGGTCATGTGAAGGCTGCTCTTGGATGTTGCTTCGAGAGTTGCCTAGTGCTTCACGTTGATAGTGTACACTTAAACTGGACCACTTGACGGGCAACGTGACAGCTCAGTGTCTATCACTTTTTGCTGTGCAGATACATGGATTTGGGCCAGTGTCTGCAGGAGTTTGCACATTCTCCCCGTGATTGTGTGGGTTTTCTCTGGGTGCTCTGGTTTCCTCCCACATCCCAAAAACGTGCTCTTCGGCTGATTGGTGTAACAAATTGTCCCTAAATTAGTCTTCCCTCAATCTTCCCCAGTAGATGTAGGGAAAGGTCATAGGTAGAGGAGAGCACTCATAATGTTAAAATGGCAACTCGGGCTCGTTGGGCCAAAGGGCCTTTTCCCCCATGCTGTATTGTTCTTTGATCTTTATTTTTCGTGAGCCTATCATGGGGAACCTTATCAAACACCTTACTAAAATCCATGTATACAAATCAACTACCCTACCTTCATCCACACACTGAGTGACCAAACAGTTTTGAATTGTATATACTCATTTTACCAAATGGAATAAAGACAGAAATATTTTTCCTGTATGAATACAAATCCCTTTACTGTACCTTTTCTGATTTAAAGTTTAAAGTCAATGTATGTGTCACAAGTAGGCTTACATTAACACTGCAATGAAGTTATTGTGAATATCCCCTCATCATCACACTCTAGCATCTGTTCGGGTACTTTGAGAGAGAATTTAGCATAGCGAATGCCCCTAACTAGCATGTCTTTTGAACGTTGATTTGATAAATTTTTGTCATGTGTGTTGGTATAAAGTGAAAATTATTGTTTCTTGTGTATTATTCACAGAGAAAGAAAGGAGAGGGTGCAAAATATAACATTACAGTCATAGCTAGGGTGTATAAAAAAATTAATGTTATAAGAGGTAGTTCCATTCAGAAATCTGATTCTATAAGGGAAGAAGCTGTTCTTGAGTTGGTGGTACATGAACACAGAATTTTGTATCTTTTTCCTGATGTAAGCATATTGAAAAGGAAATGTTTAGTGTCATTGATTATGTTGACTGTTTTGCCAAGGAAGCAGGAAGTTTCGACAGAATTGGATGGCCGGTTTGAGTCTTGGACTGGGCTTCGTTTGTGACCTTTTGTAGTTCCTTGTGGTCTTGGTCCGAGCAAGAGCCATACAATGCTGTGATACAACCAGAAAGAATGTTTTCTATGTTGCATCTGTAAAAGTTGGTGAGAGCCGTAGCAGTTATGGCAAATTTCCTTAGCCTCCTGAGAAAGTGAATGTGTCAGGGCTTTCTTAACTAAAGCGTCGGCATGGAGATACCAGGGTAGATTGTTGATGATCTGGGCACTAGAAACGTGAAACTTTTGATCATTTCCATTTCATTCCCTTTGCTGTAGACAGAAGCATGTCCTCCACTATGCTTCCTGAAGTCAATGACTATCTCCTTCGTTTGACGGATGTTGAGAGAGAGATTATTGTTCATCAGGATCTCTGTCCCATTCCTGTCCCTGTCTGGTCATCAGTAAACCTGAAAATCAAGTTGGAGGAAAATTTAGCCACAAAGTAGTAAGTTATAAGGAATATAAGGGATAGAGAACACAGTCTTGTGGGACACTGATGTTGAGGATGATTGTGGAGGAGGTGCCTATCCTTATGGATTGCAGTCTGTGGGTTAGAAAGTCTAGGATCCAGTTGCAGAGGGAGAAAACAAGCTCCAGGCCATGGAGTTTGGAGATTAAATATTATTAATGTATAAGTACAAATCCCTTTACTCTACCAGATCGCCATTCATTGATTTTTACCTAAGTGTTAAAATTGAGAATGAAAGTTATTGATGAAATTAAATTCTGATTGTTTTGCGAACCTGATCTTAATTTGGGGGTGGGGAGTAGAAAGTATTTGAACTATATTCATAGAATTATCCATTCCACATTGCAGAAGGAGACCATTGGGTCCATCTAGTCTGCACCAATCACAATCCCATCAAGGCCCTATCCCCATAACCCCATGCATTTCCCCAAAATAATCTCTTGGCAATTCAGCATGGCCAATGCATCTAACCTGGACATCTCTGCAGTGTAGGAGAAAGCCAGAGCATCCCAGAGGAAACCAGCGCAGAAACGGGGAGAAGGTGCAGATGCCACACAGACAGTGACCTAAAACTGGGATTGAACCGGAGTTCCTGGCTCTGTGAGGCAGCAGTAATAACCAAAGTACTACGGTTCAGATCAAATATTCGACTTTGAAACACATGTAAATGTATAACATGTACAGATTTGTGAATCACAGCGCCTTCCCCATTTCCCCCAGCAGGTCAGCGCTCCAATCCTCTCGTTTCATTGACAGACACAGCAATGATAGAACATAGAACATTACCCTTCGATCCTCGATGTTGTGCTGACCAGTGGAACCAATCTAATGACCCTCTAACCTAAACTATTCCAATGTTATCCATATGCCTATATACTGACCATTTGAATGCCCTTAAACTTGGCAAGTCCACAACTGCTGCATTCCACGCCCTTATTACGCTCTGAGTAAAGAACCAACCTCTGATATCTTCCTATAACTACTACCTCTTAATTTGAAGCTACGTCCCCTTGTGTTATCCATCTCCATCCGAGGAAAAAGGCTCTCACTCTCCATCCTATCCAACTCTCTGATCATCTTATACGCCTCAATTAGGTCATCTCTTAACCTTCTTCTCTGTAATGAAAATAACCTCAAGTCCCTCAGACTTTCATCATAAGACGTTCCCACCATGCCAGGCAACATCCTAGTAAACCTCTTCTGCATCCTTTCCAAAGCTTCCACATCTTCCTTATAATGCAGTGACCAAAACTGTATGCAATACTCCAAATGCGGTGCACCAGAGTTTTGTACAGTTGCAACATAACCTCATAGCTCCGAAATTCAATCCCTCTACTAATAAAAACTAACACACCATACTCTTTCTTAACAACTTATCAAGCTGGGTGGCAACTTCCAGGGAACTATGCACATGTACACCAGGATCTGTCTGCTCATCGGCACTATTAAGAGTCCTTCCATTAGCCTTATATTCTGTACTGTTACCAAAGTGAATCACCTCACACGTTTCCGTATTAAACTCCATTTGCCACTGCTTGGCCCAGCTCTGCAGCTTATCTATGTCCCTGTGCAAACTGTAACATCCATCCTCACTGTCTATAACTCCTCCGAATTTGGTCTCAAGAGCAAATTTACTAACCCATCCCTCTACAGCCTCATCACACAGCCAGTCATTTATAAAAATGATAAACAGTACTGGCCCCAAAACAGATCCCTGAGGTGCACTATTTGTAACTGAATTCCAGGTTGAATATTTCCCATCCCTCTTGACGGATATCAGAGGTAGGTTCTTTACTCAAAGAGTGATTAGGGAGTGGAATGCCCTGCCTGCAGCTGTTGTAGATGCGCCAAGTTTGGTGGCGTTTAAGAGGTTAATTGATAAGTATATGGAAGAGAAGGGAATGGTTTAGTTTGGAGGGGCATTGCTTTTTATTTTGGTCGGCACAACATCGAAGGCCGAAGGGCCTGTTCTGTGCTGTATTGTTCTATGTTCTATGTTCTATGTTCTACCACCCTCTGTCTTCTATCAGCTAGCCAACACCTGATCCAAACTGCTAAATCACCTCAATCCCATACATCTGCATATTCTGCAGTAGCCTACCATGGGGAACCTTATCAAACGCTTTACTAAAATCCATGTACACCATGCCAACTGCCATATCCTTATCCACTTCTTTGGTCACCATTTCAAAAAACTTGATAAGGTTTGTGAGGCACGACCTACCCTTCACAAAACCGTGTTGACTATCCCTAATCAATTTATTTCTCTTTAGTTGATTATGAA